>JBCNJP010000014.1:20817950-20843950 GCA_039602395.1 Deinandra increscens subsp. villosa
TTTAAACAAGATGTAAAACTGTAAGTTCAAGAGTTTGCACTAATATATGTAATATTAGTTATATCATTAGCTAGCTAGGTTGTGTTACTATCTCACTATGCGTTTCGTAACCTGAGCATGATTGTTTGCGTTTGTATGCCTTGATGCCATGTCTAACACGAACATGGGTGATTATTAGGACAATCATTACAACCGTTTGACCTCCATTCAAGTTAGAGCAACTAACTCGTGCAGAGTTTGTCAGACCCAGTATTACTACTTAATATTTCCTCGCTATAGTCCATATACTAACGGTTCCGATATGTTAAGGACTTTCAAATGTGTTATGTAAGCATATCAGTGGATATAAAATATAACTAAATCCCCAGATCCAACTGTTTGTAAATGCCTTTGCAAGCATGTTTTCTCCCCTAAATGAGATACTTAAAAAGCGGGACAGTGAACTCACCTTAGGGTGCACATCAAGTTAAACATCGTAAATCCGGTGAATTCTTAACAATCACCTGAGTAACATATAACCATAAGTGTGTGTTTGACATATTAACCACGTGTCCTAAATAATATCACTATGTTATGTCGTTTAATTCGATGCGTGCATGAAATCACATAATACACAAGTGACACAATTGATACAAAGAAACTTCAATTTCCTTAACGATTATACCACAATAATCATAAAAATATTCATTTTTTCAACATAAAAGATTATTCTTTTAATAAAAGAATCACTTTAACATACGTTTATAATTTTATGAAAAAATACATACTATTAAAATAGGTGTAAAATATACAATTCACAAATATATATTTATTGAGATTATAACGAATGATAAGTAATATGACAATTCATCAAATTTCCCAACCATGTATAAATTTGGTCAACCAATATCTTGTTAACAATTTAGAAAAGCCATAAACATAAATGGGGAAAATGAATATGGTGATGTTATGCATCTAATGTTAGATACGAAACCCATCAAAACTACGTAGTTTTGATTAAAGTTACATGTTTATTTTATTTTCTTTTTAATCTATTTCTCTCCATAATTTTGTTGCTAGACCATAGTTTTATTTGTTTTTTTTTAAATTGATTCAATTCATGATTTGCGTATCTTTTAAAACATACTTTAACTTGGTTTTCTTCATTTTAAGTTTTCATATTTCTCTTTTTGCTTTATCATTTTCACCGACCCCTTCTTTAATCCAATCAAATGCCTAGTAAAACACCATTGTAGCATTGTCTCAATGGTACCGGTGTTGTTTGGACTTTGGGGAAACCCAGGTTCAAATCTCACTGTTGGCAAATGATTGATGACCAAGGGCAACCTTGGTTCGAGTCATGATGCCGACCGGTTTTACCCAGCATACAGGTTACTCCAGATAGTTCTGCTATTGTGGAGGCTTGCAACTGTCTAAGCTTGGGTTGAAACCTACGGGTTTCAACGAAGGTCCCATGTGGGCCTGCTAGACAGTCGCATGGTTTTCCCGGGGAACGTCCATATGCCCCACACGACCCCAGCTGAGGCACGGTTAGGACACTCATGTCTGGCTGTCTGTGGGGTGGACCCTCATCTCCTCCTCTACGGAGGTAGGATAGGTACGCGATGTCCTAACCCATCGTGACCAACATCGCCGTTCCAAAAAAAAAATGCCTAGTAAAACATAAGGATCCAATTATTGATTTTATGTATATGTTTGGTTGTGATGGACGAAATTAAGAAGATTGTTTATTAAGAAGATTGTTTGCTAGTGATGGATAGATGCAAATGGAGAAATAAGCACCGAAGTTAATGGAGACGGAAGAAATTAAAAAGGAAATAAAATAAACATTTAACTTGATTTTAATAAAAACTATGTAATTTTGATGGGTTTCGCATATAACATTAGATGCTTAACAACACCATATTCACTTTTCCCAACATATATATATATATATACTTATATACAGTGGCGGACCCAAGATTTTATTTCTGGGGGTCGTTTTATCAAAGATCTTTTTATATTAATATCGACCATAAATTTTTCGGGCCGGGTCGGGTAAAATAATATCATCCTTTTGATTTGGGTGATAGGATGAAATTGAAACAAACATACATCGTTAATAAAATGAAACAAAAAACATAATATTTTAGACAAGTATGCTCGTCTAATATCATCCTTTTGATTTGGGTGATAGGATGAAATTGGTTTCCATTGGGATGGATCCCATGAAAGATTATTCAAGTCAACTATTTGAGAATCACTACTTGAATCCATACTTGATGCCTTTCTTTTAATTTTTTTTTTCAATTGTCCCTCAAATAAAGTTAAATCATGTATCAACTATCTAGTTCTCAATTTCAAGTTTTATTCATGTATCAACTATCTAGTATCAATTTCAATTTATAATCAAATATACAAAAGAATAGATATATTAACCCATGAATTTGCTTGGAAGCTTGGAACAATTTGAAAATCATCAAGAGTAGTCAAGATTACACCCAAAGTGGCCAAATATTCATCAAAAGTCCTAACCCAAAACAATATGTAAAAACCCAAAACAATAACATCATCTAAATTCTAATTAACTCAAACAAGTAACAACAGCTAGAAATAATTGTTGGAATTTCTTAGGAGTGCAAGAAATCAAGAAAGTTGGGTGATTTCTTACATTTTTTTTGGAACTAAAGTCAAGAAATTGTTGGAAATTTGTCCCAAAAACTCTGCAACAAATCACGATTCACAGGAGGAGTCGAGGAGGAGAGCCAGACAGGGCCGAGAGGCGGAGGCTGGAGAGGCGCCGGCGCCGTCGGAGAGGTCAGAGGCGGTCAGCGGAGGGGCAGAGCTGAGGGTCGGAGAGCGGTCAGAGCGCTGCTGCTTCTGTTGTGCGATTGCTGAGAGTGAGACTAGGGGTGCGTTTGGTTGTGGAAAACACACTCTGTTTTCCATTTCTGTTTTCTAAGAAAACATGAAAAACAGAAAACGCGTTCAAATTGTAGTTTTCCAAAAAAAAATTCAATGAAACAGAAAACGGTGTTTTCTAACTTTTAAACTAAAATTGGAAAACACTTTTTTTTTGTTTTCCATTTTCCGTTTTCGTTTTCGAGTTTTTTATTTTGGAAAATGGAAAACCAATCTTTAGGTTTAGAACGCGTTTTCAAAAATTCCATGTGTTTTCTAGAGATGTAAAACCGATTTCATTTTCTAAAAAAGTGAAAATGAAAAACGTTTTCTACAACTAAACGCACCCTATGGTTTTTTTTTTGTTTAAATCCCGTTTCCAAGTAAAAAAAAAACAGTTAAACCGGGAATCGAACCTGGGACTGCTTAACGAAAACTCGGGGCGCCACTGCTTATATATATTTCGACAAATGCTAACGACTAATAAAAAGGATTCAAAATAGTTTAATATGTCAACAATTTAGAGAAACGTGTTCATGACCGACCTATATGATTTTTAGAGCAGAGGATAGTTTTAAGTATATTTTGGACAAAGTAAATGTGAATGGGAGTGTAGTAAAGGTGTCACAATAATTGGACAAAAAGGAAACAGGTCGCCTGGGCTCAGATGCTCGAACCAGCGACCTCTTACTGGGTGGGGTTCGAACCCCAGGCCAGGCAAGCCGTGTTATTATTGAAATCTGTTTGTTTGCAGTATATTTAATCAATGAACAATTGAACACTGGGCCATCTTCTTCCCTACAATTACATTAAAATGCGAGTTCCGGTTATACCTTGCGTGGAGACGAAACACTGGTAGAAACTCGGGGACGGTGGACATTCAAACGGTGGTTGAACATGAACTTCATGAGGGTCAGAGAATGGTAAAACAGAAGTGGACTGGCCAAGCTTAGTGGGGTGGGGGGGGGGGGGGACCGCCTCTCCGGTTTTTTGTCTAGTACGTATTACTAATTTTCATGATTTTTTTTTTCAAAAAAAAATTATATATAGAGAGAATCGTCCCCTTGGATTATCACCTCGTGACTTATCCCCCGCAAAATTCTAAGTCAAGCTTCGCCACTGGATGGTGGAAACAGGGTCAGGTTTTTCTTATGATTTCTCGAGAGCTTTTGAGAGAGATGATAGCCTTAACAAAAATGGGGTTTTCGGTTGTGATGATGACTGAGTAACGGTGAAATGATGGAATCGGTTATGGTAATTGATGGTGCTTGATTGAAAACGTAACCGTCGGACGATGATAGCGAAGAATGGAGTGGTGGTCGGTTACGAAATCCTTTCAAAATTGAGTTTCCGCAAATGATCCAACAAACCCGCAAGTTCATAAATGTTTAGATTAACCCCCTGAAGTAATGTTTCCTAATTAATTTAAACCCTCCATCTTATATATAGTATACCAACTTTATAGAATAACACTTCGCTACACATATAACCATTTATATAAACATATGATAGCATATATTTTATAAAACATCATTTCTATAAAATACCATTCATGCTACCCATATTTTATAAAATAACATTTTTATAGAATGCCATTTATATAAAATATGGTAACTTATATTTAATTCTCGTAGTTATGTAACATGTAATGTCATAAATCATGCACATTGATCACGTTTGTTTATTTAACGAATAACGAGTTAACCGAATACTTCACCGACTTTTAAACTTGTGTGTGAATGCCCATACAGTGACGCACAGATAAAACCCTAATTATGTGTTTAATGAAATGCATGCAGAATGTTCATAATAATGTAAGTTCGTGTTAACCAGAAATCGCCTGAAATGTCGGGTTGTCACAATGCCACCATTACATATGGCCTTATGTGTTTTCCGCTCCACTAATATTTAAGTTTATAATAACTCTTCATTCAGGTGACTTAATTTTTTTAACGACAATTTGGCTCAGTGATGTATCGGGACTGGTTACCCTGAACTCACCCACTGTCCTAAGTTCGAACCTCGTAGCGAGGGACCCAGGAGCGCCCCCCATTTGCACCATCGGGCGGAAAACGGGCAAGTCCGTAAACCTTTCCTTGTGACTCAGGATCAAACATAAGGCCAATCCTTCATTCCCCACCAATATCTCATAAAATGGTGTGAGTGGGACTAGAATCTGGGTCTGTTCAACTACAAGATAGTTAATCACTACACCAACTTTGCTTGATAGGTTAGTTAACTAACAACTTATAAAAAATATTACAACAAAGAAGGAATTTAAAAATTGATTAAAAGAGTAATGAAATCTAGAGTTGTGTTTTTTTCATGGGAAAAAGACTAAAATAGCCGTTTTGACGGTCAACGTTCTCAAAATAACCCTTTGATTTTTTATGTCCTCAAAATAGACCCCCAAGGACGGTCGTCACGACCGTAGTTACGGTCTTGACGACCCTAGGTCCATCGAGCCAATCAGAGACTGCCACATCACCACATACGATCTTGACGACCGTAGGTCCATCTCCCCCCAAAAGACCACGTCATACGATCTTGACAACCGTAGATCTATTTTCTCAAAAAAAACAGTCGACATGTTGCCGGAACCCATGATGTGGAAACTAAATTGTTGGAACATTGATAGGAAAAGAAATATTAAATGAGAACCGATAGTATTCCTAAAGAATATGATAAAAAAAAAACCAACCATAAATTGGTGTGTAAAACAAGTCTTGAAGGATCCTTCTTTTTCCTTTTGACCAACCAACCAACCTATTTGGTCACCAATGGAGGAGGTACGTCTTAAGAAGGGTAGCAAATAGAGAGCACTTTCTATACATCGATTTAGGGACCTTACAAATGACTTGATAAAGAAAATAACCATTTGGATTTTGGACTCTCTAGTTAATGAAGAGAAAGAGGGTGGAACGGAGATGAACGGAGAAGGGTTCCGCCGACATGTCGACGATCTTTTTTGGGGAAATGAATCTACGGTCGTTAAGATCGTCATTACGGTCGTCAAGACCATATGACGTGGTATTTTTTGGGGAAATGGACCTACGGTCGTCAAGACGTATGTGATGACGTGACAGTCTTTGATTGGCTCGATGAACCTAGGGTCGTCAAGACCGTAACTACGGTCGTGATGACCATCATTGGAGGGCTATTTTTAAGACATAAAAATTCAAAGGGCTATTTTAAAGACGTTGACCGTCAAAACGGCTATTTTGGTCTTTTATCCTTTTTTTTATTCTTAAAAATGAAGCGACCACGTTAAAAAAAGATTACTATTTTATGAAAGAAAGCATATATCATTATTACGCTTGAATATGTCAAAATTCTCATCATTCAAACGAAAATGGAGTACGTAATTATACGATTTTTGTTAGATATGTAATTATTGGTCAAACACTCAACCCCACATTTGCTATATATCATATTATGCAAATGAGAGCACTAAAATAGTAATATGGATAAATAACATAGTCGTGCATCCTCACTACTGGAAAAAAAAAACATTTTTCTACACATTTGTGTCGTGTAGAAAAATCCTGTTGGAAAATAGTTGTGTCAAATTTGCGAGGAGACCTAAAAATACACCGAGCACATACAGATTGGTGTCAAATCTGCGTCAAACCTACAAATATATATAAATTGTAGGTTGACAATGGTTTTTTTATTGACATGTAACGTCTTCTTACATATTATGTGTATATCCTTGAAAAATCTATAAATTGCTATAAAAAGAAAATATAATTCATTTTTCTTGCGTCCTTTTTATTATTATTTTCAGTAGTACTTAATGGACGTTATGAATTCTTGACACTTTTCTTATCAACAATATTTTCTCCCAAACAACAACGCCTTGCATTTAGATGAGTTGAAACCCACACTACTTTTATAATGCACAATCACCATACTTAAAAGGCTAGCTACAAAGTGAAAGTGATGAAGTCTTAATAGTCGATTTAGATGATTTTTTCAACGTAAATTTAAAGAAATGTCTGCTTATAAAAATGTAACAATAATATATTTATTAGAAAACAAATTCTAAATAAAAAAATATATATATATGTTAAGTCCTATATGACAATATAATCAATATCTTCACAAGAAAACGTTCATACATGATTATGAAAAAGATAGTAAAGCACCAAAGTTGGCGGCAGGATTTGATAACATAAAGAAATACAATAATAAAAATAGGGAAAAAGACGAAAATGCCCAGATTGAAAGAAAAGGTAACTGAAATGCCCATTTGAAAGTCAACAGCCACATTATGCCCAGAACAACAGTCGCCACGACTTCAATGGCGGGGTCGCCACGACCCACCAATAAAAACCCGACACGTGTTTCGGTGACAGTCGCCACGACCGTCATATACCCGACAACGACCGTTGAATCGCCGACAACGACCCTGCCACGTGTAAAAACAAAAGTCGTCCCGACATCCCTGACGGTCGCCTGACAAGTGTCGGGGGTCGAGACGACTTCAGCATTATATTTTTTTTTTTTATAATTTGCGGGGGGTCGTTGACAAACTACGGGGGTCGTTGACCTTAACGGTCGCCACGACCGACATGTAGGGTCGAGACGACTTCAACATTATATATATATTTTTTTTTATCATTTAGTTTTATTCTCCTATATATATTTGGGATCCCTATATATTTACATGGGAACTCACTTTTGCCTTATGCATTTTGTTCTCAAAATGCTTAACTCTTCACCGATTTGGTGTCAACGAGAGGAGGAAGACCTTGTAATTTCGTGGTTAATAGTTCGTGAAAGAGAGCCGCAGTTAAGATATGGGAATAGGTTTTGGCACCAAGTCAGTCGTTATTTTTACTCTCGTTACCTAACTCCGTCTAGACGTACAATTCATGAGCTTATCTCTCATTGGCATCAAATGCGATACAAAATGAGAAGGTTTAATGATATTTTTAGAAGAGTTTCCAGCCAAGCCTCACATCACTACACCGAAGATGATATTTTGAAGTTGTCTAAAGATAGTTACCGGATTTGTGAGGGTAACGAGTTTGAGCATTTTGAATCTTGGGTAACGCTAAAAGATCATCCAAGTTATAAATTTTAATTTTAATTTAGCAAGCTCTTTTAATGTAATTTGTATTTTTTTGTTTCAAGTTGTGTTTTAATGTATTTTTTATTTTTATATTATATTTCAAGAGGAAGATTAGAAATATTAAAAATAAAAATAAGAAACACGGTAATATAAGAAAAGATTAAGGGACAATAGCCACTAAAAAAAAGAGAACAATATTCACTCCTCTAATCTATTTTAAAATGGACGTGGCAAACATCGCCAAAAATAAAATGTATCAGCCATGAAACGCCGATAATCCATACAAACTGATTTAAACTCATTTGTCTTGTCGAGAGGTTTACCAGTCACTAGATGCTCCATTAGCATACAAACGTAAACGGCTTCGTTTCCAAGCATGTCTTTCAAGGTCCGGACGTGATCATCGTTTACCTCATGTACAAATACCCTCTCTTGACGAGGTGTTTTTTTCCAGTATCCAACTTTCACCAACAAACAAGTTAAATAAACATTTAATTGCCAAAGCTTAGGTAAAACAATCTGTCTATACTTATCACCGTCGAATGGATAAAAGTAGTAAACCACCAATTGATAATTTTCAAGATCAACTCCTACGAGTGACCATTTTTCACTTTCTAAACAAACTGGAAAGTATATATTTTTCAGATTTAAGATTGACGGATATATGCTAAACTTTCCTGATACATACTGAACTGCATTTTTATTACAAGAGTCTATTAAGTTTTCATAAAAATCGGGCGGTAAAATAGTCCAGTTAACCTCAACTTGTTGTCGATTTCTCATTTGCATTAGTCTTCCAACCCAACCTTCAATATGCTGGTAGCAAAAAAAAGAAAAAAAAATTAACGAATCATTATTTGGGATCCCTCGTTATTTATTAATAAAATAACCAATAAAAAATAATTATAATAACAAAAAACGTACCACTGATTTTAAAGAACCGTATCCTAAAAGGGCACCCCAAAATCTTGTGTCAAGCTTTAAATTCGTATTAACGAATAGTGCAGAATAACAGAAAGGTTTATCTCCTTTTGTATAAAAATCCATGACATTTTTAGACCAATGATCAGACTCATCATCAGGAATTGCCCAACGACGTTTACCTTCTTCCTCTACAATTCGTCGTTTTGGTTGAAGCATTTGCTGTGCATACACACGAGGATTTATTTTCTCTACCTCTTTTTCAGCAGTCTCGGCAGAAGATGTAGAACCTGTACTTTTGTTTTTTGGTGCCGCCACTTTGAAAAAATAGAATCAGAGGTTTTTTTAACGGGCTGTGAGCTATATTCATCGTTATCCATTTAGTGTATATTTGAAAATTTTAGTTAGACTTTTTCTCAATGGGAGTTTCTCAATATATAGTAACAATTTTCAAAATTTTTTTTAAATACATTTAACGGCAGTTAGTACTTTGTCAACGGCATCGGGTCGGGGCGACGCTACCATGGTCGTGGCGACACTTTGTGATTTGTTCTGACATGTCATTAATTAGTGTTCATTGGGCAGAGTGAACGGTCGAAACGACCCTACATTGGTCGTGGCGACCCCCTGATTTTTTATATATTTCACGTTTTAATTGTTTAACAGATTATAAAATAAACACAAACATATATTAAACAGACTTATTATACATACACTACAAAATAAAAAACATAACATTACATAATATCATAATATTAACTACTAAAAATTAAGAGAGGTCACGATCATCCTTTAAAATGAACCAACAATCAACGTAATTGAACCGTGGTGGAGTGTGGCGGTAAGAATACGTTTTAAGTGCCCAATGTATTTTATCATCTTGTGGTATCGTGACGGGAATGCTGTCGTAGACGGCTCTAAAGTTTTGCACTTTGATACGTATGTCACGCCATTTAGAAGTCAGCATGTCAGTAGTACGGTAACCGACTTCTTTTCCAACTAAACAATGAAACTCAAGACTTACCCTGCGCCAGAATTCTCCTGACCCCGGACTTGTGTCTTTACGAACTGTAGACCAAGCCTGAGCTAAGGCAAGCTCCTCACTTGGTGTCCACGGCGTAGGAACCCTCCTCGGTGATGAACTAAAAGATCTTCTGGATGACGAAGATGGAGAGCTAGAAGACATTTTAGTTGTAGATATCGGTGGTGATGTGAATTTTCTGATGAGGCTTAATCTTTATTTATAGCAGTGTGGCCACTAGAATGTGGTAAATACGATATATATTCCCTATTTAATTTTGAATTATTTATCCCATGAATTATTTCATTATTTATTTATTTATTCCTATTAATTATTTTTAAACGGTTTTAAAATGAATCACATTATTAAGATAAAAACGATGAATCACATTATTGAGATAAAAACGATCAAAATGATTACAATGACAATGAAAAACACTACAATGCTATCACAACAGATCCTACGATTTGCCTTCTCAAGCTTTATTTTTTTTAGCTTATTATTTTCTTCCAATAACATTTTGTTTTCCAATTCTAAATCTGTGATTCTCATCTCTAGAGCGTTATTATTGAAATCAACATCTTCATCTGCAAGTAAATTATCCAAATCTTCTTTCCACAAGAAAAAATTACATCCTGAATTCTTTTAACAGAGATTTAAGGGAAAATAGATATTAATAACATAAAATTAAATATAGTAGAAAAAATTAAAGAATTATACCGTATATTACTTACAGGCCAAAACGAGCAAGATAGTGGAAAAACATTTCTTATCGCGAGTGCGATCGAGGCGGCTCTATCTGATATAAACGCTAGATCCTCCCTATCTTCAACAAACTCATTAATTTTGGATAAGAACCAAGTCCAACAATCACCAGTTTCGCTTTTTCCAAAACCATATGCAATTGGAAAGATCTGGTTATTTCCATCCATTCCGACCGCTATAAACATCGTTCCTTTAAATTGACCTTTGAGATGTGCACCGTCAATTACTATTATCGGCCTCAAATATTGGAGAAAATTTTTTATCTAAAGATATATATAAAACGTTAGATAAATTAAATTAAAAATATAAATCAGACAAGTTAATTTGAAGTCACTTACAGCAACTCCAACAGCTACAAATGCCATCTCAAAGCGACCATCATCATCAAGCAAGATATCAGTAATAGTCCCAGGATTTTTTAATTTTAAATTATGCAAATACAGGGGTAGTTTAGCAAATGATTCAACAGGACACCCGGCTATAAGATGAAGCGCCTCGTTTTTACCACGCATTGCTTGTTTGTAAGATATGTTTATATGATACCTTTCGTTTATATCCTTAACAATTTCTTTCCCACGATAGACTCGACGACCATCCTTTAGCTGCTCTTTAATCACGTGACCCAACACATGCTTATCGGCGTTACGAATATTCGGGAAAAGTTGGGTTCTAGAACAGGTGTGAAGGCTCGAGAAATGGTTAACATGAAACATGGTAGTACCAGAAAAAGCGGTCGCTCTTAATTTCCATTCACATCCTTCATTAACACATGTAGCTGTATATCTATTTTTATCTGATTTTCCAACTTTGAATTCAAAACACTCTTTTATTGCCAACATCGCAACTTCCAGTTTAAGTGCCTTTTTGTCCTTAAAAACTTTTTCCATTATAGGATGTGAAGAGGACGAGGCAGAGTAACTCTTTGAGTTAGAGTTACTCTTTGAATCAGTGTTTGAACGGTCATTTTCACAACTGTTATGGAACGTATCAGGAACACTTTCAGAATAAACAAATTCTTCTTTTTTGAAAAAGTTAGGAGTTTGGTTATCAGAGCCACATTTTTCATTGAAAGCATACTCGTTCGAAGGAATATTATCATGAAGATAATCATCGTTGGGAATATTTAAATCGGGAATATTTAAATCAGGAATATTTAAAGGACTCGAATCTGAGCTTGAGTCGTCAACAACATACAAATAAATAGGCTCTTTTTGATTACTCGCAACAACTTTAAAAAAAATTGAAATATCGGTATCATCCATAATATCAACAGGAAAACAATATGTCGACAATTTATAAGATATTCGAGAAATACTAACGATATTAAAACGAGTAGAAATGAGTCTCTTCAGATTAAGAAAAGTTAAATTTGAGTACATACTGGTTGCACGACGAACGCAATTAAGAGGTACGTACTCGGATACGTTATTCCTTTCTTCCCATTTCCCGCCAACGCATACAACGATGTTATGAAATTCCATTTTTTCAGTAGTAAGACGGGTGGTTTTGAAGTGTTTGTGATATATATAGTGCAAATGGTCGTGAGTTTTCAATCTGAGTTGTGTTTTGTTATAAACATTGATGAACATTGATGATGAGTTGTGTTAGATATCACTAACAGAGCCCCAATTAATGATGGGTTCCAGAAAAATTAAAACGGGGTCGTGTCATCGTCAACGACCCTACATGTAGGTCGTGGCGACCGTTAAGGTCAACGACCCCACATAGTGGTCAACGACCCCGTAAATGATAAAAAAAAATATATATATAATGTTGAAGTCGTCTCGACCCTACATGTCGGTCGTGGCGACCGTTAAGGTCAACGACCCCCGTAGTTTGTCAACGACCCCCCGCAAATTATAAAAAAAAAAAATATAATGCTGAAGTCGTCTCGACCCCCGACACTTGTCAGGCGACCGTCAGGGATGTCGGGACGACTTTTGTTTTTACACGTGGCAGGGTCGTTGTCGGCGATTCAACGGTCGTTGTCGGGTATATGACGGTCGTGGCGACTGTCACCGAAACACGTGTCGGGTTTTTATTGGTGGGTCGTGGCGACCCCGCCATTGAAGTCGTGGCGACTGTTGTTCTGGGCATAATGTGGCTGTTGACTTTCAAATGGGCATTTCAGTTACCTTTTCTTTCAATCTGGGCATTTTCGTCTTTTTCCCATAAAAATATTACATTTTCATAATGGTTTAACTATTTACATATAATATATTTTTTTTTCAAATCTCATATCTTTTTCTTTCTCGGTGTTCCGAACTGAAATACATCAACGCCAGATATCACTAGCCGGAAAACCTTCTGATTTTGAACATCTTTATTTTCCTGTTTTAACTTAAACCTTTTATATATGAAAGATTATCAAGAGGGTCAAGAGTAAAACAAAACTTTTGGCTGAGTACTCGGGTACGTGAACTGGAAGTTTGGTCGGCCTGAGGGTCAAAGGACCCCCTTGACCTTGTAGTTCCGCCGATGAAATCATCATTTTTACGAATCGATTCGAGATGATCAATCTCCCAAGATATAATATCCTTAGAGCGCTCTAGTTAGACTGGAAAGAATATAACAAGAGAGAATGAAACTAGAGTTCTTCATCCAATTTTATGATGATCTCTACTAGGAACATTATTTTATCCCAACAAACCAACTACTTCCATGCATGCATACATAAGTCTAAAACAAATATATTCAAAACAGCTAATAAATAAAAGAAATAAAAGACAAGTAAACAAGAACCCATGTGACATGATGACTTGGTGAGGCACATATCCCGGGTACTTATCAGGTTTTGTTTTAACGAGTTTGGTATAACGAAATACTTCGACTTAAACCAAGAAAACTTTACAAGAAAGCAATGGGAACGTATCTACTTGCATTTTTATATTTGATAAATTTCATGTTTGACTTGGAATCATGTTAATATAAGGGGAAAAAGACGAAAATAGCCCCTTTAATCAAGTTTGAGACGAAAATAGCCCTATGAAATTTTTTTTCCAACTTTTAGCCTTACCTTAACGGTCGCTAACGACCACCATTTAAACCCAAAACGACCGTTCCTGATGACCAACCACGGTGCGACATGTGTCAACCACGGTCGTTAATACGTTGGAAAGGTCGTCGACCGCGGTCGTTTGACGGAAAACGACGGTCGTCGACGACCTTTCCAACGTATTAACGACCGTGGTGGACACATGTCGCACCGTGGTTGGTCATCAGGAACGGTCGTTTTGGGTTTAAATGGAGGTCGTTAGCGACCGTTAAGATATGGCTAAAAATTAGGAAAAAAATTTCATAGGGCTATTTTCGTCCTAAACTTGGTCAAATGAGCTATTTTCGTCTTTTTCCCTAATATAAGTTATATTTTTTCGACAACTCATCTGAATTCCAAATTAATAGTTAAATGTGACAAAGTTATTAGCATCAGATAGTGTAAAAGAATATAAAAACTTAAATCAGCCCTATTATTGGTTGTGATCAGAAAAATTAGTCATCCGCCCACTACTAAAAAAAAACTTATTATCGATGCGCAATGCGCGACATAAAATGATATAGATGACGCGTATTTGCGCGTCAAGGATGTCCCCGTCATAAAAGACGACGACGCGTAAAAACACGTCATCGGCTTATGACGCGCAATGGTGGTTGTTCAGAACTTGAAGTGAATTATTATTATTTTCTCCAAGCATACGATGGAGGGTGTCGAGACCAATTCGGATACGTTTTATCTTATAGAAACCATTGTCAATCAAGGAGTTGAGGCGGGTAAAGGCAAGCGGGTTAATGAGATGGAGTCTGCTTCTATTTCGTTATCCAAACCGCCGGGAGTTTCTAAAAAAAATGCGACGGAGTGCGAGGAGAACGTAAATGAATTGGAAAGCGGTGGCTTTAAGCCGCTTGGCAGTGTGGGGCCAAGTCTTGCTCTTCGGGCTCGGCTGGGAATTTTAAAACGCATAGCATTTCGATCTTGGAGGAGTTCAATAAACACACTGATATGGACACTTCGCTTGGCATTGATATGGAGGGGGTCTAAAAAGGATATTATTAAACTTATTGAGCGGATGAGTGAACACACCGTTTCTCAATGGATATTTTATCCATAAGTGCTTGTGGAATCGGATTGGAGAGAAAGCAAAGAGGTATTGATTCAATATGTAAATAATTTTCGATTAATTTTTTAACAATTCAAGAAACTCATATACAATTTGTTGGGACAGAGATGGTCAGGTCTCTTTGGGGGAATTCGAACTTTAAACGGGTTTATGCTAGTTCCAAGGGAGACCGGGGGGGGGGGGGGTGGGGGTATTGTATCTATTTGGGATCTGGTGTTGTTTGAAAGTATTGAGACGTTTGTTTTTTATAATCTTCTAGACATGAAAGACAAGTGGGTTGCGAAGAATCTATGTTGTTATATGGTCGTTGTTTATGCTCCTCAAACTATAGGACTAAACGGGACCTTTGGAAGTTTATTTATCTTTTCATGACTTATTATCCAGGTGAGTATTTCGTTTTTGGGGATTTTAATGCCACTAGATGGGAGTCTGAAAGAATGGGGATGCAGTTTAATCAAACTGAAGCGGATGATTTTAATGAGTTCATTGATAATTGTGCTTTATCTGAAATTAATCTTGGCGGGTTTAAGTTCACTTGTTTATATGCCAATGGTTCGAAACGAAGTATTCGAGTATTAAGATTTCTACCCGAGAAGTTAGGTTCTCTTATTATTGACTTAAGTATAGAAGCATGAGTTTATATAGATTACCTATAACTGTTTAGTTTGCTACTTCGTGTGTCGGGTTCAGTTTGCTACTCCGTGCTTTGTTTGCATTACAACTCAACTTATAGTTGAAAACCTTGCATAACATCTCTAGTAAACCAACACCCTTTATACATAGATATATAGAACATTAATGCAAATTTCAAAACAATATTATTAACGTAATTATTCAAAACATGCATAAGGTTATAAAGGTTGATGTTAAGAAGTAAAAAAAACTTAGATGCTCAAACACTTGGTGATTAACTAACAATAAAAAAGTTTCCACATAATAAAACTCGAATGGCTATAAGTTTCATCCCATCTAAATGATATGATAAGACTAGCGTAACATGACCAAATGAGGATCAACAATCAAACTTTTAATAAATAACATGGCAAAATCTCAATTTAAGTAAAAATGTTATAGTGTGATTCTCAAACACTTTAACACTTGATGATCAACTAACGAGGGGTTGTACTCGCTTGGTTTCAGGGCGTGAATTTTTTTTTTCTTAATTTTACATTGCGTGTACACCCGGGTCCCTTAAGAGATTGGGGACCTACTTAAATATTTTTCTAGTTTCGCCCACCGCAACTAACAATATGTCTTGTTGCCTCATATGATATTCTTGTAGTGTGTTAGGGTGGAGGGTTTGGAACCCTCTCAACCCACAACCAAAACTACTCTAAACCAATCGAAACATGCCACGTTACCATTTCAGAATTAGGAGCGCAAACTTGTTGAGCCCGACCTAAACTTATCTAGACCACCAATAACGACCTACGATTAAAGTATTGGGGCTAGGATCTTAAAGCTACATTACTGCACTTATTTCTTTATGTTCTAAAAAACAAAAAGTAAAAATTAATGAATGTTACCACATCAACACGTGGCCAAATTAAATCAAGTTACTTTTCAAGGTCTCTTTTAATAGTATAATTATATATGCTTTTTATATATAACATAATGCATATTATTATTTTATTATTCTTTTATCATAATTTATATATAATAACAATTATTTTTATAAAATATTATTAATATGTCAAATAAAAAATATATTACAAAAAGACTCGTTAAGGCTTACGATAAGCTTGTTCAAGCTCAATATGTAAGGGTCAGACTCGAATTCAATTATTTAACGAGTCATATTTCAAGACCTGAGTTCGGCTTGAGATCAATAAACTTATCGTATTTCGAGTTTTCTATCAATTCGAACTCAAGTAATTTACGAAGTACTGGTCTCGTTTCTACTCCTACGTACTTAATGAAAAGCTAAAAGTACCATAAACACTACTAGAAAAGCACACGTACACATGAGGTGGGCTTGTTAACCCTAGAAAACGGTATATATGTACTTTTTATGTAGTTAACCCCTTCTGTAAGTTGTATCAATTCTATGAGTTCGTTATCTACACACGTAACTAAAATTAATAATCATATTGGTTTAAATTAGTACCACTTATACGTTTTTCATGGTTTATCATTGCTCTATATCCCTACTATATATAAAATAATGTAAAAGTGACAGAATTTTGCCACGGAAAAAACCATTACTATATATACTGGGATAACTAGATTAGCGACATATGTAGCTAACAGCGACGGAATAAAGGAATTGCTAAGCATTAGCATCGTTACTTTTGTCATAATCAATAGGTTTCATTTTCTGGAAAAGTCAACGTTTCTAAGTGTGATAAATGTGAAAAATGTTTATAGTGTAATATGTGTGACAGAATGAAAAATGGTTGTAGTTTAAAGTGTGATAGAGTAAAAAATGATTGTTTTTTTTTTCTAGTGTGAAAGGGTTGGCTGGAAAAGTAAAAAATCAAAATAAAGTAGTTAAATTTAATTCTGTTAGCTTAATTAATGTTGGTGGGTTGACCACATTAAATAATTCGTGACGGCAAGGTTGGCTGGTCAATAAGACCGACGGCTCAGATAGCGTTGTACGTACACGTGGCATGCTTTTAATAGATGGCGCTGATTGAAGGTTGGCATGCTTTTAATATATATATGTAAGAGAGGGGTCGGCTAGGGGTGAGCCGTAAGGGTTAAGGACGACAATGTGAGGGACACATGGCGAAAGCTGGAGCTTCGCAGAGTCGCCGGCAGGGCCTATATGCGGCAAAGTGTGGCCTTCGTTAACACATGACATGTGCTGATTGGGTGACATATGGACCCACAGAATATCCAATAATTGAGATGTTGCACATGTGGCGGCATGGGCTTGACCCGTCTTCTTAGCCGCCGTTGTCTACATGGCGTGTTTTGATTGGTCCAACGTGGAGACGTGGCGGAACCAGAATTCTTATTCTTGGCTTAGCCGGGGTCGCCTATGTTGTTTCGTCTTATTGGTTCAATTAGTATTGGAGAGAAGACTAATAAGGTTTGACCATTTTGATAAAAACTTTGGTCAACTTGATCATTACGGTGGATTTCATCGCAACTATATATGCTTTTGCGACAGTCATGGCCTGTTTAATTAGTGATGTATTCCATTGAGTTAACTCCAGTACTCCGATAACCCAGAGGAAAAATATGTCGGAGATGATCACAAGTTCGCAATCTCATATATAATTCAAACTTATAAATTACCATACAAATAATTAAGAACGACAATTTTACCATAATTGGTGGCAGATTTTCAAGCCGTCGTTTGACAATAACACTATTATACATAATTTAATATTGGATGCTCATATCACCGTCCATATGATCAACTAAATCTAATTCGATGATGCACCAAACAACCGTTTAAAGATAGAGGGTCCTTTTCTGATAGCCCTAAAATATACGCTCGTCCCATTAATCATCAAATGGTCCTTTATATTTACACAATTATTGATGTTTCCGAAAAGCTAGATTCCATTACGAATGAGCTAGCTGACCTCAGCAAACATTACACAATCATGGCAGTAAGCAAAACAAACCATGTTATTGCAACATATTTCCATGCCACTGAAGTCTTCATATTCATTTCTTTCATCTTTTTGATCAAATCCACCTCTTTTCTTCGGATTCTTGATCTCCTTGGGCAATTCTTGATCATTTCAATATAAGTTTGCATGTCATGAACACATAGAATGTCTTCTATCCTGAAGAAATCTCTCATACTCACACCTTTTTTAACTTTCCAATCGTTTATGATGTCGGATATTCCGCTTATCTCATCTTCGTATGTCTTAAAACAGTCGAGTACCAATTCTACACCGACATGAGCATAAAAATCGCTCCTCCAAGCGCTAAAATTCTCGTTGAATATGACTCCTGGGAGTTTTGTTATAGGATCATTTGCGTTAACAATTCTTAAAACTTTAACTCCCAACTCCTCACACCGGTCTCTGAAATGGACATTCCCAACCCTTGGTCCCGCAAATGAAAAAACAGTTAACGGGACCGAGGGTTGTTTTAACCCAACTTCTGCTATGTCATAAGCGACTAGCAGAGCCAATGAACTACCCATGCTATGCCCGACTAACGTTATGCTTAGTTCTTCGCTTCTATATTTTCTTAGAAGCCGTGAAATTTCTGAAAAAACTTGTTCCCGACAACTTCCAAGACCAAATCTAACATTGGTCTCGGAAGAAGTGTACAGGTTGAGGAAACCAGCCTCAACCATGACATCGGGTTTGGGATCATTAGGATCCATCCTCGCAGGAGATAGCGAACTCATTAAGTTCGCTATCCATTCGTGATAAGTAACCGTCCCACGGAAACTTACCAAAATATCCCTCCTCCCTATCCTCTTAACCTCCTCATCAGACGACACCGCAATGTACCCTACCCACCGGGCACATGAACCGCCATTTTGAATCGGAATGCTGATGTCAGCGGTGACGTAAACATACTTCGTAACCTCGTAACCGCAGTCTCCCCACCCGACCTCTTGAAACATTCGGTTCTTGCCGTGCTTGCAGTTCAAGTAGCGGCTAGAATTAGGGTTCAGATCGTAAGCATCGTAGCACGCGGTGACGAACTTGCCGTAACGGATTATTTCATGTTGGAGAAGAGGATTTAAAGGTTGGATGAGATTTTCCCAGTTGTTTGAGCCTTGAATATCTCTCCAGTTAAGAGGTAAGCTAACAGAATTGTTAGAAACCCTAGGTGGTGAAAGTGACGAGGGTAAAGAAGTAACTGTAACACTACTACTGCAACATATCTTCTTGGTGGCATTATAAGGTGTGGATGAACAATAGGTATTTTTAGGGTTAATGATCATTGCAGGATTAAATGGGAACTTAACAAGATTCATGCATGAATTGTTTATCATGTTAAGTAGTGATTTAGACTCCATGGGTTGATCAGAGAGAAAGATTTTGACTCTGAGCTTGAGCAAAGCTCAGCTACAAGAAGAAACCATACATATATATATATAGACACACAATTATGCATATATGTGTACAGGCTAGCTCATAGTTATTTATAAATATATTAAATTTAAATTTAAATTTAAATTCACACTCATTGCTTCAACGCCCTTAATTTAGTATTTTAGTGGAAATTTAGTCACATAACTTTAGTTAGTAAGAATATAATGCATTTTTAAAGGGACTTGATCAAGAATATCAAGTTAGTAAGAATATCATGATAAACACACAAGGGGTTGTGATATACATGACTATAATACCTTAGGCCTCGTGGACGAGAATGTCTCGTTTCAAATATTATTAACGCGTTTTAGACGTTTTAGTTGTGCATCATGATAGGAGAACCTTACAATTAAGCGTGCTCGAGTGGGAGCAATTCAAGCAGGGGCGGATCCAGGAAATTTTTCTTATGGGTTCACTTTTTATCGGTGGTCGGAATTCCAATAATCAAATGTCAAAATTTTCGGTTTAGTCGGGTCGGGGTAGATGCTTCTATTTCATAGAACCGGACATAAAACTTTACGGGTCGGTACGAGTGTACAATAGTTTAGTTTTTGTAAAGTTGATCACACAATAAAATAATAATATAAGATAAAATAATTTAAAAAAAAAATATTGTCAGCAAGGCGCGGTGGCCGGTGCCTGCAACCGCCTGTAGTTGTGGAGGGAGATGATAATCGGTGTATTTTATGTTCACTTTATTTTATACTAATTATATTAAAAAAAATACATCGATGTAAATATAAAATATATCGATCTAACAAGTTTTTATATTTAGTATAAAAAAATGAGTTTAAACTATCTAATTAAGTTTAAAATTTTGGTTAAATAAAAATATTTAAAAAAAAACTAAATTATATTTTTTGGCCCTTTCCGTGAATCACCACAGGAAGTGAAAAAAAGAATTTTGAATTGGGCTTTAGCCCATTTGAGGAAAATCGAACAAGGAAAATCGCAATTGAACCGGCTGTTGTTTGGTGACCAAATAAAAAAACAGTAAGAATGGGAATCGAACAGGGAACATCTACGATAAGAAGCGGAGACTTACCAAACAGGCTATCAGGGTTCTTCTTATAGGATTCACTCATCATAATATTAAGGATTCACTTCAAATTTTTCTTATATAATCCTAAAAGAAATTCAAAACGCAGTGGGTTCCCGTGAACCCGGTCTCAACATACTAAATCCGCCCCTGAATTCAAGGATGGGTAACCTTCGTGGGAAGTTTTCACCCGGACAATCAAAGACAAATTTGTGAGCTCCTCGTGGGCAAACGGATAATATCGATGGTATGAAGGGCCGGATGTTACATGCACACAAACCCTAAACGGACGTATGGCCCAAACGACCCAACAATATTTCCCAATATCTGAAAAGTTACAACCCGTCACCGTGAGCTCCTTGTAGGTAAAAATGACAATATTGATGGTATGAAGGGTCGGATGCATGTTACATGCACACAAACCTAAATGGCGTATGGGCCCAAACAGCTCAATATATAGAACTTTTCAAAATCTGAAAACTGCAACCCATCAATCGATGTTTTTGTTTTGGCCGTATAGACCCAAACAACCCCATTTTTTTTAATTTTTAGTTTTTGACTTTATTTCGTATTTTTTAATTTTTAGACCCAAATAACTTGATTTTGATGATTTTTCAAAAAAATAAGTGAAAAATTATTGCATTTACAAAATAAATTTATAGCAATTGTAAAAGTTATAAAACTTAAATAATTCCTTAACAATACCTCCTAAAACTTATTTATAAGTTATTAAAAAGGGAAAAGGACGAGAATAGCCGGTTTGACCACGGTTGGACGAGAATGTCCACACTTTTTAAAAAAAAGACCAAACTAGCCGGTTTCACGGTCGTCTAGCACCGTCCACCGACGGTCGTCCGACTGTACCCCAAAACCAATAAAAAAACGCCACCTCAGCATTCCACGGTCGGACAAGCCCTTGGTCAATGGTCGTCCGACTGTTCTCCGGGGCCCAGCGACCGTTCCGACATTCCTACTGCCACGGTCGGTCCGACCGTCTGACACGTTTGTCGGAGGCGTCCCGACCGTGGAAAATATTTTTTTTTAATTTAAAAATCATATTTTCTACGGTCGCGGTATATATGGTCGTCGACGACTGTGTCTACAGTCGTCCGACCGTTGTGTATTTTTATATATTTGTTAATTTTTTAAATAAAAATTTAATTTATTTATTTTTTACTCACTTTATTTCAACTTTATAAATAGGAGGAGTTATGGATCCAACTCTATCAAATTGGAAAAATGTCATCTAGACGAAAAAAAAGAAACACTCGTGAAACCGATTCTGCTTCTAACTCATTTGAAACCATTGACGAAATTCCACCACCTGTTGAGAAACAAGTTTGGAACTTTCAGAGTAAAGAAAATTGGGCTCCAAATGTTTTAAGCTTCTTTTATAGTGGTATGGATTCATCGTTTTGTACAATTTCTTACATGGGATCCTATACACTTACGAAAGAATTTTGGGGCTCACTTCTTGCGTTGCATGGAAATCCTCGTATAGGAGCAAGTGTATGTCATTCTTTATTTTATATTTAAAACGTATATTTAAATATAAATGTTGTTCCTAAATTTATTCTTTTATATTATAGCACGTATCTGCCTGGACATATCGACTAATGACTTGGCGTTTAGAACAAATAATAACAACGAATGAATTGCCGAAAGGTCCGAACCATTGGACGATTTTGCCCACCCATTTTAAAGGTTATTCATGTTGAGGAGAAGGGGACCACCGCCGTGCACGACCACCAAGAGCCGCTGACCGTCGCTGACCACCACGACCTCACCGTGACTTGCACCGCTTACCGTCGCTGACCATCGCTGACCACCACGGAGCATCGTCCTCGGCGGTAAACCACCGTTGATCAGCGTTAAAAGAGAAGGGGGACAGGGTGTCAACATCGTCGTCCACCGTCGTCCACCGGTGTCTACCGTCGTCCACCGCCATCATCCACCGTCGTGTACCGTTGTCTACCGTCGTCCGCCGTCGTCCACCATCGCCGATCCCCATGGAATCCATCCGTCTAAAAGACAACCCTAATGTATGTTAATTTTTTTTATTTATATAATTATTTTATACTTGAATCATGTTTAGGATAATTTTATTATACTTGAATCATGTTTATGATGTTTAGGATAATTATATTCTAGTTGTGTCATGTTTAGGATAATTATATTCTAATTGAATCACGTTTAGGATAATTTTAGGAGAAGACTAATTATAGGGACCCTAATTATATTTTATTTGAATCATGTTTATAGGATATTCTAATTGAATCATGAATGTCACAATTATAGGAGATGCCTAATTATTATGTCGTTAGGATAATTAGGACATATTACTTCAATTTTATTGTTGGATTTAATTTTCTTGTTGTTAAATTATATTCTTGAAACAACTTGGTTAGTAAACGAAATTTATGTTGTTTATATGTTATAGGCTCACGCAAAACTTAGAATTCATTGGACGTATATAGCTATCGTTAGGGATATAATAAATAATGAGGCTATTGAGGGTCGAAGAGAACGTTGGTTGAGGAGGGGGGTTTTTGCGGAATGGTTATTTGTTTTGAATGAAACCATTGATGGAGTGTTAATCCATCAGCTGTTGATGCGTCAGGCTCCCGAGAACCCTGATCCCGAGTTTAATGGGATCAGATACGAACTCATGCCCGATGAGTTTTATCGCTTAGGTCCGAGAGAGTTCTGTCTTATTACCGGGCTTAGATTCGGGAAAAATAAAGAAATCAAAGGCGAATCTGAATTTCTCGAGAAATTAAAGGCCCCACCTTATAATATTGGGAAAAGTTTAACGCAAAAAGATTTAGTAGCTTTTGTAAAACGTTGGAATGAAAACAGACTCATGGTCGAGGACGACATTTTTCCGACTATGCTTGTTGGTGTTACTTTATTCACTGTTCATGGGGGTCGAGACCACGAAGTCAATTGAGGAGAAGCACTTTGTTTTGGTCGATAATTTTAAAGAGTGGGATAATTATTATTGGGGGTCTTATATTTGGAGTTTAACTTACCCCAAACTTCTGAACAAGCTAGATAGGGCCATCGGAAACAACTACACAATCACGGGCTTTGCGTGGATTGCAAAGGTGAAAATTTCAATTAAATAATTTATTTACTTAATTTATTTGATTATCTATTTTATAATTTATTTACTTAATTTATTTGATTATCTATTTTACAGTGGTTTGTGTTCGAGTCATTTCCCTCGTTATTTCGAACCTACAAGTTATTGGACAAAACGCCGCGCATTATTGGTTGGAAAGATAGCAGCAAAAGGCAATCGGGTAATGCTGAGAGAGTTTTTAATGTTGGACGGGTATGTCATCTAATTTATAGTTTTACTTATTTTTATATTTATGACATTTAATTTTATATATTCTATTTTTGTAATATTAGGTTAGAGAAGACTTTCCAATTCAGATTATGCCAACAGTAGATGAAGCTAGCAGTGACTGGTTCGTATCCAGTGCACGGTACATCAACTCCGAGGCAAAAAAGAATTTGACAGCTCGAACGATGAATCAGGCGCAAACTGCTGAGTTTAAAAACGACATCAATCTTCAGCAGAAATATGTTAATCAATTTGTTGGTACAAATCCTGAGGAGGAAAACACGAAATTTGGTGAAGGATCATCTCATGGAAACGTGCCTTCCCAGAACACGGTGACTCTGAGTATGGAACAATTCCAACAGTTGGTGGAGAAGATGGATATGTTGGCTCGGGAAAATAAAACCTACCACAAGTGTTATCAGGTTACTGTTTTTATTAAAATTATATTACTTTTCACCAAATTTTAACCATTTTTTATAATTATTGATATTATATTAAAATTTAATTTTAACCAAAAAACTATTTAATAGAAATATTTGCAAGATTGCATCGACCCATTCATCGGAAGAGTTCAAAGTTGTTCAACGAGCCCGGTTCAAGTCATGAAAACCTTAATCACATTTACTCGACACCTCAACAACCACAAATGGATGCTTCTCGTAATCCCTCAAGTGCTCAAGGTAATAACTCTCCTGAACCATCTGTTCAGATCATCCAGAAATCCGAGGTTATTAAAAAAATGTTTTTATTATATATAAACGTTTTTTCTATTAATAAATTAAAAATAATAATGTTTTTTTTTCCAGCGTTTGGGAAGGGGGAAACGTGTGAAAAAGAAATCCAGAGTGATGGAGAGCCCCTTTGTGTGCCACCCGGTTGGTGGCAAACAAAAATACGTTTGGAGTCTTGAAGCTGCAGATAAGCTGATGAATACGGAAGATCTGTGGCATTATAGCACCGTTAATCCGAGATTCGCCTTTACCGACATTTTCTGGAGTATGTTACTTGGGCAATCAATGGACGGTTGGCTTACCAATGAGGTATATTATTTAATTACAAAATATGTAGAATATTTTATTTCCTAAATACTAAATATGGGTCACAATAAACATTTGTATTTTATTTTTATTTTAAAGCATATCCTGACCTGGACACGGGTTTTGCTGGAGAGGAAACCTGATGACGAAAGGTGGACAATATTGGCCCCCGACCTTCTTGATAATGTAATCAGTAATGGTTCATGGAATCATAAAAGCGCCAAGCCACCTTATCCTAACATCAACGATGCGGATCTAGTAAGAGTAGCTAACCATTTTTAATATATTTTTAATTAAATTGTTACTAAAACTAACCGTTATGTTGTTGTAGTTTTATTTGCCGGTCAACATCCCGGGCCAACATTGGTTTCTCGTGTGCATCGATATAATTAACTGGAGCATGTTTATTTATGACAGGTATTTACTAATATTTTTTTTAATCATATCGACACATTGTTAACTACTATTTTGTTGGTTTTTTTATAGTCTACCGGGTGTTTATCTAGACGAGTCAAACATGCGCCTGACAAAGTTGGATAACTATTTTCCCCAATGGTTGATCAAGAATAAATACCGTTTGCTTACGACATACAGAGATCCACCGTTTCAGCGTGTGATGGTCCCAGCTACTTGTCAATCGGTTCGGCTAGGAGATTGTGGGGTATGGGTGTGTATCAATCTGGAGCGTCTGACGGTTGGAGTGGACTTGATACAGGAGGAGGACGCGGGACAGGCAGCGATGGAATGGCGTGAAAATTTTGCCAAACACTGT
>JBCNJP010000014.1:20844450-21014528 GCA_039602395.1 Deinandra increscens subsp. villosa
TTTGTTGGTTCGGTACTTCGGTATGGATGTTTGTCGTAATTATGCAAATTTCACTTTCTCGGTAATAACATTGTGCTGAAGATTCATTTTCTTTTTCAGTGTTCTGGTACATAAGGATTCACGCCACCTACGGGATTTAAGTATTGTGACATATTTCAGACAGTGCTTTCCTAGTGACATGAATGTGACCTCAATTAAGGAAATTGCTCAAGCATTGGCTGCTCACCTTCCTTATGAAGTTTCTGTGTCAGCTGTCAACATCAAGCACCTTCATTGTGAGGTTACTTGAAGTCTTATCTCAATTGCTTTTGCTGATAAATATCCTTTTACATTCCTACCTTTTTGTTTCTTGTTTTTTTAATGATACACACTTCTATTTTACCTGAAAAAATTGGTTACCCACCTTTAGAAAGGCAAATCACACACTAAACTAATTAACTGGATAAAAAAGACAGTATTTATGTAATGAAATATTTTGCCCGCTTACATACTAGGCTGATGTTAGGGATCGTATAGTAACCGGTGACCTCAATAGTACATCCAATGAAGGAAGATAGCTCTTAATATATAACCTCTTAGGGCTTAACCGTAGCTCAAATTGACCCATTAATAAGTAACTTTGTCAAAAGTGCCACCTTCATAAAAACTTATATTTCCTGAGATGTTTTGGGCTTGATTACATTTTCTTGAATTTCTGATGGGTGTCTAATGTAACTGTTATTATGGTAATTATGAAAACTTTAGCAAAGCTGTAAGGAATTAAAAGAAGACTTTTATATACATAATCTGATGGTTCAACTTGTGTAAAACAGGTACCAAAGGCTGAAATTTTCTACAGTTTGAATGCAAGTATAGTTGGATTGGCAGTTGACTCTGAAGGTTCTGGGCATCTGCCTCGGTGTGTTGGCCTTGGTAGGTTATGTTCCAACAACTGACTCAACATATACTTGCTTGTTATTCCCGGCCTCCCGGGAACCTAGTGCTGAATCTTTTTTCTTCTTTTTTGCATATCCACACATTTTTTATTCTTTTTCTAAAAGAAGTCAAGAGAGAAGATAAAGTCAAAGAAAGCATTGACAAAAGATAAAATAAAACATTGTTTTTTTTTAAAAACTCTTTGAGCATTCCAGTTGATTTATGTACATTCTGTTCTAAGTAAGATACAATGTGTCAAAAAATTCAACTTCCTCTTAAATTGATCATGGCAAATCTCTTTCTCAGGAATTGTTAGAGGAATAGACACATTGAGACAGGTTCTCTACATAATCACTCCTGTTCCACAGAATGTTCTGGAGGATGTTGATCTTCTACTGCAAGGGTTCATTCAGATTCCTACTTGTTTGCTACAGGTGCACCACTCACATCTCTCATTCTTACATGAAATATTCTTGAATTGTTGTTTTCTTCTACCCATTTGACCAATTTTGTTAGATCTATTTTTTTCACTTTACTCGTTGGAGGTGCCACCACATAACCCGCAAGTCACATCTGTCAATTGTTAAATGGTGGTGTTGTTTTTCATGAGAATGATGATTTGACCATCTTATCAAAGCACATGTGGCAACTTCAACCTATTTTAAAATGTTCGATAACTATGGTAGTAATATAGCATTCTTATTTTTGAAATCATTGACAAAAACTGATGAGTGGTTTTAAGTCACTGAAAATAATCGTTTAAAAGTTCTTTTTATTCAGGTACATGGATGTGTTTCGCCATACATGGCTTCAAATGCCCTGCCTGGGATCTGAAGCAGAAAGATGATGTGATGCCCAAATTTTGCATATTTTATTTTCCGTACTTTTTATAATCAAAGGAAAAGTGATGGTCCCCTTTAAGTTTTCTTGAGCTGAATCTAGAATATTTTCTTGTCTTGGCTGTTCTCAAATGGAGCCGCACACGATACCCCCCACCCTAATAAGATCGCGAGAGAACAAATTAATGGCAACTTTTCATATGACGTGAGGATTTAGCTTTGCTTGAATAATCTAATTGCTCACCCTTTCTAGATTTTCAATTTTCATACAGTCAATTTTGGCCGAATTGACTTTAACTCATTATTTAATGATCATGAGCTCTTAATTTTAATAATTTGGTTTTCGTTTCCAAATTGGTTGTTTACTTCCAAATTTTCAAGTTTGATTTTACTTTTATATATAATAAATTTTGATGATGCAAATGTATAACTTCATATTTTTATAAATTTTTTCTAACAACTAGTCTACGGAACGTATAAGTGTTCACTTTGTTACTCCATGATATTATTTACAAACCTCAAAAAAAAAAAATAAGCGATTGAAACTACGTAATGATTGTACTTGTTATATTACACTGGTAATGTACCTGTTACAAAATCAACTATTTTGCTAAACTCATTACGCTTGGATAAAAAACAAACCCATGAAATCGATAAAGAAAAAAAATAAAAACAAAAAACTTATGATAGACTAAAAAAACACACACACAAAAACAAAAAAAAAATATTTCATTCTAATAAAGCAATAACTTGTGTGCCACATGTTATTTTTCTAGGGTTCCACCTAAGCTTTGTCCACTTGTCAATACGATACTTAATTTCTAATTTTCTTCATTTAAAAATTCAAATTTTCTGAATTTTAGATTTATAACAAATTTAATATTTCAACTTTCTAAATCTAAAATTCAACATTGCATTTAGTTAAACAATTATAAATAGTTATTAATATTTATTAACTCTATAATTACATAAATTATTTATTAACTAACTTACCAAATTTACATGAATTATTTTAGATTTTTGTAATTTTAAGAGATTTAACAATCAATTTTCAAATTCTTAATAATAGTTACTAAAATTTATTGATTAAAATATTATATATTAGGGTGGCTGATTTATTTAATTAAAATATTAAAATGTCAAACACCCTTTTATATTCTAAAACTTAATTTTTATGAGTTCAATTATCATCTTCAACATGTTTTAATTATCTTTTAACATTCTGTGAAAATTCAAGTAATCCTAAATAATAAGAACTTTTTATTAATGTAATTGTTAACACCTCATTAAAGTAAACCATTGAGCAAACTGTGATATATGAAATACTCTAATTTCCTAGATTTTATAAAATATATATTTTTTACTTAACTACTGTAAAATAAATACTTTGTATGATCTCAGAATTATATCATTCTAAATTTTTAAATCTCATATAAATTTTTATCTTTTTTATAATTATCTCATATAATGATTATTTATTCAACCCGTGTAGTACACATGTTACTAACCTAGTTCTCTTATATGTATATAGAGGAAGGATAAAATGAAACATGTTCGAGTTTGGAAAACCGTGAAAATCAAACTAAAAAATTTATTTTTTGTTCCGATTTTTTATGGTGACTCTCCAAGTTAAAAAATCCCCCTTTATGCAAAAAAGTAAAAAAAAAACGCCTAGTAATGTAAAAAAAAAATTATAACCGATGTTACATATGTAACAGGGTAATGTTACATATGTAACATCGGTTATAAAATATATAATTTTTTTAAAATTAGTAGGCAATTTTTTTATTTTTTTTGCATAAAGGGTGTTTTTTTTAACTTAGAGAGTCACCATAAAAAAAATCGGAACAAAAAACGATTTTTTTAACTTGGTTTTCACGGTTTTCCAAACTCGGAGAGGTTTTCATTATATCCCTCCCATGTATGTGTATATATATATATATATATATATATATATATATATATATATTGTAATATTATGTATAAAAAGTTTTGAAAATAATTCATAAAAATTTAAAATATATTATATTTAACTCGGCTCGATTTTAAATAAAGTTTATAGTGACATATAAATAAATAAGCTCGTCAAAATGATATATATGAAGTTTTTAAAATTCTTTATATTAAAACGTTACAGAGGAAATTAAAATTTGTTTGAAAATAATATTATATAAATGGAAAAAGATCTACAGAAAACCAACAATCATCCAAAAAATCAACTTTTTCTTCTCTATAACAACTTCATATATCAATAATTTTTAAAAAGAATTTCACCAAAAAGTCTATAATTTTATTAGCTTTATTTATGGAAAAAAAATTTAAAAAAATAAAAAGTTTTAGTGACTTTTTATTAGTGCATCATGCAATAGTATTAATAGTATTGCATAATGAATTATAATTAAAACTATTTAAAAAGAAGCAACTTAACTTAAATATGGACGTGGTTTATGCGAATAATATAAAAAACAAAGAATTAGCATTCATAAACCAATTTTATATTATTGTTGCATAGTGGATTATTAATTTCAAGCTAAAATCCAAATTTTATTTTATTTTTTAAAAAACTCAAAAATGTTTTTAAAGTTTTTTCTTTTTCCAGTATTCTTAAAACCATGAAAGAAACATATAAAAAAGTTTTTAAAAAATAATCTTTTTCTTGGTTTTTTATAAAATATTAATTTTTTATAGAACCCAACCCTTATATAAATATATAAATATTTTAAATATTAAATTAGAAGTTAGAAAAAACCTTTGATATGACGGTCTATCTAAGGTGGGGGCGGTCAAAAGTCACAACTCAAAAGATATTTGGATACAATGTCATTGACAACAGAAACTTCATCGACTTTTCACATTAAATCTCCACCCTCCATCTTCAAGAACGAATCTGGAATCTGAGACACCATCATATCATATATAAACCCATACTCTCATCTGTCGCTGATCATTTCCATATTACCTACACACAACAACATATTTCGCCCATCTTCTCCGACAACCTTGAACGCCGAGGTAATTTCTTAATCTGCAACTATTTAAACACAAGAACGTGACCTACAAAACTAGTTTTGGGAAGTTTATTTGCTTTTTAAACTCCACACTTTTCTTGTCTATATAATTTTTTTAAACGGTATGTAGTTAACTTGTGAGTTCAACGAGATGTTAAACTGCGTGACACCATCTTAAATATAAAAGATTTAATCTTGATATGTGATAAAGTTGGAGTGAATAAATTATACAAAAGGAAAAGAAAAAAAAAAGGTTTACTTTGAAAGAGGGTGTTCGAGATATACAATAAATATAGAATAGAGATAATTACTAAATAATATTCGAGTAATTGATTAGGCTTAGGCATCCTAATTTGAGTCTAATAGCTTGGTAGAAAGTTATTTTTAGTATAAATATAGGATTAAAGAGTCTATGAAATGTGTGGTTTTGATCTCAATAAAATTTGTGTTTTTCGTGTTTGCTCCATTCAATTTTCCAACAAAATACATCAATTCTGGAGGAAATTTACCCACGCACCCACTGTGAGTATAGCTAGCAAAATAGGTCTAAACGTGTTACACAAGTCTAAACATGTTTAATTCCATGTCGTAATGTGTTGTGTCAACAGACCCGTATTAGAAATTACCAGCCCTAACTGTGAAAAAACCCCCTCATGAGTCGGGTTCGAACTTAGGACTTTGAGGGGGTCACCCGAAGCTGTACCTTCATCCTCAATACCGTTAGGACAGTCCTAATAGTTATTGTATACAATTAAAGTTTCATAAAATGCATACCTTACAATGGTTTATATATCTCTTAAGGGCTAGTGTCCTTGTTGGTAATTGCTTGCTCACTCCACACCATTACCCATGGGTCATCATTTGAATAAAGCTCGTCTGAAATCGGCTCGTTTATAAACGAGTCTAGTCGCTTGCTTGGACTGAAAATAAATCGAACCCGAGCCAAGACCAGCTCGTGTAACTCACTTTACTTTTCCCGTCCTTACACAACTAATTGCTTATAACGGTCAGGACGTCCAGCAAGGGACAAGACCGCCCACATTGCACCCAGTCGAGGATAAAATATATAAACCCGGTTTTGAGCATTTCTGCGCTACCACTCCGAATTGACTGTTACTACGGTTATAGTCTAAACATAAAATCTCATCCTAAAATACTAGTCTAATGGTGGGTGAGAGAGCATATTAGGGCATAAGTTTTTTTTTTTTTAATATATCATGTCATTTAACATTTATTTTTATTTTGAGTTTGAACACTTATTGAAAATAATTAAATGAGCAATTTTGTAAAAAAGTTCACAAGTTCAATAATTAATAAGAGACGTGACATATTTTTATAACAATTATTGTCGGTTTATAAAAATAATTTATTTATAAGGGCACATTTTATAAACTCGTTCCAGGCACCCAAAATCTCGAAGATGCCCCTGATTTTGTGTAAACCTACATTTATTGCCCATACAACCGATTTAAACAAGTCTCATAAAGTCATACCTTACAATGGTTTCGGTCCGTAACAACTAACAACTAACGATGCATGCCTTCAAATAATAATTTGTTCCAATTTTACTTTGAAATACCCAAATTTTGATGTTAGTATGTGTATAATCGGATCCTAAAAGCCCTATTTGGACCAAAATTCCGTTAAATTGTGTATGCTGTGTTTTCCTGAATAACAAACATATGCTTTATGTGTAGGAATTTGATATTGAACATATGGCTGATCATCATCAGAACCAACACACAAACTCCTCTAAACAATTCGCATACGCAAATCATTTTTCGAATGCCGGATTGCGGTATCCGGTTGTCGAAGCTCCAGTAGAGAATGGGTTGAGTGGATTTGCGATCGATTTTCTGATGGGTGGAGTTTCGGGTGCTGTATCAAAAACCGCAGCTGCTCCGATCGAACGAGTGAAGCTTTTGATGCAAAATCAAGGTGAAATGATCAAAATGGGTCGGCTTTCAGAACCGTATAAGGGTATCGGAGAGTGTTTCTCAAGAACAGTTTTATTTGATCTTGTGACCCACCTGCACTTCCTGACGGGCCACTCATTTACCCGTCAGTTTAAGTAAAAAACGTTTTAATGTGGTGAAATATAAAACTATAAATAAAATATTGACAAAAGTCAAAAACTTTAAAAGTATACTAAAAAACAAAAGTAAAGAGGTTAATGGGTATAAAACATAAAAGTTTTGTGATGAAAGTATAAAACTATAAAAAGTATACTAAAAAGTCAAAAGTAGGAAATTTTAGGGGAATAAAACGTCAAAGTCTAAAAGTTATGTCGTCAAAGTATAAAAACTATAAAAAAGCTAGTATACTAAACAAAAATCAAAGTAAGAAATTTTAGGGGGAATAAAAAGTCAAAGTCTAAAAGTTGTGTCGTCGAAGTATAAAACTATAAAAAGTCATCGTCAAAGTCAAAAACTCTAAAAGTATACTAAAAATGAAAGTAGTTTAATAAAAAAACAAAAGTTAAAAAGTTAAGAGATATAAAACGTAAAAGTCTAATAGTCTCGTGGTGAAAGTATAAAACTATAAAAGTATATTAACAAACGAAAGTATAAAAATTAGAAGTTTTGTGGCCAAAGTAAAAGACCACAAAACTTAAAACAAAAAAAAACTTTAAAAAGTTAGAGGGTAGAAAACGTAAAAGTATGAAACATATGTGGCTAAACTATGAAAACCTAAAGTTTACTATTCCGTAAAAAAACAAAATGTTAAAGTTTAGGGTAGAACATGTCAACATGCCAAAGTCTGGTGGCAAAACTTTGAATAAGAAAAAGTTTACTAATAAATATGCCAAAGTTTAGTGGCCAAACTATAAATAAAGAACATGTAAAGTTCAAGGTTGAAAATGTAAATGTTATAAACTATTGTGGCCAAAGTTTAAAACCTAAAAAATTAACTATTCATATCAAATTGTATTGTTATATATATAATATAATATAATAGGTGTGATAGAGTGAAATTAAAAATGGTTGTAGTTTTAAGTGTGATAGAGTGAAAAATGATTGGTTTTTTATATAGCTAGTATGAAAGGGTTAGGTGTAAAAGTAAAAAGTAAAATGAAGTAGTTAAATTTAATTCTGTTAGCATAATTGATATTGGTAAGTTGACCACATTAAATAATCCGTGACGGTAAGGTTGGCTGGCCAAGAAGACCAACGGATAGCCGTTGTATGTACACGTGGCATAACGTCGATTGAAGGTTGATGGTTGAGCTGGCTTGAGGGTAAGGGTGGGGCCGGCCAGGGGTTAGCCGTAAGGGCTGGGGACGGCAATGTGGGAGACACATGATAAAACGCGAAGCTTCGCATTGCCGCCAGGGTCTACGCGGCAAAGCGATGGCCTTCGTTGACACACGACATGTGCTGATTGGGTGACATGTGGGCACATAATATCTAATGATTGGGACGTTGGACATGTGGCCACATGGGCTTTCTGTCTTAGCCACTGTTGCCTACATGGCGTGTTTTGATTGGTCCAATATGGGCACGGGGAGGGGAGGGAGAAATGGGATTCTTGGCTTAGTCGGCGTCGCCTACGTAGTTTCGTCTTATTGGTTCATTTCATATATTGCTATGGAGAGAAGACTAATAAGGTTCGGTTATTCTGATAAAAATTTTGGTCAACTTAACCGTTATGGTGATTTTGACGCAACTATGCTTTTTTGATAGTCATGAGATCGCAAAGCCTGTTTTAGTGATGTATTTCATTGAGTTAACTCCACAGTCCACTCCCATAACCCAAAGGAAAAATAAATTGGAGATGACCACAAGCTCGCAATCTCATATATATATAATTCAAACTTATAAATTACCATACAAATAAGAGCGACAATTTTACCATAATTGGTGGCAGATTTTCAAGCCGTCGTTTGACATTAATAACACTATTATACATAATTTAATATTGGATGCTCATATCACCGTCCATATGATCAATCAAATCTAATTCGATGATGCATTAAACAACCGTTCAATGGTAGAGGGTCCTTTCCTGATAGCACTAAAATATACGCGTATCCCTTTAATCATCAAATGGTCGTGTAAAAGGTAGAGATCAGGACATTCATTCAAAAACTCTAAATTAAGCAACTAGCCGTCTGAAAACTAATGTATAAGTACGAGGAAGTAGCTAGATGGCCCATTATATTTACACAATTATTGATGTTTCCGAAAAGCTAGATTCCATTACGAATGGGCTAGCTAACGTCAGCAAACATTACACAACCATGGCAGTAAGCAAAACAATCCATATTATTGCAACATATTTCCATGCTACTGAAGTCATCATCATATTCATTTCTTTCATCTTTTTGATCAAATCCACCTCTTTTCTTCGGATTCTTGACCTCCTTGGGCAATTCTTGATCATTTCAATATAAGTTTGCATGTCATGAACACATAAAATGTCTTCTATCCTGAAGAAATCTCTCAAATTCACACCCTTTTTTACTCTCTTATCGTTTATGATGTCGGATATTCCGCTTATCTCCTCTTCGTATGTCTGAAAAATACAGTCGAGTACCAATTCTACACCGACATGAGCATAGAAATCGCTCTTCCAAGCGCTAAAATTCTCGTTGAATATGACTCCTGGGAGTTTTGTTATAGGATCATTTGCGTTAACAATTCTTAAAACTCTAACTCCCAACTCCTCACACCGGTCTCTAAAATGGACATTCCCAACCCTTGGTCCCGCAAATGAAAAAACAGTTAACGGGACCGAGGGTTGTTTCAACCCAACTTCTGCTATGTCATAAGCGGCTAGCAGAGCCAATGAACTACCCATGCTATGCCCGACTAACGTTATGCTTAGTTCTTCGCTTCTATATTTTCTTAGAAGCCGTGAAATTTCTGAAAAAACTTGTTCCCGACAACTTCCAAGACCAAATCTAACATTGGTCTCGGAAGAAGTGTACAGGTTGAGGAAACCAGCCTCAACCATGACATCGGGTTTGGGATCATTAGGATCCATCCTTGCGGGGGATAGTGAACTCATTAAGTTCGCTATCCATTCGTGATAAGTAACCGTCCCACGGAAACTTACCAAAATATCCCTCCTCCCTATCCTCTTAACCTCCTCATCAGACGACACCGCAATGTACCCTACCCACCGGGCACACGAACCGCCATTTTGAATCGGAATGCTGATGTCAGCGGTGACGTAAACATACTTCGTAACCTCGTAACCGCAGTCTCCCCACCCGACCTCTTGAAACATTCGGTTCTTGCCGTGCTTGCAGTTCAAGTAGCGGCTAGAATTAGGGTTCAGATCGTAAGCATCGTAGCACGCGGTGACGAACTTGCCGTAACGGATTATTTCATGTTGGAGAAGAGGATTTAAAGGTTGGATGAGATTTTCCCAGTTGTTTGAGCCTTGAATATCCCTCCAGTTAAGAGGTAAGCTAACAGAATTGTTAGAAACCCTAGGTGGTGAAAGTGACGAGGGTAAAGAAGTAACTGTAACACTACTACTGCAACATATCTTCTTGGTGACATTATAAGGTCTGGATGAACAATAGGTATTTTTAGGGTTGATGATCATTGCAGGATTAAATGGGAACTTAACAAGATTCATGCATGAATTGTTTATCATGTTAAGCAGTGATTTAGACTCCATGGGTTGATCAGAGAGAAAGATTTTGACTCTGAACTTGAGCAAAGCTCAGCTACAAGAAGAAACCATACATATATATATAGACACACAATTATGCATATATATATGTGTACAGGCTAGCTCATAGTTATTTATAAATATATTAAATTTAAATTTAAATTTAAATTCACACTCATTGCTTCAACGCCCTTAATTTAGTATTTTAGTTAATTTAGTATTTTAGTGGAAATTTAGTCACATAACTTTAGTTAGTAAGAATATAATGCATTTTTAAAGGGACTTGATCAAGAATATCAAGTTAGTAAGAATATCATGATAAACACACAAGGGGTTGTGATATACACTATAATACCTTAGGCCTCGTGGACGAGAATGTCTCGTTTCAAATATTATTAACGCGTTTTAGACGTTTTAGTTGTGCATCATGATAGGAGAACCTTACAATTAAGCGTGCTCGAGTGGGAGCAATTCAAGGATGGGTAACCTTCGTGGGAAGTTTTCACCCGGACAATCAAAGACAAATTTGTGAGCTCCTCGTGGGCAAACGGATAATATCGATAGTATGAAGGGCCGGATGTTACATGCACACAAACCCTAAACGGACGTATGGCCCAAACGACCCAACAATATTTCCCAATATCTGAAAAGTTACAACCCGTCATCGTGAGCTCCTTGTGGGTAAAAATGACAATATTGATGGTATGAAGGGTCGGATGCATGTTACATGCACACAAACCTAAATGGCGTATGGGCCCAAACAGCTCAATATATAGAACTTTTCAAAATCTGAAAACTGCAACCCATCAATCGATGTTTTTGTTTTGGCCGTATAGACCCAAACGACCCCATTTTTTTTAATTTTTAGTTTTTGACTTTATTTCGTATTTTTTTAAATTTATTTAAAAAAACTATCAAATTCAAAATAACTTGATTTTGATGATTTTTCAAAAAAAATAAGTGAAAAATTATTGCATTTACAAAATAAATTTATAGCAATTGTAAAAGTTATAAAACTTAAATAATTTCTTAATAATACCTCTTAAAACTTATTTATAAGTTATTAAAAACTTAAAATCAATAAAAAATTCTTTATTTCAAATCAATTAAAGAGGTTACCTATAACCATAAAAAATCCAACAATATATCAAAATACTTGATCTTGATAATTTTTTAGAAAGTCATTAATAAATTATTGTACTTATAAAATAAAAGTGTAAGAATTGTATATGTATGAAATAAAATGATTGGTTGATAATACTGTCTTAAAACTTATTTATAAGTTCAAAAAATGTAAAATATATATATAAAAAAAATATTTTTCAAAATAAAGTAAAAAGGCTACCCAAATCCACCAAAAAACCACTAAATATATAAAAAAAAATAAAATACGAAACAAAGTAGAAAATAAAAGTTCATTTTTGTAGGTCATTTGGACCCATACGACCCAAACAAAAACATCAATTTGAAGGGTTGCAGTTTTTCGGAATTTTAGAAAATTCTATCGAGCCGTTTGGGGCCATACGGTCGTTTAGGGTTTGTACGATTTCTCTTGTGTGCATAACTAGAGCGTTTTTGAAACATGACAAACCATTTTTGAAAAACTTATATACATGGAATTGATAATACGTTTCTAATTAACCAGTGATGGATGTTGAAATTTGTTTATGGGGTAAAACCTGAATCGGGTTAAAAAAAAACTACAAAAGGTGATAAAAACATCCGATCCTTTTTACATGACAATTAGATTATATTGCTCGCTTATTGCAGCAGGGATAATGTGAACATATAAAATAGTTGTTTTGTTAAACTGCAACGTAAAATATATACAAAATGACTGTGGAATGATGTCATACAAAATGATTACGCTTCGTCGTTTAACAAACAAAATGATGTCAAACAAAATGTAAATACAAGTGACTCTGCAATGACATAAAAAACATTTAAAATAAATAAAGAGCAATTAAATGATAACTACACAATGACGTTAAAAAATAATATTATAAAGGGAAAAGTGAATATGGTGCTGTTAAGCATCTAATCTTAGATGCGAAACCAATCAAAACTACGTCGTTTTGATTATATTAAATAAAAATTTAGTTTTTATTCTCTTTGTTTCGTTTCATTGTTTAATATCTTTGCCATAATATTCCCTTGTGAGTATTTTCCTTTGCCGATTATTCCCTTGCGAGTATTCTTCCTTTGAATATCAAGATATCAAACAATTTCTTGTTGATATATATTTTTTTCTAATTTCACGTTAAAAGGAGTTGAAACATAATTTCAATATGGGAAGTAATGATATGATTTTGTTTTTCTCTATTCGGTTCATTGTTATTCGGATATCCATCTCATGAATTTTGATTCTCATTTTAATTTTATCAGTCTTCATGTTATATCCGAATGAAATCCATTTTCAGGAGTTAGCGATTGATTACCAGAGCCATATGAATTCAAAGTTATATAAAGGAGCTCTGGATTTATCTATTTGATTAACCCGATGAATTCAAAGTTACCCTGTGAATTCAAAGTTAAATAAGGGAGCTATGGATTTATCTATTTCATCGGCGTAGAATATGGAATGAATAATTAAGTTGAATTAATTTTTGATTGAATTTAATCAAAACGACGTAGTTTTGATTGGTTTCGCGTCTAAACTTAGATGCCTAACTGCACCATATTCACTTTTCCCTATTATAAAAGTTAAATGAAGCATATCACATTGCATACAACTATCGAAGCCACGTATACGATCAAACAAAAGAGCTATTGATTAGCAAATGTAATTTATTTATGTCAGTGTAATACTTACAAAAGTGTTGGATTTTACATGTTTAATTTCATCACTTTTACTACAAATGAGTTCCGAATGTATAAATAAAAATAAAATTATTGTTGTTGTCGTCAATGATGATGGTTTATCACGTTTCTCAACTTTTATTATATATAATGCTTATGTAAACATGGTTTAAAAATATGGTTTAAATTTATAAAACTAGAGAAAAATGAATAAAAGAATTAAGTTAAAGCATTTGAATTTTGTTGTAGTTCTACAATACACGTAGCCTTCTCAAATCAGTCAATTATGCCTCCACTCATTAACTGTAAAACTTTCTTAAACCAGGCCTGATTCATCGAACTAAGAAAATTAGGATCCACTGTTTGTTTTTTAGGGTTAGAATAAATGTTTGTATGATTTTTTTGCATGTTTTACGTTCTATAGAAAATTCTTATGCTAACTTTGGTCCAAATGTCTTGGGTCCCATAAAAAACCCTTTACAAGTGCCTTCTGATAATAAAATCAGTAATGTTAATGTAAAAAAAAAAAAAAAAAACAAATTCCGACTGGACGAACTCACTTAAAGTATGAATGATGCCTCTAGATTTTTGTTACGCTTTATGTGTCAAAATGATTAAGCCGTTTCTATATTAAATGTTAAAAAGGTTTAAAATGATATATATATTATGAAGGTACGATCAATCAATGGGCCCAGGGCATTTTCGAGAGAGGTGTGATGAAATAAGGCCCATCATTTTATGGGTTTATAATTTTTTTAACTTTTCTTTATTTATATAGTTCTTTTTAGTTAAATAAAACTTAAAAAATTTAAAATCTAGACTCACTAATTTTTCTTATGTTTATTGCTATAACTTATTTTTTTTGCCTTATTTAAGAACATTTTATATTTGCAATTTTTTTCAAATGTGGATCGACCATGCATTTTTTTAGCTCGAACAGGGCCTTAAATACTCTGGGCCAGTCGTGGGTACGACTAAATGCGTAGGTGTCTAACCCCTCATCTTACTACATATCAGAGGTATCTTAACAATATTTATAGAGCAAAACAAAATTATTTTTTCCTTAGTTTATTGGAAAATTGGATTTTAATAATCCTAACTTTTAAGTGTTGGCCAACAATAATCTCATTTTAAAAAATCACTCTCAATGGTCCCAACTTTCATCATATTTATTGATATTGGTCCCGCTGTTAAAAAACTTAACACTTTACTTTTTGATGACGTGGCGTCTGATGTGGATATTTATTTATTTTTCTCTTTTTTTAACCCTTATAAGTTACACATGGCAAAACAAAGTCAAAATTTGGTCAAAATCACCTCCCATTTTAACCTTAGTCTTCTCTGTCGTGAATCCCATTCTCGCCGGAAACCTCCACAACTCCGGCGAGACATCTCACATATTGTTTGAGAGAGAGAGAGACTCGCAAGAGCATGAGAGCCGGCCACGTCCGGCGGCGTCCACCGAGCTCCGACAACCTCCGACATCCTTGCGACGGGAGCTTCCTCACCCATGTTAATCTACTCTCGGAAGAAAAAAATGAATCTAGCATTACCCATGTACCAAAGTTTGTGTTTATTGATTCAATAGTTGGCGCATATATGTTCATGTATGATGAGAAACAATTTCCTTCATAAATGAAATTAATCAGTAATCACTCAAAAATTGTGAATTCCGAATTAACTATTCAACAAATTAGCAATAGTACACATTGATCACAAACAAAAGGGGAAGAATTAACCTTATTTCCACCGGATAATCACAGAGACGTAGACACATCTCCTTCTTCGAACCGAACCTTGAGGAACTCGCTGCAAGTGGTAACCCGGCGGGAGGAATTTCTCCCACACGGCGTCCCATTCCGCGGTTGATTGAAAAAACAAAGGTTACCAACGACAACGTACACACATCCCTAGGGCTCGTACGAGCCAAGGCGTTCGCTATGAACCCTTGCGGTAACGACTAAAACAAATTGCCATCGATTTTAGATGTGATTAGAAGAGAGAGGGGAACGATCAGAGCCGGAAGACGGTGAGGAAGCCGCCGTTGCAAGGGTGTCGAAGGTTGCCGGAGCTCGGTGGATCCGGGCGGCTCTCATGCTCTTGCAGGTCTCTCCTCTCAAACGACATACGGGATGTATCGCCGGAGTTGTGGAGGTTTCCGGCGAGATTGGGATTCATGGAGAAGATTAAGGCTAAAATGAGAGGTGATTTTGACCGAATTTTGACTTTGTTTTGCCATGTGTAATTTATAAGCTTTAAAAAAAGAAAAATAAAGAAATATCCACATCGGACGCCAAGTCATCAAAAAGTTAACGGTGTTAAGTTTTTTAACGACGGGACCAATATCAATAAATATGGTGAAAGTTGAGACAATTGAGAGTGATTTTTAAAAGTGAGATTATTGTTGTCCAACACCCAAAAGTTGGGATTATTAAAATTCAATTTTCCTAGTTTATTTGATAGGATAAAAAAGCAACTTTGGGATTGCTGAGTGACAAACAAATCGCCTGGACAATTAAACATCCAACCCATAATCGTAACAACCTAATTGCAAGAGCGGAGCTCTACCAACTGAGGTATATCCCCTTGAGCCAAGTGGAGCATGCATGAACGAGTCAGACGCTTTTTCTATTCTTTTTCCTGGCGCAACTGGTTCATCCTGGACTTGAAAAACACATAACTCCGCATAGTCGTAAGACCATGTATGGGGCTGACGCCTGCCCAGTGCCGGAAGGTCAAGGAAGTTGGTGACCTGATGACAGGGGACTAAATTACAAGCATTATGTAAATTCCATTGTCTCCGAGATTCATATCTTCCCTAGAAAGGAAATGGGTAGTTGAATCTGATAATTCACTATCAATTCATTCAATATTTTGTCTTGGTTCAGGCTCTTCGCTATTGGATAAAAGATGCTTCATATTTGCATTTATTAATATTCTTTCTTCATGAGTATCTTAATTGAGATAGTCTTACTACTTCAAATTCAAAGAAAGCCACTGCTACTTTTTCAAAAATACATCACAAAGTATTCTTCTTCCTATATAATTCTTATGTATGTGAATATGAATCTGGCTTCCTCTTTCTCCGTAACCAATCTTCTCACTTACGATCAACATCTTCTTGAGCCTTTATTGAGCGAATATATTTCTATGGAAAAATAGAGCATCTTGCAGAAGTGGCTTTTCAAGCGAATTTATGGTTATTCAAAGATTCTTTTATGCATTATGTTAGGTATCAAGGAAAATCAATTCATGCTTCAAAATGGATGTTTCTTTCGATGAATAAATGGAAATAGTACTTAATTTGTCAATATCTGGAAATCTTATTTTTACTTGTGGTCTCGACCAGGAAGGATTTATATATACTAATTATCCAATCATTCCCTTGACTTTTTGGGTTATCGTTTAATAAGTGTGCGCCTAAAGCCTTCAATGGTACGCGGTCAAATGCTAGAAAATACATTTTTAATCGATAAGGCTATTAAGAAGTTTGATAGTATTGTTCCAGTTATGCCTCTGGTTGGATCATTGGCTAAATCGAAATTTTGTAACGCATTGGGGTATCCTAATTGGTAAGGCGATTTAGGCCAGTTTATTCTTTTGGGGTTTACATATACTTATCATTTTTGTTATAATGGAAATTGAGAAGGAATTTTGATTCAAAAGAATCAGTTAAGTATTTCTCAATTTCTATTTTCTTATGTCATTAGGCAAACCAAGTCTTAGATTCAAATCTAAGAATCCTTCACGAAATCTCAGTCAACGGGTTTCCATTTGTCTTAAACTTTGGTGTTTTTGAGTGAAAATATACATTTTCTTTTTCAATAGAAAAGTGAGGAGAAGCTTTTGGCATTGTGTGTTTTGAGATACTATACAATCAATCAAAGCGGTAGATCAAATACAATCGAAAGGGGGAAAAAGTTTCTTTTATCATTTTTAGAAACTTAGAAAAAGGATTAAGAAAGGGATGCAAGTATAATAAACTAAAATTTAGTAATCCAACCCCAAGAAGGAAACTTTTATCCTATTGTGTATCGTTTTAGCGGCATGGCCGACCAGTGGTAAGGCGGGGGACTGCAAATCCTTTTTCCCTAGTTCAAATCCGGGTGCCGCCTCATCAACAAATGAATCGAAATATCTTATTTTAATTTGTTCTGCTCATATAACTCAACCAAATTTCACCCGGCAGAACAGAATAAGGACTGTTAATACTTGGTTGATTCTAAACATCTCTTCTCGGGATTTCGTAAAGAAATATTTGCTTTGAATCCAGAAGTGAAAGAAAGATTATCATGGTCGAAGCAAGACTTCCCGATTTCTTTCTACTACTAATGTAATCTACTGATTGGGTCTTGGTTGAATAGCCGATAGATAATTTAACTAATGGTTGGAGGAAGTTCCTTCTTACATATATAGACTCGCACGCATCTCTGAGTGTTCATGTATTCAATCACTATTAGATTGAGATGGATAATTTACTTTTTTTATAGAAAAGAAAAGGTCAAAAAATATATTTTTGAACCCCTCATCAAGAGTATGATAATCTCTCAACTCCTTCAGAGTGGCAAGAAGGAAATGGTATGTAGTAGGAAAAAGTTTGTAATAGATACTAATTAATCTATTTTTACTTTGAAGGGCAAGAAAAGACAATTATCTCCTTTAGAAACATATATGGGTGGGATTAAATATATGACAGGGTTACCCGATATTGTAATCATTGTTGATTAGCATGAAGAATATACGACCCTTCAAGAATGTATCACATTGGGAATTCCAACAATTTAAAAATTGCAAGGATAATTCACTCTTGGTAAAGACTACTCAAAATCAGCTAAGTAATGTTGATTTGGATAGTTCTTCCGGATGCAGCTAATCCAGATGAAAGAGTTGGTCCGAATGAAGACTGATTATCCGAATGAAAGAGCTGATACGAAAGATCAAGTTATTCCGGATGAGTACATGGTCCAGATGAACTCGAGCTCCTACGGAATGAGAGTTCTTCTGGAGTTGACTTTTACATTATACTTTATCTAGATGTAGACAAAACAGTTTTTGTGAGTAGTTTATATTAACTTGTTTCAGCCTGATTAATATAATACAGTAATCTTGTGTTATAATCGTGTGTTAGGATGTTCTGTCAACCCACGATCCTACAAAAATGTACGTGACATTCAAAAGAATTTGATTTTCTAAAACATGTATATGGAATAATCTTACTAATTAGGGTAAAGTGTATAAAATGGTGCCCACTATTACTTAATGTTTGGTTATTAAAGTGTATTCCGCAATTAACATTTTTTATCATATATAACGAGTTTTAGTGGGTTTATAACCTAATCTTATGAGAAACTCATTTATCTTCAATGCTACCATACCCTAATTTACCACAAACATTTACATTATTTCCACATGTTTACTAGTTTCTATTTTTATCTAATCTCTTGTATTGCTAGAATCGAGGGTTGGGTTGGGGTTTCTTTGTCGTTGACTTCGTTTAAGATTTGGTTGAACGAAATTTGGTTTATTTGTATCCATAAAATTGTATGAAAAAAGATGCTAGGGTTTACACACATGTGATTTGAATTGTGAGGAAACGTTTAAAGGGTACGAGTTATATAACTAGTCGTATAACTTTTCAAATGTTGAATTAAAATAATTTCCACATAATAATAATAAGTAGTATATATTAGGCAGAATATTGCACAAAAATGGTATTAGATTTATATCTAATGTTCAATTAAGTATAAATTTTATATGTTTTTAATGGGAGGTCCCGATGGTAATGTGTCTTTTTTATTTTAAAAAACAAAAGTTTAAATCCTAAAAAATCTTAATCCTAATAAAGCAATAAAATTTGTGTCATATGTCTCATTTATAAAGTGTCCACATCATTATCGCCACATGTCAAGCTCATATTAAATCACCAATTTAGTAAATAATCAATTAAGATTAATTATCAGTTTTATCAAAACTAAAATTTTAATTTAAAATTTTGATAAAGTTAATATAGATTTGATTAATTTACTCAATAATTTTAATCTTTTGTGGAAAGTAATCAACAACTTGTTAAAATAATAAGAATTTTATATTAATCAAAATTTTCAAATTTCTTAATTATTATCGTTTTCTTTGTATTTATAGAATATTATAAATTTATATTCAGGGCGTGTAGTACACGGGTTAGTAACCTAGTATTAAGATATGGGATTAATAAGAATAGATTAAATGCCGTTTCATGAAGAAAAAGAAAGCGGGAATTAGATATTTTCAAAATAAATTATCAAATTATTGTGTGTTTAATAAATTATTAGAAAGCATTCATAAGGTGCTAGTGCTTTATGCCCTATCGCATGGATGCCAGTTACACTACAACAAAAACACACTACAATTATCACATTTTTGGCAACCGCAGGTATCATCGCTATAACCCAATCTATACGATGATATGTCGTCATCATAGATTTGTATAAAATTTTGACACGTTAAAGTTCGACAGCTTAAACAAACCTCCGCCTCCGTTCCATCCTTCCAACACTGCAACGCATACCTCGGAGCACCACGACGCCGTCGGTCCCAACCATCACCTTCCGTTCTAGGTTTAACTTTTTTCTTTATTAAGATCTAAACTAATATTTGCAATTATTTTCTTTTTGTTTTAATTTTTTATTTCCCTCATCGTGGTGTTCAGGGCTGTCTTCGAGAACCTTAAAATATTTTGAGGCCCTAAGCAACAATAACATTTTGGACTCCCCGAGAAACCTAGCTATAGGAGGTCGCCAGCCGAATGATGAACTTATTTTGATTTAGAACACTAATTTTTTGATTTTGTACGTAAAATACTAAAATGTCAAATCGATATTTTTTGTTTGTCTTGAGATTTTTGGGTCCAAACCGAACCATGTATATCAGTAATTGGTATATGCGAGTCTATTTTGAAATCTTTACCAGTCGACACTAAATATTTCCTACTTTTAGACCTAAAATATAACAAGGGCCATCAAATTGATAAAATATTTAAAATAGTGTGTATCAATGACTTTTGATATGTCCGAACTAACAAACTAGTTATCTTTTCCAAATTGTATAACAAGAACCATAATTTCTTAATTAATGTAAAATCATCACACATATAACAATTAATAGTGAAAACTAACTAATAATCAACATCCTAAATGTTTATAGGCCATAAATACCTAACTACCATCAAATTAATGAATTTCCAAACCTTAGTTCTAACCCTAACTTCAAAAATCAACAATAGATAGTACGAGAGAAAAAAATCTTAGCATCCTGCACCAATCACGTTTCCCACTCCCCGCCCTCGCTGGGGGGGGGGGGGGAAATTTGTGCCTTCTTTAAAGTTTGAACAACAATAATAATATTCCACCATCAGCATTTCAGTAGCAACGCCTTGAGTTTTTTTATTTATTTATCATTATTACCTTTCAGACTTCTAAAAAGATTGAAAAAATAATTAAAGAAGTCATCCACTCACCCCCCCCCCCCTCCCACCTGAAGTTAGCATCTTGCACCAATCACGTTTTTTATTCGAATTTCTTCCCTTCTTCGAAGTTTGAACAACAATCTTTCATCCTCAGCAGTTCAGCAACAACGCCTTGTGTTTTTACGTTCAAGACTTCTAGAAAGATTGAAAGAAAAAAAATTAAAGAAGTCATCCACTCATCCCTCTCAAAGTTCTTTTCTAACTTTTTTAGTTGCAATTAAGCCCCTAAAGTTTAGCATCTTGTTCTCTTGATTTACATTATAGTTACTAGAATGCCACTCAACTATACAAATTTTATAAAATATGCAAAAGTTTTTATTTTATTTTTAATTTCAAACCCCGCAAAGACAGACTATGAGCGATCTTCTACCCTGCCTTACCCTTACCCAGCGTCCGACCCTGGTGGTGTCGTACTTAAAGTATCTTCCAAACCTAATTTATTTCCTAAGGATGAGCGGTGTGGGTCGGTAAACCCACTCGACAAACCCAACAATTTCGGTAAAATTTTGGCAAACCCACACCCCTCGTTTCGGCAAACCCAGTTCGGCAACCACAACACTTTTTTTCGGTAAAAGTTTACCGATCGTTCCCGAGCAAAAATGTGAACGTTGGAGCTTGGAATCGACCGTTTGTGTGTGTGTGGTGGGTCCCCTCTTCAAGTTTGTCTAAAAAAATTTCTACAAACCATACCCTCCACAAAACACTAAAAGTTTAAACTTTTTTCTCTCACCACTCTATTGGTTAAAAAGTTTACCTAAAACTTTTTTCTACAACCTATACCCCCCACCCTAATCGTGGATTTTTGCAGAGGCCCTATTGCTCATTCCCCTCCGATATTCATCAACACCTCTCTATTGCTCATTCTCCTCCGATATTCATCAACACCTTCTGACATCTCTCTCACAAATCTGACCCTCTATCATCGTTCATCTCAACGAATTAAACCGCTGTTCATCTCCAAATTTAGCTCATAACCGAACATCAAAATGTTGGTGTGAATAACCACGTTTGCAATCTTTGTGGTGCAGGCAATGAGACGGTTGATCATCTTATGCTGAGTTGTAGTGTCGCAGCGGAAGTTTGAGACCGTACTCTAATTGGTGTAACATTCCTGCCATATTTGCTTTTACGATCAGAGACCTTCTTGACCTTCAAATTCTGGTGTGCCCTCATAAGCCAAGAGAAAGTTGGTTCACGTGATATTCCATGTTGCGATGTGGTAGTATCATGGATGGCAAAGATCTGGCTAAGAGCATCATGGATAAAGTTAGAGCTCACGGTTATCTTTGGATTGCAAATCGGTTGCAGAAGAGGAGTGTGACTTGGGCCCATTGATGTAATTTTGATGTCAGATGATGTCTTGTGTTTGTTTTATGCTTATTCTTGCGTTTGTGGTTGTTCGTGTTTATGTTCTTTCTTTGTTAGGGTTTTAATTTGTTGCTAGTACTTAATAATTTTCTTTTTTTTGACGTCCAAAAAAATTATAAAAAGCTTTGTCTTTAAAGAAGGGGTTATTTGGGTGTAACTATACACACAACCCCCTTTTGTTAAACCTACATAATGTGTATGGGCCGTAGAGGCCTATACGGCCCAATGATGTCTCGAGTGTTTTTTACGAACAACTGTAGAGACTTATATGACTGTAGTGACCGACATAAAATTCAGGATATGTGGTATTTTATTTATATATATTATTTTTTATTTAAAAAACAAAAAAAAAATCTTTGTTTTAGCAATTTTTTTTCGTGTGCGGAGTCTTAATAAAGAAATGTAAAATCTATCTATATACTATATAATAAACACAAGTTTTTAATGTGTAGGTGGCACAATTTAAGGTGTGCCACCTAGGATTAGCTTATGTGTCATTTTTATAGATTTTTGAATTAAAAAAATAAATGGTATTTACAAGAAGGAAAGATCTTATAATTAAAAATCACAAAATTAAATTATTTCCATACAAAATTATCCATATTTGTTTTACAATACCATAACTTTGATTCATCATATATTTTTCATTTCTCAATGAAAATTTGATCCGTAAATTGCTTTGGATTCGTGAAAGAAAACCTAACAAAACTAGATCCATATTGCTTATGTTTCGATCAACGAATGACGGTGAACGAATAAAAAAACAAATTCGCGACTTTCTAAACCCACCATTGATGAACTTAAACTCCAATTCGATCATTCGTTTAATAGTTAGAAAAAACTTTCATCTTTTAATTCGTTTAATTTTTTTTTATATCACAACCTCGTGTATTTACCCGGAACACTAACTAGTAAATAATAAATAAAAGAAAATAAAAGGATACTATACATATGCGTGTCTTGGAATTTAGTGGTCGGTGTGTTGACAAAATAAAAAGTAAATTAAACAAATTGTATAAACCACCACTTGCGGCTCTGAATGAAAACATCAACTGGAAGTCGGGAAGCATAATTATAATGCATTCCGTTGATTACACAACAATGTTATTATATTTCTCAAATCATTAATTTGAAACTTTGTTTTTACAAATTAGATTTAAATAATTCTAAAAAACATGTGAATCCTTGGCAACTGTATAGTTGAAGTCCTTTGATATTTCTCTTTAAAAAACATGTGGCGCACTATTGTTGATCCGGCCCATACGGATCCTTCACAACTACATAGTTGGTTGAGCTTTGAAGAGCACCGGTACCTCGATCACCCAATACATGCCATAGTAGAATCTCTCATTTCCATACCTGTCATATCTCATCTCTCTTTCTTTATCTTAAAACTAGATCTCCATTCTCTTCAACCAGACCTCAATTGATGATGAATGTGAAGCATGAGAAACCAATCATTAGCACCATTTTACATCATAATAATCTATATTTTACTCTCCTTATCGACTTAAAATTCTACCATTCTATAAACATGAATCACTTTTTCAACCCGCTATATATGGACTCCGGCCGAAAAGCTTGTATATATTGACTCGAGCGTAGAATCACACATCCATAAACTTTTGTGTTGGTATGTTTTCATTGTAATTACTATATTCATTTAAACTCATTTACATGTTTAATTTTAGCAACGTAAATTTGAAAATTCATGATTTATAAATCTATATTTCCTAACAGCAATTTTTTTTAATTTTTTCATCAATTGTTACTATTGCCAAGGTTTAAATATTGATATTCATCAAAGTGGGTTTGCCCCTTACCACTAGGGCACTAGGCTAGGCTACAACTTAGTGGCTAAATCTATATTAAATTGTTAATATTGTTGCTAAAAATATGGAATTAAATTATGATTTATAAGTTAATACACCTATTTAAATGAGTCTTTTGTCACGCCTCGCTTAAATTCAAGTTTTAAGTACCGGGATTCTAGAAAATTTCGGACATCTCCATATTATTCTTCCTTGGTAGAGTCTATAAATATCCATGAAAATATCATGGATATAAACATGGAGAACTCTAGATAATACTTGTAGAATTATCTATATATTTAGATAGAATTCTCTAGATTAGAGAATGATCTAGAATAATCATGATTAGTATATGGACTAGAATAAATAGGTGAAGGGTGGTCATTTGCAAACCATCTCACAACTTGTATCAAAGCTTTCCATTGTAAAGCACCCTCACTTTTAATACAAAACGTTCCTTTGTGTAAACAATCTAGTCATCCATTTCCTAATCGTTCTAATCAACATTCTTGAGTTGGTTAAGGCTGATCTTAGAAGGTGTGTGAGAGCCGCACGTGAGTTAAGAAGGATAACTCCGCGACAGTTGGTATCAGAGCAACCTCGATTCATTGGGATGGCGACTGATTCAGACAAGGTTGTACATACAAACATTGGTGGAGGAGATGATACTCGTGGTCGGGATACCACTACTCCTCATGGAAGCAAGAAAGGTCGGGGTGTTTCCAAGGATAGGACCTTGGAAAAACGTGTCACTGATATGGAGACCACAATGGTTGGAATCGGGACTCAAGTCGACATGTGTTTCCAACGTTTGGATACGTTAGAAGCAGATTTTGTCGAACTACGAGAAGGGTTAAAAGCTGATGTTGAGCTGCTACGTGGTGAGGTCAAACTTATGATCAGTGATACAGTTAAGGATGCCATTAGAGAGGTAAGCGTAAAATTATACAAAGACCTTGATGATATGTCCACTGACATGCATCAAAGTCTTCTTGGATTGGAAGCAAAAGTCAACGACCATTGTAAATCAATGGTCACCGCTGGTGCAAGTATCGTAAACATCGCACCAATAATTGACATCCCAAAGCCTAATCCATTTGAAGGTAGACGAGAAGCCAGGGTAGTCGACAACTTCTTATGGGAGATGGGACGCTACTTCAATGGCATATACGTTAAAGACGACACCACAAAGATCAACATCGCTACTTTAATGGCATATACGTTAAAGACGACACCACAAAGATCAACATCGCTACCCAATACTTAAAGGATACCGTGGCACTATGGTGGCGTCGTAAGGAAGTAGATATTGAACGAGATACGTGTAGCGTTCAAACTTAGGCTGATTTTTTCAATGAAATAAAGAAACAATTTTATCCGGTCAATGCTGAGCATGAAGCTAGAAGTCGTTTACAAAAGCTCAAGCAAACCGGAACCATCACATATTATGTGAAGGAATTCACGACACTTGTCCTTGAGATCCCGAATCTAAGCGACAAGGACACTCTCTTCTATTTCCTTGACGGCCTACAATCATGGGCTAAAATTGAATTAGATCGAATAAACGTTCAAGATCTTGCTTCAGCCATTGTCGTAGCTGAAAGCTTGATTGATCTTAAAGAGAAACGATCATACAAGCCCATGAATGACGATACTGATGATGAAAAAGGTGGGGGAGAAAAGCCCATCAAGAATAATCAATTCCGGAAACAGTTAACACGGAAATCAACAAGTTATTACGGCAAAGAGAAAGCCGTAAACACAGATGTTTCCTCTGTGATGGGGCTCATAATGTTCTAGATTACCCAAGAAAATCAAGGTTAACAGCCTTGATAAAGACCGATGAGGTCTCCCATGAAACCGAGGAGGTTCGATTGGGTGCAATGCAACTTCAAGTCCTTAATGCCTTGAAAGTATGCGAAAGAAAGCCCTTAAAGATGGCAGAGGGCAAGGAAACTATGGGCAACAATACGAATACGAAGAGGAATGGACTTCGGTTCGTAAACATTGAAGTAAATGGTCAACTTGCAAAGGCATTAGTTGACACTGGAGCAAGTCATAACTTCATTACTCGTGATGAAGCTAAACGACTCGGATTAAGGATCACCACTACAGATGGACTACTGAATGCCGCCAACGGAAATGCCAGGCCAATTGAAGGGATGTCATGGAGCAACAAGACCAAGATTGGAACATGGCAAGGCAAGTTAGATTTCTCAGTCGTACCTCTAGACGACTACAAGATCGTGCTTGGGATGGGGTTCTTCAGAAAAGCAAAAGCCTTTCCAGCAACATTTCTGAGCACTCTATACATCATCAAAGGTGATCAAGTATATACTGCACCCATGGAGGTGGATACAAGACGAGGGGGCAAGACCGTATCCGCAAGTACAACTGTTAAGACCAAGATGGGGTGTCACAAAAGAGGCACGATGAGGACGTCGTGGATTTAGGTGGGGGAGAATGTCACGCCTCGCTTAAATTCAAGTTTTAAGTACCGGGATTATAGAAAATTCCGGACATCTCCATATTATTCTTCCTTGGTAGAATCTATAAATATCCATGAAAATTTCATGGATATAAGCATGGAGAACTCTAGATAATACTTGTAGAATTATCTAGATATTTAGATAGAATTCTCTAGATTAGAGAATGATCTAGAATAATCATGATTAGTATATGGACTAGAATAAATAGGTGAAGGGTGGTCATTTGCAAACCACCTCACAAAACTTGTATCAAAGCTTTCCATTTTCACTTGTAATACAAAACGTTCATTTGTGTAAACAATCTTGTCATCCATTTCCTAATCGTTCTGATCAACGTTCTTGAGTTGGTTAAGGCTGATCTTAGAAGGTGTCTAAGAGCCGCACGTGAGTTAAGAAGGATAACTCCGTGACACTTTGCTTCCATTCAATATCAAACCTAATCTTTCAAGGGATTACTTAATTTGGTTTTTATATCCATATTTTTTCTAAATTTCACATCAAAAGAATGTTTAAATTCAAAATCTAAAAATGAAGAATTCAAACTTACCTAATTAAATTACTATACATTGATTTCGAAATCAATTGAGAATTCAAAGCTACTAATGTTAAATTCATCATATACATATAACTAATTACTATTTTTCTTCAAAATTAATTAGGGTCACGTATCACCCATAAATTTATTTAATTCTATAATAGATTTTTTGGTTTATTATACCTAAAAAAATCTATGTGTACATATTACATCAACAACAAAAAATCAACTCTTTTGCTAACTCAACGACTCTACCAATTATACAACTAAACCATGTATTAAATTAGTTCTGTTTAGATATAAAAAAAAAATATTTTCAGTGCTCACAACCTAACGCCCACCAATATTGTCGCGCCACTAATGCTACCACGTGGCAAAAGACACGAAGCCAATTAAAAAACAATATTACTTTAACTACATGTTGTATTATGTTTATGTATAGAATGAGCAAAATAAGTTAATATCCTTAAATACTCTTTTCTTACTCATGGTCAAGAAAATATCAACACTGATAAATCATTTGTATATCGAAAATCTTAACATCTATACACATATTTAAAATATATAAAAAAAAAATTAGGCCCCTCGGGAGACTAGGCTCTGGGCAATAGTCCACCCCACCATTTCCAAAGGCCAGTCTTAATATTATTAAGGGTTTGTTTGGTATGAGGTTAGGTAGCGTTTGGTATGTAGGACACTACTACAAAAATGGCCTTTCTTGACGCTTTTTGCGCGTCAAGAAAGGGCCCAGATGACGCGCAAAAAAGCGTCAAGGAAGGTAGGGTCAAGAATCCTCTTGACGCGCAAAATGCGCGTCATCTGCTTCTTGACGCGCGAACAATGACGCGCAAAGCGTGTCATAAAAAGCGTGTCAAGGAAGCCCCCGTCATAAATCTTCTTATGACACGCATTTTTGCGCGTCATGTTTATTTTTTTTTTAAATAAAAAAAAATTTATTTGTTTGTAGAACCACTAATTTCCACATTAAATGGTAATTAACCACAATACAAACTAAAATACACTTATATCAAAATAATGTATTTCATATATATATATAGCGAACATTACAAAGTTAACATGAGTTTACATTAAAAAAAACTATGAACTAAATAACTAATATAAACACTATACTATCACAATACTTTGTTGTTGCTGCTGATATGGGGAATAACCCAACCTGACCCGTTAAGCCAAGCTCCCAACCAACTGTTGTATGTCCATCTGTAATTATGAAAACTAAGAAGTCATATTAATAAGCTAATATGATAACTGAAAATCATATGAATTGACATGAAGCTATACACTTGAGCAAGAATCATCAAACTAATGTTGCAAAGAAGCAGAAGAATTAGCCAACACTCACTCTGTATCCACTAATTACAGATGTGGGGTGAATCTTGTTTTTCACAAGATCATTTGCTCTCTATAGAATAACCATATGACAATTTATTAAAAAAAATTACAACTAGAGTTGAATTCCTTTATGAAAAGCTCGTTAATACCACAATATGAATGTTAATACCTTGAGTAATTCAGCTGCTACAATGACCACAAAAGTAGTGCCATCTCCTACTTCTCTGTCTTGAAGCTCAGCCTTCAAGAAGAACCTAAATAACCTAAAGTTACAAAAAAAAAACTAATAAATTAAGCAGAAAAAGACAACAAGTTAATACATAAAGCAAAAGAAAAGATAAAAAGACTAAAAAGATAAATTTCATGTCTAACCTTGGCAGCTGGAAGCTCAACATCTAACATCTTGAGAATTGTAGCACCATCATTCGTAATGGTTACATCCCCAATGTCATCGACCAACATCTGAGACACAAACTCACATTAATTACATCAAAAGGCTTAATTCAAGTGGTAAACAAGATAGTATCAAAGAAAAATAATAGAGAAATAGTTGCAATGGCTAAGATACATAAAAGAAGAATCCTATAATGAGCCGATAATGCCTTTCTTACTAGCCCATTGATTTGATAAGTTATTGAATGGCAAAAACTTATAAGAGAAAATGGATCCATGTACATTTAAATGGTGACATGGTAATACCTCTGTACTTCAACTAAATCCATCACTAATTCTTAAGCAAAAAGATTTTTATTCACTAAGTCTTGACTCTGTACCAGAATGTGTTGACAATCCATTCCCATGTTGCATAATCTGCAGTTGCAGTATCTATCATGTGCATGTGTTGTACCTGGAAAAAGTATACGATATCAAATAAGGAATATATTTCTTACGAAATTCCATCAGATAACACAAATCATGTCTTTTATAAAAGAACTAAAATAAGTTGAGATGATAGTAACAACTTGAAACCTTCACATCAACTTTTTGTCCCTGATGAGTTCGAGCAACATGGACTTGAGCAAGGGAAGCACTCGCAATAGGCAAAGGACGAAATCTTCAAAAATCTATGTAAGGAAACATTTGGCTTAAATTCATGACTTGCAACAACAGGAGCAAAAGCAAGATAATATAATAAGATTGGGAAATAAAAACATTATAACCTAAGACGATTGAATTCTTGACCATAAAACAAAGTATCTACTTTAAGTTTGGAATGGAGAAACTTGTTTATTTTGTAATCGTCAAAATGGTAGCATCAGCAATGGCTCTGCCTCTTTTTTCCTTCTTCAAATCTGCTAGTGCTAGTTGCAAGTGTCTTAACTGCCCTCCAACAATGCTATATAAAGGGTCTTGTTGACCATAATCAACACCAAAAGTTGTAAAAATGACAGTAGGCAAATAGACCATTCAACCATAAAATCTTGCCAAAAAGTATTTGTTGCAAGTTTTACAGGATAAAGTGAGTATATTTAGACAAGACAGCTCACCTTTAAGAACAATTCACTAGCCAATTGTGCTTGATTGACACCTTCTGAAGCTAACTTGTACTTCTCAAGCTTCCCATTTTCCTGTTAACAAGCTCACATTGAACAAAACGATATTAACCATGATGAAAGGGCAATTATAATACAAGGGCCTGTTCAATACAAACAAATTTTAAATAAAGAATCGCTCTCGCAAGAGCTGCATAACCAGTTGAACACTGATTAGATATTGTGGGGGAGAGAAAGGTAGTTATGTGGTTACATAACTGCCTACAGTTACAAAAAAAATATAAAAAGAGAACATTGTTCGTCATAAGAAAACAATTAGACACAAAATATTGGTTGGCCATCACGCTGACCTGTTGAACATCTGGATTCTCTTTATTGCACGCTTCAAGAATTAAAGGAAGATATGTATCATAATACTTTAGAGCTGCTTCACGACACTGCTCTGCCACGTCATCGAAGATGCAAATAGCAATCCTCCTTTCATCAGTCAAGTAAAACTGAAAGTCACTATTAACCTTAATAAAAAAAATTAACAGAGGAATAACCAAGTCTAGCAAATAAAGAAAGATTATTTTCATATATACCCTTTAAGAAGTTCAAGATTTGATATTTACCCCTTCAAATTTTATAACATCTTATTTACCCTTCCAAAACACTAAAATTTAAGAAACAGACTGCTTATTTGGAACACAGTAAAAATTTAAGAGTTTTGTTTTTCCAAAGAGAAACTATGATATTATGATATTTGGAAGGGTAACATGGGACTTCTTCTTGCTCGTTTTCCTCTTTAAGCAATACTCCTTCCTCAGCATCAAAATCTTCAGCTTTAGTCCTTTATGCTCTTTATGTTTTTCTAGTTGAACTTGCTGAGTTGCTGTGATTGCATGTTTTATCTCATCCACGTTGCTTCTCACCTGGTTTTCATCTAGAAGTGATCTAGATAACTAAAACCATGTTGAATGAACATTAAATTAGTCCTATCAAACATCCATGAGTTTTCTGCCTTTAACCCCTTGCAACGAAAAAAGGGGGCCAAAAATATAAGGTAAAAAAGAGAAACAACCAACCTGTATACACTTGTTTAAAGCATCCAGCATACTTGCACAGATTTCTTTATCAGGTTCCTGCAGCAATATAAACCAATACAGTGAGCAAATTTCTTCAATTTATGTTGTTAATTGACTTTACGCTGCTAAAAGGAATTACATTTCACAATCAGTTATAGAGTGTCCTCTAGTTATAACAATAGGAGGAATCCATCAGATTATGAAATTTAAACTTTAAATTAGGATTAGTCACTATGTGAAACCCTCCTGAAACTACAAATTGAAACCCAAACTGCAATTCTCTTTAGAAAAACGTATAGATCAATACACTTTAGCTAATTGTTAATTGATTACCTAATGAACTTAGGTATTACTTTCCAAGCTTTAACACTTCAAGAACATATTTCTAGCAGTGTGAAGTATGCTTCACCAAGTTAGAAAAAAATACATCAAAAGTCAAAGGGTGGCTCCTACAATGATTTGTATCTTCTAATATCCACAAAATCAACGGTGAAGGTTCACAAGACATCATTACGCACATATGCAAGACAACCAAGCTTCTTTGTGAAATCTTTTTATACCCGTTCGAGTACTGATAGCTCAATATAATTGTAAAATTTTATGTTTGTTTTTTATTTATCACTTAAATAATCCATGTGCTGCTGATCTAGTTAACAATCAAAATAGGGTTACTAGAACTCTAAAACTAATTTAAAACTAGTAACAGAAATCAACATCTGATCCAGAAAAACACACAATAATTGTTCAACTTCACAACCAAAGAAAAACACACAATAATTTAACAAGACAGATTTCAATTTATAACAACATGAAAAAAATGAAAAAAAATCAGTTTAAACTAAAATCTGCTTTCCTGTTACTTGTAATAAACGGACGGAAACAGAGGGGGTCAAAGCGAGATGATGATGAGTTACCTGATGATGATGATGATGAACGTTGAATGTCGAGCGTCGAGGGTGAAATCGAGATGAACAACCCAGTGGATGACGAATCGACCCTGTGAAATCGCCGCTGATTAGGTTTCCGGTGGCAAATCGACCCATTGACGATTCCTACTGACGGTGGGACACTGGAGAACTACCGGTGGTCATCAAGTCGGAATTCGCAACCCACAAATGAGCAACCAAAGGCCACTTGTGAATAGCGGTGTTAGATGTACAGAAAGCCAAATTGGAAGCGGATCTGAAAAGATCTACAAAACAAACCCTAGTGACGACGTTAAGAAGAGAGATTAAGGGTTCAGTGAAAAGAGATTGAGGGAGATTAAGAAGTGGAGCGGGACGTTAGGGATTAAGAAGTGGAGCGGGACAGGAGGGGATTTAGGGTTCAGTGAAAAGAGGGGCGGGGAAAGTGTGAAAAGTGAAGTTAGGGCGTGGCAAAATATTAGGGAAAAAAATTTGGGAAATTTTTTGGCGGGAATAAAATTATAAAATGACGGAAATTCTTGACGCACATATTTTAAAGTGTACTCCGTGTTTTTTTTTTCATTATATGACATCAATTTTATGACGCGCAAAATGCGCGTCATCGTTCGCGTGTCAAGGAAAGCCCTTTTTCTAGTAGTGGGAATGAATGGTGGAATGGAACGAGTCATTGCATTGGAATGGAAAATAACATGTTTAGTAGCACATATGAATAGAATTGACCATTACATAAGGAATGTGGTTCTTTTCAATTCATTTATAAGGATTTTCATTCCTTAGGGGTGAGATGTTTTTCTTCTATTTACTCAAGTAATGGAATGAAAAATTTATTCAATTTGATTTTTTTTTCTTAGAATTTTATGAAAAGAAAATCAAGAATAAAAAAATAAAAAAAGTAAAAAAAAATATAAAATGAAAAAAATATAAGTAAAAAAACTAAAAAAAAATAAAAATAAAAGTAACTTTGCAAATAAAAATAATAAAATAGAACACAAAAATTAAAATAAATAATAAATTAAAGTAATTAAAGTAAAAATTGAAAAAAAATAAAATATAAATATAAATCAAATATATTAGTTTAAATAAAAATGTTGGTAAAACTGTATTTTATTACTTCGGTTTTACTAACTATCAAACAACATTAAGAAATAGTTTATTTCATTTCGTACATGGTAACCAAATTGGATGATTAAATGGTAATGATCGATTCATTTGATTCCTTTAGCCATTTCATTACTTTGTTCATTCTATTACCTCATACCAAACAGATACTTAGAATGGAAGAGGGAATATAATGGACGAGTGGATGGAATGCACGATGGAATGAAATGAATCATTCCATTCCAATATCTTGTATGGTTACCTAATATAACGAAATGAATCATTATTTCGTGTTGTTTGGAGGGTATTAAGCGAAGAAATAAAATATAATTTTACCTACATTTTTATTTGTGATGTGTATATAAAAAGTGTATTATTTTTTCAGATTATTTATTTAATTTTTATTATTTATTTATTTTACTATTTTATAATATGTGACTTATTAATTATTATTATTATTTTTATTTTTTTAACGTTACTTATTTTATTTTTTGTTATCTTTTAATATTTCTGTTTTAATAATTTATTATATTCATTCACTTTTTTATACTGTTAAAATTATTTTTATTTCTTTGTGTTTAATTGTTTATAGTTTTATAAGTATTTATTCTATTATTTTATTATTTTATTTTTTTATTATTTAAAATTATTTAATTATTTAATTATTTTTAGTTAAATATTTATAATTAATTATTTAAATAATTATTTAAATAATTAATTATGTTATTATTTAGATTATTAAAATTATTTTTTCGTTATTTTATTTATTTTTTAATTTTTTTTTAAATTTTTCTTTATTTTGTTTAGTTTTATTAAAAATAAATAATAATTATATGATTACACACAAAGCATTTAGTTGAAATCCACACAGCATAACATATATGGTTAATCTATACACACTTTAAAATATTTAGACCCATATACCTTTTATTTAGCATGCGAAATTACCCTATATCGCATATGAACTTTGTTGAAGAGCAAAAAATATAGAAAAGTTTTTTTTTTCTTCTTTTTAGCAAATTCCATATCTGAAAATAAAGTAATTTTACATGCGAAATAGAGGGTCTACGGGTCTTACTTTTCCACTTTATCACCACCATCCACATAAACCAATGAGGATGATCTACCTATAATATTTTTGTTTTTAGTTTCAAGCATTTCGTTGTTTTTTTAACGGATCCGCTTGAGGGGATGTCTACCTTATAGCCGGCCGATGTGCTTGTGGTTGGCTGGACAGGGGGGAAACACGCTTGTATTGACCTTACTGGCGTGTCTACTCTTGCTGGGCTTAGAGACAATGGTTTCGTCGCAGGGCAAGCTGCGTTGAAAGCGGAAGCGGACAAAGTCGATAAACACGAGAGAGCCTGCCTCGAAAATCAGCACGTGTTTATCCCCTTTGCCTTTGATACCTTTGGGTTCCTTGCTCCGGAGGCTGTTGAAATCCTGCGCCGGGTTCAACGGGTCGTGCACAACAACTCGACATCCCCTAAGGCTCATAATTTTGTATTTAGTAGAATCGAGTTTGCTTTTAAAAAAGGCTTGCGACGCAGCTTGTTGCCCGTTTACCCGTCACTTACTTGTAATGTGTTGTTTTTAGTTTAAATTTTTTTTTTTGAAAGTCAATCATGTTTTGGGTGTGAACATAATTTTGCTGTTTTCCGCCAACCCAGCGGTAGCTGTTTGCATAACAACCCAGAAGTTTAAACATGCAACATGCAATTTCATGGAAACCTGACAAAATAGCGTGAATCAGGACTACAATTTATTAATAACCTGGAAAAATCAAATCCCCAACTATTATTATTTTCATGTGAGCAATAGTCTACACCGGCTTTCCATCGGTTTGGACTTTTTCTTGTTTTGTGGATTCATGATTGCAATTTTTTAACGGTTTACATAACTAGTTTGTATAAACTAATAAAGTTGGTGTATATGTATGCTTTCACGTACGTCATAGATTAACATTAAAAGTTAACATTAAAGGTCAAACGTGATTGGTGTTAAAGACCGAACAAGAATATTTGGGAACACAATTTTGTATAATCTATTTCTATTATTTGAAGTTAAGTGGATATAATGTGTGAGTTGCTTCTATGAATCGAACCATATGTTGTGTGCATTTCAGTTAAATGCTTTGTATGTAATCATATAAAGTCCTTTTTAATAAAAATTGGTCCTAAATCGATGTTATTACTTACCTATATATATATATTTAATAATTTAATAAAGTTGATTTATTTACCATTTTTTACCTTGTTTTTTTATCCATACGCGAACAACTTAGCATATATAAGGTTGTGGTATAATATTTACAGGTACAGCCGTGTAATATAACTCTTAGGTTATAAGCTTAAGGGGCAGATCCAGAAAATATTGTGTGGTAGCCTCAAAAACTTTTTTTAACCGTAATTCATAACGTTCAATTTTTTTAACCATAATATAAAATTAAACACATACCTAATAGATGTTTCCTCTTTGGTTTTTGAAAGCTTAAAATCGAGCCATTACATCTTCTTCTTTTACTTGAAGAAAACTTTCTTTTTCGACCACACAAATGAGAGCGTTGTTCAAATACTCCTCACCCATTCGATTGCGTAAATCCGTCTTGATAAACTTCATTTTTGATAAGCATCTTTCAACTGTTGCTATTGCAACCACTAAAACCAATGCTAACTTCAATACCCGATAAACCCTAATTTCAATTTCTCAGCTTACTCATTTTCATTACTATGCCAATTTTATAATCTAGTCGTTCCACATAGAGGTGAGCATGGTTCGGTTCGGTTCGGTTCGGTTTTTGGCTCGAACCGAACCGAAAACCGAATGGTTCGGTTCCTAGAAAAAAAAACATTCGGTTTTGGTTTTTTCGGTTTCGGTTCGGTTTGGGTTCGAATTCGGTTTTTTGTAGTATGTGGTTAAAATAGTTATAATCTTTAAATGTCTAGTCTTAAAAGATTAATTATTAATAGTAGTAAGCAAGTACTATCATAAGTCATAACCATCTAATTAAAAAAACAAAAACACGTGTAACATACAAAATAAAAAGCGGTTTTAAATTCAAAAGTTTTAACACTAAAGATTTTGAACTCAATCTTCATCGTCTCGATGGTAAGAAGATGGGTTGCTGCTTAAAAATGAAATAATAGATGGAGAGGACACTCGAACTTGAGGCATCTTAGTGGTTTGCAAAAAGAAGTATTAACCGATTTATACAAGAATTGTAAATAACTATTATTAAGTTCATTAAAGTGCACTTACATATCTATACAAACATAAAAACTTATATAAATTTTTTATTCGGTTCGGTTCGTTTTTTTTTTTTGTTTTTTTTTCGATTTTTTCTTTATCCAGAACCGAAACCGAACCATAATTTTCGGTTGAGTTTTCTTCAGTTCGATTTTTCCCGGTTTTTACTTCGATTCGTTTTTTTTCGGTTCGATTTTTACGGTGTTTTTTGCTCAAAATAAGATATGTATAAAGCTATATGGTTAGTCATTCGCTATTTTTCCCGTCAATATACACCGTTTGTTTCTATACGTATAACTTTTGTCGATTGTTATAGATTGCTCAGTGTTTCGAATAAAGGGATAATTGCATACTTCTCTCTATTTTCAATGTTAATTGCATATTTACTCATAAAAAAAACATATATCTCCTTCTCTATGTAAATGACAAGTATACCCTTGGGCAGTTCATATAAGATTCTAAAAGAAAAAAACACTGTGCATACAAGCAGCAGTCATTCTTCTTGCTCTCCTTCACCGGGATGATTTGTCTTCTCCTTTCTCAGTCGATCTCTTCCCTTCTACCTTCTACCTTCTACGGTTTCTGTATAAGACTCTTCTCCACCTCCCAAGCATGCGATTTTGGTTAATCGATTTTGGGCAAAACAGACACGATGATTCTCTTTAATTGCAAAACAAGTACGTAGATTTTGTGATTCTCTTTAACCTGCAATTTCAATTTACTTGCTTCTTTTAACGCTCTAATTTTCAGTTCAAAACCAGTAGGTTTAATTTGGAAAGATTGTTTAAATGGTTCTCAATTAGTTATTTGCAAAACTCATTTTCGTTATTCTTTTTTTTGAAAGATTGTTTAGTTTGGTGCTACTGGTTTGTAGAGACTTTGGGTAGTGAGGATAGGTCACTTAGTTTTCTTACCTTTCTTTGGCTAGGTGGATTGATACTAAGCATAATTAGGGACTCTTTAATAACCACTTACTGGTTCAATCAGAGCTGACTGTTGACTCGGTAAATGGTCAGCCTCTTTGTTAGCATCTAACCGAACATAGCCAAATTTTGGCTGAACAAGTCCATCAAAAAAAAAAAAACTGACCAAGTCAGAAAATGAAATTTTTAACAAACAGAGCCCGAGTTTGGGTGCAATTTCTCTTAGTCATGCTTTGGGATCCCTTTAGCCAGCATAGTATGTTCTTTGAGCCTCATAATTTATTGACTAAAGATAATGGTGGTGTTAAAGTGCCATATATTTGTCATTATTTTCTTGTTACCCATGATGGGTGGATTGATTTACAATAGGCTATTCTGTGTAAATAGTCATTCTATAATTTATATTTAATAAAAAATTTGATTTTTTAGTTTGGGTATATTCTGTGTAGATAGTCATTTTATAATTTAATTTAGATAATGGAGGGGATATATGCAATTGATTTTTTAGTTTGGGTATATATGCAATTTTTAAAGTTTATAGGGGAATATGCAAATGCCCCTTGAATAGAATTGAGAAAGCGTAAATTAGGTACTTTTTTTAAACGGCAACCTTTGCATTAAAAATAAAATCATAAAAACACTAGCCAGAGGCTAGCAATCAATTTTACGTCGCTCACAACATCACGTAAAAAATATAACAAAAGAAAAAAAACCACAGTTAGCAGAATTACAATAACTAGACCCAATAAGCAGAAATACCAGCCTAGCACCCAGGGCAGATTTGATATGAACAATGCTCCTGTTAATTTTGTTATGGAATGCAATTTGATTTTGAATCTGCAGAACACTAGGTGTGATTGTAAAAGTTATGATCAGGTTATCTATGTTTCTATTGGAATGTTTATTGTGTTTGTGCTTTGTAATTTTTGGTTTATAAATTGAAGGTTATTCAATTTTATTTGGGATATTGATCCTATATGGAAATAAAAACAGACTTTTAAATATTAATATGACAAAGTAAAAAGCACCATGTTTTGACTTTTAGAAAGCTGTCCGCCACTAGACTACATAGTTGGGTTATCACTTACAGATTTAGAATGTTGATGATTGCAACTTCTATAAGAGGACCCAAGATCACAATCGGAAGGGCATCTTTACACCATTGGATAGAGAGATGTTATACAAAATAAAAACTGCTCCAAACATAATAGCTATTTAATAATAATTCATCTTAATTTATTGATTTTTATGTAAGAAAAGTTGTCTGATTGGGCTATAATAATAATAATAAGAAGATAGGTGATTGGAGTAAACAAAGTACTCATTAAATGACAAACCTGAAGTGGGTTTGTATTGATTATACCACTCTATCATATCTGAAAAATATTTATTTAGTTAGTAATTCCTATAATGTGGGATAAATTTACTTATTTTTTGTAATGCTGTTTTCCATTAGATGAAAAGGTGGAAGATGGTGGTAGTGATCAGTGGTATTTTTATAAAATAACTGTATTTACAATGATGGATTCAAAAGAATTTAAGGTACTCAAGTCCACTCGTTACAGGACCAAACTTGGATTCAAAAGGATTAAGGTACTTTAAGCTTGTAACACCTCGCACAAAACCATTGTAACACATCGCACAAAACCAGGTCAACTTCCGTAACTTTGACTTTAATTAGCAATAATTAATGCGTGCTTAATCGTCATTATGTGTTTATTTATATATATATATATTAGTACATATATATATTGTTGCAACCCTTAGAATAATTCCCGAGTTTGTGTTCCGTTGTCCAACCCCTTTTGAAACAAGAAAACCATTTATAAATAAATGAAACTTTAACAATAAAAATGTTTATATAAAAATGGAACTTTTATATATTTTTATTTAACGATTGTCACGACGTTTCGTCACGACAAAACTTTTAGAAAATTTGAATTTTCTCCTTAAGGTTTATCTAGACTTGTCTATTCAAACCATTTTGCCCGGATACTTTTTCCAAACCTCAAACCGTTAGTCCCGTTAACTAAGCGAAAACCCCTATTGGGCCTCGTAAGCCCAACAATCACATACGTAGTCGGTTGGTCACCGAATTTTACAGGAACACTCGTGGTGTCACTACGAGCGTTTCGGTACCACTCGTTGACCCGTAACCCGCCCCGTTTACCGGCCCATTTACCGGCCCAACACCCAAAATCTTTCCCCCTTTCGGCCCGTTAACCCAACCCGCGAGTCCAGCCCGCTAACCCGCCCAACCCGCTGACCCGCCCGACCCGTTTGACCCGCCCGGCTCAGCCCAGCCCGCCGACCCGGTTCCCTCTCGGCCCACGGTTCGGCCCAAAACGAAACCCGGCCCGGTTTCTTTTTCTTTGTGGGTTACAGCCCAACCCAAGCTCACCTTAATTAATTACTTTTTAACCAAAATCTTTAAATAGTTTTGGCCCACTATTTTTATAAAATGAAACCCATCACCTTTGTAGTTTTTATAAAAATTAAAATTAGTGTTTGATCTCCAAACTTTTTATAAACACTAATCCACTATATTTAAACTAACCCATGGACTTTTATAAATTTATAAACCCTTAAATCACCCCCAATTTTTATAAAAGTCTCCATCTTTTATTCAAGTCACCTACAAATATTTTTTTTTGATTATAATTAATCAAAATTATAAAGTAATTAAGAGTTATTAACCAAATGTTAATAAAACACCTTTTTAGTATAAAAGAGAGGCTTGGGGTTGCATTTTGTTCTTGCACCACTCTTAATCTAAAGAGAAAAACCATCCTCCTCCCTCACTCCCAAAACCGGCCCCTCCTCCTCCTTGGAGCCGCCGGCCGGCCACCATCCGGCCACCATACCGCCGTCGTCCGAAGCCCCCCCCCCCCAAGCCGCCGGATCTCCTCTTCTCTTCTCCTCATCTCTCGGTCCAAACAAACACCCCATCGTGAGTTCCTTTTAAACCCCTTTTCCTTATAATCTTCACCCAATTTCACCTACAAGTCTTGATATGAAAAACCTATCTTTCCTTTTTCCATTTTATGCAAGACACTTGGTCCTTCAAGAGTCTAGACCAACCATTCTTTCTCTAATCCTCTAATCACCAACACTTGGGTGGAATAATACAAGTGACTTGATCTAACAAGTCTTGGTGTTCTTGAAGAACTTAAACAAGCCAATACTTGGGGTTTTACATTTAGAGAAACCATTTGGAAGTATCATGTAAAACCTAGATCATTTTAACCATCAAAGATCTATTGTAATTACTTACTTGTTATTTACATTCCTTGCATTTACATTATCTTTGGTCCTAACACTTTGTGTTAGTTGATGTTTGTCCTAACAACTAAGTTGTTAGTTGATTTGTTCAAGATCCTTGAACATAAATGTCCTAGCTTTGCTAGTGATAATCTATCTTACTTATGTTTATTTTTGTTTAACTTATATTAACAAACTAACTAGTAACCTTTAACTTGGACAAAGGACTTATTATAACTAGTTAAAACATAATGTTATGATCCTTAAAACTTATAAATCACAAGGCTTACATTGGACATAATGGATGATCATGGACCTAAGTTTTATAAAGACAAAGACTTATAAAACTTAACTAGTAAAAAGCTTAGTAAAAAGACATGGAACTTTTATAAATAAAAGTCATTTCGTAGAACAAGTTCTTGAAAAGGTCTTAATCAAAAGTTTATGATTTAAACTTATCATTTATAAAATATGTCACATTTTATAAAAAGAATGTCACCCAAAAGTCAAGACTTAATGTGTTGGTGAATTTAATTCACCAAAACACAAAAATAGTTTGTTTATTTTTACTAAATCTAGGAAAAATACGTTTAATGACCTCCTCATTTATAACAATCATTTGGAATTAAATACTTAGATTTTTATACCTTAAATAACTTGTCATAAATGTTCAAACTTTCCCTAAAAAGACTAGTTACAAAGTAGATGATTTTTATAAGTTATAACATGTTTTAAGACACAAAAAATCATGAAAAATAGTCCACGGATCAGATCTGATCTCGTCGACTTTTTACAACATATTTTCAAGTTTCTAAATAAACCCAAGTGACCAAAACGTTGAAACATCGCTTAGGGAGAAATCGGGATCAAAACGGTTAACGACGCGACGAGAAAACGTAGTTTTGGTAACGTTATTTAAAACCGACCAAGAAAATATTTCTAAACTCATAAACAACTTTAGGGAATATTATCAACATAATCTTGAACTTATATAAAGTCCAAATGCGTTAAAAATCTATTTTAAGAACTTATACCGGTGACTACGATTTCTAAAAATTATAAATAAATATTTTGTCTTAAAATATTTATGGGACCTTTCCAAGTAATCGTTTTGACTTAAGAAGTTATCATCTACGATTATTAAACGTCATCAAAATTTTATTAATTTAAACAATGACGTTAAACGTTTTCGACAAACAAATAATTATATTGGCACTTATAATTATTTTTTTCCTAAACGTCCATACACTCTTAATTTATTAAAAGTTGATCAACTTAACCATCCAATGACTTGTGTATTTATAAATTATTTGCTTTAATACAAGGACTTGTATTTAACTTATAATCTATTTAATTTATTATTCTAAATAATAAATCTTTGTCTAGTATTTTGGCCTAAATACTTATATAATTATTTGGACAAATAATTATGGTCACTCTATAAATCTTATAAAGTTTATGACCAACCAAACTTATATATATATATTTTCTAAGTCCTTAAAAATAATAAAATGTTGAATAACAACAGCCCATTAGCATTATATCTTAATATGTATAGAGATTAGATTATATAAACTATAGGAGAAAAGAGAGTAGAGATTAGATACAACTCATATTATTCATATGTATTGATCTTCATTACATCATATAGCCACTATTTATAGGGTTCATGTATTAATACAACATAATGATAAAAGGGAGTTATGAATATGGATAGTCACTTAATAATGATTCATAATACTCCCCCTTGACTATCCATAGAATGAAATAATATATATATTGTTCTTTCAATACGCTTGGGGATGCTGCCTCATTAAAAACCTTGCTAGGAAAACCCAGTGGGACAAAACCATAGCTAAGGGAAAAAGAGTGCAGCGCGTATTGTCTCCCCCTCATTTTGACATGTATGATTTATGTGAGTAGCATCAATCTTCTTGAGCTCTTGAGGTGCAGTTCCTTAAGTTGTGTGCTCGGTACTTTTATAGTGGTTGATTTGTTGCTTAATCCCTTGATGTGCAACTCCTTAAGCGGCCAATGTTATATGATCTTCATGTAAAACTCCCAAACTTGAGCAATATGTTTTTTAAGCCAACCCAATAGCTGATTGGAGTAGGAAGCGACATTTCCAACGGCAGAGGACACCATTTCTTAACTCTCATTATTGTTCTTCTTAATAGAGTTCCACCACTTGTTCACTGCCTCATGCGTAATAGATAAATACCACAAGATCCAAAATGGTGTTGTATAACAATACCTGCATCTAAATGACTAACAAAACTTGATTCGATAGGTTAGTAAAATATAAACACATGCCTTTATACCTGCAAAACACGTTCCAACATTTCATCGTTGGACAAAGGCAATATCATGCAAATAATTTAAGCAAATGATATGGTAATGCAACAAGTGCACATATTTGTAGTATTTTCATATCCATATATTTTTTTAATTCTTCGAAAATGATCATTTTATGTATCCTATAATCTAACAATCTTTAGAATATATGATGGATGCGTATGTTTTCAAATAACTATAAACCTGAGACTGTTCTCCTGGCATATTGACCATTTACACGATACTTATATCTTTGTATCTCGAGATAATCATGTGTTGATATGAAACTTAACAAAACTAGTTTTAGTCCATACAGGGAACATGATAAAATTTCATAATAAATTCTCAAGGCTTTATAAAAATGCTTAACACATTATAATCCATCAACAATCCATTATGGATTAATTTCTTTCCATCTTGATTAATTATACATATGCATTCACTCATGAGGAGTTTGGATACATAAACTTAATATTTTAACAAATCAATTTAAAACTAATAACATATTACCATTCTTATCCATGGTTTATTAACATATCATGTCATCATGTGATGCTTAGTGGTGCACAAGGAATATTTATTTATGATATTTCAAATACCTTCAAGTATTCAACTATTTTGGAGGTTTTTATGGACTTCTGATTATATTTAAGCATTCAACGTATACAAAGAATCGTAACGTATTCGGATCTAAATGTGTATACAACAATCATAACATTCTCGAGAACTTATATTATTATTATGGCACTTTAAACCCTACAAAAATTTCATGTATTATTTATCAATTAAGTGAGCCATATACCTAGGATATCATAATTTTCATAAGACGCATGTCAATTCTCTATTGTATTACCAGACTAATGAACTGTTGGAATCTCATTGCATCCACCACCGGAGAATTTGTCTCCTCATAATCAAATTTATGTCTTTACGAAAATCCTTGTGCCACCAGTTTTCTTTGTATTTCTTAATATTATTTTCACATCATGCTTTTGTATAATAAACCTGTTTATATCCAACATTTAGAGAATTTCACTCTGCCTAGATTGCGTCTTTCTATTTTGGTCAATCATTTTGACTTTTCATCACATGCAGATCTTAATTCTTGATCCTTATCATTTTTATTATTTCTAGCGCTTATTATATCCAAAATATTATCGACGTCGATTTTGTTTTGATTCCATATATGTTTAGAAATGTATATATTTTATCGAGATCATCTTCATCATTTTTCAGGTACCTGAGGTTCTTCTGGAACCATCATGTCTAGCGTCTCTTTAAGAGACTCTTCTACTAGTACCTCGACTTGACCATCTTCATTAGTTGCTCCATTTTTCGAGGATATTTTATTATTGGAATCGACTAGTCTACCACGATTCAAACATGCCATAGACTCATTATAAATATTAATTTGTCCTTCTAGGACACCAATCTTAATTGGAGCATTAGCAGCTGGTATATGTGACTTGGTCGCTTTTTAAGGTCAGTGAATGTGTCTGGTAATTGATACACTAATTTTTGTGAATGAATTATCCATTAGATTCTATTTCATAATGGTTCTGTATGAGGATCAAGATGATACACTAATAATTCATTTCAACTTTTCACTTTCCAACTGCTTTTAATCTCCCCCTAATGTTGGGAAAACTGTTTCATGTAAACATAAATCTGAGTTGTAAAATAAATCTATCACTATATATAGTGATTCATACCCAACATTTTTCCCAACCTCCTTTGAGCTCTCATCTTTGTGCATCGTGGTGGAGCAATTTTAATATACATCATACAACCAAAAGAAATATTAGATGAGAAATATTGGTTACTGACCATAAACCAACTATAATGGGGAGGAAGTATTAAAATTTATTGGTCTGGTATGAATTAATGTAACTTTATGTAAAATCACATGCACCTTACATACAAACATAAACATTTGCTCTTATAGTTATTGACTTTGCAATCAATCATAGACGTTTGGTAACCGTCCACAACAAAAGCAATTCGTGTACGAACTTGAACGACATAAAGTTCAACACTTATTCCAATAATCATTAGTAAATTTGGGATTAAATTCACCGTTATTACAAAAGAATATATATATGATAATATGGAAGGGTGTGCTTGCTATCCCATTAGCTAAGCAACAATTCATGCAGCCTTCGAGTTGCGAATTTGATAACCATTTAGACGATGCATCGATTTATAATACTAAATGGTATATTAGTTAGGATATATATCATTATATCCTTTATCACTTCCATAGTACTTAGGGATTCACATCCTATCTAAGTTGGTAAATAATAAATTCCCTCAAGAGCAAATATCATATGTTAATAAGTTTGAAGAATCCTCCATTCCTCAATACAATTCACATCATCATTGACTCGGTGTGGTCTGACCAGTCATGCCAATAAAATAATCATGATCTATAAACTTTCCGTTTGTGATCTTATGTGCTTTAGTTACACTTGTAAAAATACAAGAGAATGACACATCATTTCAAATATTCATGTAATGTCACATTTTTTTTTCTCACACCTTGTTCTCATATGATCATTCTCTTCTTTTGCCACTGTGGTGGTCAATCTCATTATCGTCATGAGCATTAAACCGATTCACATTTTGTTCATACCTTTTCATAATAATATTGCTACTTCCAAGTATGTTTGAGGTGTGATAAATGTAAATTGTTTGTCTGAGTTGTTCTATTTATTGCCATCTATATCACAAATGATAATATTTAAAACACCATAGGGAACTTGTGTTTTTTCAATCTGAACACCAGGATAAATTCTCCACTTATTATATCAATGACAACAACCACGACTTCTATATTAGTCATTATATGATAAGACTATCACCTTGAACAACCAACATAAATTGAGAATCACAATATAAATTTAATTAGAATGTACATAAGAGATATAATATCATATATTAAAATCAAAATTCAAACTGAGATAGTATGATCAATAAATAGATTTTCAAAAAGAATAAAAGAAATATAATTAAGTAGCTAAATAGATTTTCAAAAAGAATAAAAGAAATATAATTAAATAGCTTTAAATTCTTTTACTTTGTAAAAATAAAACTGACAATTTGATTAGTATTGAAAGGGATAATAAATGGTGTACTGATCATCACAAATTAGAGCCCACAAAAATATATATGTATATATCCTTGGGTTTTCTTATCTAAAAGATAACTAAATTCAATCAAACAAGCCTATGATAAAATCGATCTTTGTTTCAATCGGATTAATAAAAAAAAAGGTAACTTTAATCAATCTTAAACTTAGTTCACACAAGGATACAAGATAATATTTCGAGCCAAATCTACTATGTCCACTTATAATAATTTGTATATCCATATCATATATCATGAGAAATTCATTCTGATCATGAATCGATGTAAAACGGTAATCAACTACTAATTAAGAAAAACCATGTGATATGAGATTATCAAGAAATCTAAATGGTTCTCATGAAAAACTTAGTGAAGCCTTGTACCAATTGATTGGCCGCTCCCATCTTAAAGATATAGACCCTTTTAGTAAATTACCATACAACATGGTTTCTTTAATATAATGAATGAACCAAATCAAGGTTGCCTCGGATAACATTCAAGATAATGTAGCAACAGAAAAATATTGTTGCAAAAGCAAATTAAAAAAACAGAGACAACCATATTACCTTTATGGGACTTCACTGTCACTGTGTGTTACAATTGCTACTGCATAAGATAAGAGTGGATTCTATACACATGACCACATGTACCATGGCTCAAAGAGTTTTAGTCAATCCCCCAAATAATAATGAAATTATATAAAGTCTAAAACCAACTCTGGCTCTTCACCCATTCTCCATGGGTTGTCAATATCCCCAAATCAAATTCCACTATTAAATATTGTAGGATAACTTTTGTGCATTCTGATATATCTAAAAGATGATATGATTGAAACTCATTACTTGTTAACCGGTGATTGTACAACGGTAATAAACAAAAGATCGTGGAAACAAGGGAGAACAACGGACACCAGATTACCGCTGTCAAATGTTCCATCGCAGCTTGGGATTTTAATTCCCCTTTATTGTTGGTGTTGCTTCATATTTTCGTAAGAAATAATATTGATGTTACATCATGTGACTAATTATGATATGCACGTTTCTAAAAGCATTTAGATCCATAAGAAGGTGTTTGTAACACCCTTCATATTAGGCCATTTGACCCGTAAGACCTCTAGAACTGAAAAGTCACAACGATGTAAACCGGCATGAATTTTAGTAGATACGGTTTCATACTTAAACATCCAAAATGAATGTTTCTAGCCGGCTTTGTTGGGTTGAGTCGAGTGAAACCCATGGTCACCTTATACAAAATTAGAAATGTTTGTTATTGCTTTCTCGCATATGAACATAATAGATTTAGTGGGAAAAACGATAATTTACATTCACATTTTACGTTAAAAACATGATAATTAAACAAAACCAAAATAGATGTTTTGAAAAGAGAAAAAAAAACATGGCCTCTAATGTTTAAAATACATGATCATTTTGGTTTATTTGTAGGTTGACGGACAGAAAAGATAACAAGATTATTTTTCCTTTTTAAGATAATTCCCATATGATAAAACACAATCATAAAAAGATAAGAGGTACTACAACTACTGAGCTTTAAGATTACAAACCTGGCATGGTTGATTGGTCTTATGAAATAAAGACGTTGTTACAATGATTCCACTTCAAAAGTGATTCGTGTTGATAACGTGTTGAATAACAACAGCCCATTAGCATTATATCTAAATATGTATAGAGATTAGATTATATAAACTATAGAAAAAAAGAGAGTAGAGATTAGATACAACTCATATTATTCATATGTATTGATCTTCATTACATCATATAGCCACTATTTATAGGGTTCATGTATTAATACAACATAATGATAAAAGGGAGTTATGAATATGGATAGTCACTTGATAACGGTTGTCGAGACCGCTACAAATAATCCTAAACTTAAACCTATAGATATGGTAAGTAGGGTATCAATCCAGGGGAGTTAGTGGTCACTAGTGCTTTAGAATTTTATTACCTAACTAAATTAACTACCTAAACCTAGATTACTGTCACTAACCTAGATTGATCTAAACTAAACTAATTTAATCTAAGGAATTACACTAAATTGCCTCTTGGTTGTTTTTGCTGAGATTGGAAATTAACTAAAATTTAACTAACTTAACAACTAAGGAAACTATTAAAGCTAAGATTACTTATGTGACAAGTTAACTACTTTTGGATCCTGGTTGGCTACCGATCTGGGCAAAACCTAATCACTTGCTAATACTACATAGACATAGTCCCCAATTGCTTCCTTGACCTAATAACCTAAATTTCTAATGGGCTGATTAGTCCTGCCGCAAGAAAGTGCTAGATCATTAAACAGTGGACCACTAAAACCCTAGGTTACTAGTTAGATTAAACAATTTAGCATACGGGTGTTCAACGGTAGCAAGTATTCCGGAACAATTAGCAATTAACCAGTTAAGAAAAGAACGATTTTACACAACCATTCACCAAAAGCAGTTAAAGAAAATTAGCCGATAATCATGACGAAGAAATCTAATAGGATCACTACCAAACTGTTCATCATAATACTCAACCAAAATACTTTAAACACACTAATGAAAAATTAAATAATAAACTAAAAACAATAAAACAAACCAAATCGTTCTCGCGTCTTCTCGATCTCAAATTTAATCACCAACACAGAAGAAGAGCTTTGTTTGCATCGGTCTTCGTGCTCCACTAGCAGCCAAGGGCTGCGCCCTCTTTTCTGCCGTGCGAACCCCCCTTTACGGCCGAATGATTCCTCCCTTTTTATTGTTGTCACCGTCTCAATCTCATGTCTCGTGTTGTGCAGCCCAAGATCCCTCACATGAGCCCACTTAATACTCCATGTAAACCTATGGCCCAAGTTCACTTAATTATTAATTCGAATGCATCCAGCTCACACATCTTTCATTTGTTTTCTTTTAAATCGATGTGGGTCCCTTTTAAATCCATCACCTGCATTCTTGATTTCTTGTGTTCACACCATAAGTAAATCATTTAATTGAAGCCCCTCTCCATCTCACGTGACCTCTTTTAATTCTTTATTCTTTCTTTTCTTTTACATTCACCTCTAAACATCACCATCAAAAACTATACCTGTATCACATGACAAATAATAAAAAAAACATATACCTTTGCTTGATTTATCTACCTTAATATTTTAATTAGTTAAGTTAAATATAAACTATCACTTATGAAAAGCGGTTATGGCATTTAGTGTTTTATGATTCGGACTTAACTTAATCACATCATTTAAGCTTATATCACTCAACACACTAATTATTCAAACCCACTAAACCACCACGTTTATAACTTTTTAGCACCAATCACATGAAATACAAAACATAGTGAATATGATGAGAATTAATATAATGTAACTAATAAAAATATAGAATTAAATATATAAAAACGTTACAAAATATACTCTCATCATCACTTAATAATGATTCATAATATAAAAGACATTATTGTTTTCTCAATGTTTGGGACCTAAATTGATTACATATTATTAATTTAAATTGTTCTCTTATATTTATTCGGACATAAATATAAACTTAACCTTATATATTTATTTGGACAATAAATATTAATCGGGTGGACTTTCCCTAAATATACAAACGGGACATTATTATCAAGACTTGACCGGTGTCGTTGGGTGACGGAAACGTTACTCAATGATCAAAGACCTTATACATGCAATCTATTTATTATACTTTCAAGGACGTTACGTGCTTTCGTCCGGACTTTCCGTATCACTTGCATTATCACTTCACCTTGCTTGAGGTGAGTCTCACGGCCCCATTTCTTTAATCGTTTTAATACTTTGGGGAGTAATCATGAATCAAAACTGTTTTATACTTGATATATCGGTCAAACTGTAACTTGCCGTATGATTAAATGTTCTTTACATACCCTACAAATGAGTACATTTGGTTACATAACGAACTGTCACAAATCCCACTATTAATTGAATTTGATTAGTTTTGTTCGAAACGGTAACTAGTGAATAGATCTATTTGGGCTAACAACCCTACTTGATTGGTAGCTCCAATCCCGACGTGTGCATTTGTCGAGTAGTACACGCCAGTTATTATTGTTCCATATCAGTATCGTTAGGGAAGATGCTATGAGTGGGTAAATCTGTTAGTTTCAAATTCAAAGTTCATTGTTAATCATTACATCACGGTGACCATTGTTTATCTTGTATGCCTTGAACCTTTTACAAACTATTTGTAGAGTCTTAAACCTGTGAACTCACCAACTTTATGTTGACCTTTTAAGCTCATGATTTTCTCAGGTAACTAGATGACGAACGCGGTGCAAACGGGTATTCTAAACTCTATCGGACCTCTTGCTCACGATGGAATCATAGCCCCTTTATCGTTTATCAAACATTTCTAGTATCTTAAGTATTATCGTTAAAGACATCTTTTATTATTGCAATTTGTAAGACAATGCCATTATCACCACATTTTCCGCTGCAAACTAAATGACGTATTGTTATCTTTATTATATTTGCAAATTGTTCTAAGTATCCACGACTATGATTTCATGACGTCACACGCCTCCGTTCCCCGAAAGTTCAGGGTGTGACAAAGCTCAAGTCCACTCGTTACAGTACCAAACTTGGATTCAAAAGGATTTATGGTACTTTAAGCTCAAGTCCACTATACCAAACTTCAAACTTGGATTCAAAAGAATTTAAGCTTGATCGGGCTCCCTAGCTCTGGGAATGGAGTCTCCAAAATATATTTGAGTAACTCAAGCTTCAGTTCTAATTAACTTCATTTGAATAATTTCAATTTATATTTTTAAGTAGGTCTTAGTAGCTCGTGCATTAACTAGTTTTCAATAATCACCCTCCACCTAGAGAGAGAGTTTTTGCAATACTTTTAGTTAATTATAATCTCGTAGCACTATATACAGTAGAAATTCGATAAATTAATACTCAATTATTTAATAAACTCTTTAAGATAATATTTTTTTCCGGTAACGACTCGGGGATAGGGTGCTAAATTAATAATTCGCTAAAATTATAAGATAATACATTTTTTATAATTTCTTTAGACCCCATATAAAATATAAATTAATAATTCATTATATATAGCATAGGGAAAAGATCTACAGAAAACCAACAATTATCCAGAAAACGAACCTTTTTTTCTCTATAATTTCTTCATATATTGATAATTTTTAAAAAGAACTTCACCAAAAAGTCTATAACTTTATTAGCTTTATTTATGATAAAAAAATTAAAAATAAAAAGTTTAGTGATTTCTTATTAGTGCATCATGCAATAGTACTAATAATATTGCATAATTCATTATAATTAAAACTACTTAAAAAAAAAACTTAACTTAAATATGAACGTGGTTTATGCGAATAATGTAAAAAACAAAGAATTGACATTCAAAAACAAAGAATTGACATTCATAAACCAATTTTAGATTACTATTGCATAGTGCATTATTAATTTAAAGCTAAAATTCGAATTTTCTTTTATTTTTTTTTAAACTTGAAAATGTTTTTAAATTTTTTTTCTTTTTCCAGTATTCTTAAAATCATGAAAGAAACATATAAAAAAAGTTTTAAAAAAATAAATTTTTTTCTTGGTTTTTTGGTTTTTTGCGAAATATTGGTTTTCTATATAACTCAACCCATATAGCATATTACATGAATGATTATGAAGGTTTCTTGAAAAATGACTCAATTGTCTTTTGTTGAAACCAATTTTCCCTTGAATCTCGTCTCTAATTTTCCTTAGCATGGTAAGAACTTCTGGTGTTGTTTTCTCATAGCTCAACAAGAAATTGTTCAATGTGATGCCGCTTTAATAGCTTCGTTTCGCGAAGGGGGTTCCATTGTAGAACTTTCATCATCTTCTTCTTCATCGATATCATCTTTATTAATTCCAATAACGCTTTCAATAATTTATTCATCAGTCAACAACTGTGCAACTACATTTTCTTCTGAGCGAGTCAGAACATCTTCGACATCCATTGTATTGCGATAACCCAACTCTTTGATCAAATTCTGGAGTTCTTGAGTGCTTTCACCACCTTCATCTGAGTTCTCAAAAATCATGTTATCTGTTGATCAAAGTTTACAATGACGAAAGTAGTTCGCAATTGTATTTGCACGAACATCCATAGTCCATGCTGAAATTGCAAGATTCATTGCATCTAATACATTTATTTTTATTGGATTTGGAACCCCTAATTCATAACCCTCCAAAAGACTTCTATAAAATCGACGACGATAATGCATCTTAAAAGCTCGTATGATCCCCGCGTCACAAGGTTGAATTTTTGAAGTTGTGTTTGGTGGCAAAAAAAAAAAAATTCTTGCAATTGCTTTTGAGTGAGACTTGGATTATCCTTGTTGTGCTTGCATAATTCTCTTCGAATCTCGTCTGTCATTGTTGTTTTTTTACACCTTTAAGATGGGAAGCCATGTTGTGTGTATGATTTGTTTGTGTTATCCTATTTTGATCTTGTATTTATATAGAAAATATTTTTAATGTCCATAAAGTGATACATTGAACACAAGAATCATAATAAGGTGGGAGATTGAAGGTTTCTTTCAAATTGGGCCGTTCATTTGATATACATGCATTGTATACAATAATTAAGTGGAAGCTTAAAGGTGTTTAAAAACTAAGTATTCTAATATAAATTAATAAAATATTAATTAATATATAAATTAATAATTATTAATTTATCGATTAATTAATAACTCTTTTAATCAATAAATTTTGGTGGTCCCAAGTGTATTATTTTATATAGCTTCATCATCTCTTTTTAGTGTGCCTTTTAAAGCATTAGCCTTAAGATCACCCTAAAAGTGACAAAATTTATGTATGTATTTACTTCAAATAAAAATTCTAAGAAGTGTATAGAGACACCAATAAAGCTGCTACTTTAGGATTATATACATCCAATAAAGCTGCTACTTTAAGATTATATACATATTGTTTGGACTGAACAAACATATTTCATATTTTTATACAAAAAAGTGAATTTCAATCATACATAAGCAAGAAACAAAGTGAATCAGTTTATAAACACAAAACATTAATGAAATCTATCACTTTAATTATAGATAAATTTATTACTGCAACTAAATTAAAGACCAGCCTGAAAGAGTAAAATAGAAAGAAAAAAAGTTTACAAATCACAATGGAACACCAACACGACTATGTATATGATAACGGTTTGTCAGGTCGTTTCAAATAATCCTAAACTTAAACCTATAGATAGGGTAAGTAGGGTATCAATCCAGGGGAGTTAGTGGTTACTAGTGATTTAGAATTTAACTACCTAACTAAATTAACTACCTAAACCTAGATTACTGTCACTAACCTAGATTGACCTAAACTAAACTAAACTAATTTAATCTAAGGAATTACACTAAATTGCCTCTTGGCTGTTTTGATTGATTGGGTGAATTAACTAATAAAGTAACTAACTTTAACCTAGAAAATTGATTTAATTCAAATGAGACAAATCTAACCACTTCTGGATCCTGGTTGGCTACCGATCTAGAAAAACCTAATTCCTTAACCGTGACACATAGACATGCCCCCTAATTGCTTCCTTGACCTAATAACCTAGTTTCCTAATGGGCTGATTAGTCCTGCCGCAAGAAAGTGCTAGATCAATAAACAGTGGACCACTAAAACCCTAGATTACTAGTTAATTTTAACAATTCCGCATGTAGGTATTCAACGGTAGCAAGTATTCCGGAATAACTAGTTAAGAAATAGATTAATCATAGAACGAATCCACCAACCAATCACCAAAAGCGGTTAGCGGTGATTAGCCGGACATGGCTAATGAAACAAGCATAAACATAATAAAAGATTGCATTAAACTAACGTACCGAATGATTCAAGAACTTCAAAATCTCTAAACAAGGTGAAAAATTCGTAATCCTCACCCCAAAAACGGCTGGGGGTGATTAGGGTTCGAACTAATGCCTAAGCACCCTTTAAATAGGTTTAGAAAATAAAAATAATAAAAATCTGCCGACTTCAATCCGGGGCGTACCGCCCTAAAATAATGAGAATTGGGCGTACCGCCCGTGCTTCAAAATTCGAATTCTTTCTTTTCTTTTTGTTCGCTGATTCCCCTTTTCCTTTGCTTTCACATTGTGACTAAATCTTTATATCCACGTGATCATGCATTGTCCTCCTTTTAATTCTCTGATCACACTTGAGCATTACTTCACCATTTAATTTGACTTCTTATAATAACATTGCAATTCTCTAATCCACATACTGAAATCGATGAAAGCAAATTAAATTATTTATTTTTAAGCTACAATATTCATTCATTATAATTAATTAGAAATTAACAATTTAAATAAACACTTTAGCGCTAATCAATTTAGGTAGAATCTAAATACACCATTTAAGCTCAAATACTTTCTCAACACACTAAACACAAAAACCAAGCAAAAGAATATATTTTATACTCAATTTGGTGTGTATAGGGAGTGATTAATATGAAATAAATTGTACATTTTAACCTCTCATCACATCCCCACACTTATCTTTTTCCGTCTCGGAAAAACTGTCATGGAATCATAACCGGGAAATCAATTTCAAAATCATTCAACATTTTTATTTATCAACCAATTCAATTCCACATTCCAAAATGTAATCATATATACTAATTGCAATTGTCGATATTTCTGTCCGACTAAACCCAACCACTGATCTTTGAGCCCCCAGGGTGTTTACCTAAATTACCCAACATTTGTATTAACCCGCCAATGTGCCCCACATTCAGAAAATTCTAGCTTAATCTAATCCCGACTCATATTCGGTCAAAGTAAAGGGTAATAAAGATGTATTATTTATATTTTCCCCACCCTAGTTAAACTAGATACTCATATATCCCAAGAATGGTGGATTTGAATGGATAAGTGAAATTGCTTGAGCATTTATTTGTTTACTACTGCTTTCTATTTTTTTCTTCATTTTCTCTTCTTTTTTTTTTCTTCAAAATTTTTTTTTTTATTTTTTTATTTTTTATAATTGGTTAATTTTAACTATACTTACCAACGGACATCATCAGAGGCATTCTTTCACAAGGTCTTACCCCCGAAATCATACGTGAGTGTTTTGCCCGCGAGATCCAGAACATCATCAGAGGCACTTACCACGGGATACTATCCTTAGTTCGTACGTGAGTATTTTGCCCCTTCACTCTAATTCATTAACCAATTAATTACCTAATATGCTCAAAAGATGGAAAGATGGGGCGCCGTTATTTCTCGGATTTGCTTTCGCAAAAAGATCATAACGTGCCAGGTTATTCTGAGGATATATAAGTCTCTAATTCAAAAAGGTCTTTTTCCTCCTAATCATCAGTTTCAATCTCACTCTAACTCCTAAAATGGGAACCCACTAGCAAGCTAATTTAATTACATTTTTATACAAAAATAAACACCAAGGGATAATTAAGCTTTACTAACCAGCTGAGCCTACCGACACATCACAAATTAGATATATTTTCCATTCAACCTTTTCTACCACTTTTCCTTTTCTTTCTTGATTTTTTATCTTTGAAAACTGATTCCCAATTGTACACACACACACAATAAATAAATAAATAAACACACACAATAAATAAATAAATAAACACAAACAATAAATAAATAAATAAACACAAACAGAACGCGTTATTCCCCTCCCCACACTTGAGTTCAACATTGCCCTCAATGTGAACAAAGAAACAACAAAAATAAAGAAGACTAAAAACAAAGAAATAAAAATAAATAGAAATAGGAAACGTACCGGTAATCGGAGATAAGAAAAAAAACAAAAATTCCTCACAGCCATTCCGGGGCGTACCGCCCAGAACGTGAAGAACTGGGGCGTACCGCCCTGCCCTCTTTTCGACAGAAAGTTTTAAAATTTTTAGACACTTAGAAAATGCTCTCTTCTCTGTCAAAACCTCTAAATTTCCCATCACAACCTGTTCCAATCTAAGTCTAATCCTAAACATACCTGGAACACTCAATTTTTGCTCAATTCCATCACCGAAAACTAATCCGAATCCTGAAAAACACAAAACACAAAACACACACAAAATAAAAAATAAAACAAATAAAATAAGAACCTACCACTGGGTTGCCTCCCAGAAAGCGCTAAGTTTATGGTCTTCAGCCAGACCATCCTTCCTTCTCTGCTCACGGTGGCTTCAGTCCACACTTCCCAACTGAGTTCCCGATGAACGCTCGGTATTTGACACTCCACTTCACTTTCTTCAAGCCACATTTGCCAATCACATTACCGATGAAGGCTCGGTAGTTCGCACGTCTCTTTATTTTTCTCCGTATGCTCATCAAGTAAAAAATATTATTTTGCAAATTAAAAGAAAATTTATCATGGATCGAACACTTACCTGCCGAATTACCAACATGTGCTCGATGATTGATATGACGCATCCAAACTTGCAAGTTCCCACACGACACATCCACGACATCACTACGGAACTTCTTGGGTGGTATTTGCCCTACATCAACTTCATCCACCTTCCTCTTCTTCACCAACTTTTCTTTAGTCACCTGCACAATAAATAAAGAAGGGTTAGAAGTACCTGCCAGGATCTCCACCTCTTGCTCAACTTCACTCTCTTCAGCCACACTCTCACAACCAACTTGTTCTACAATACCATCAACCTCTAATTCTGTTTCATCAATATCCTCAACCTCTGAAAACACCTCGTCTCGCTCAATCTCTTCTTCTAACTCCTCATCAACCTCAACCGGTGTGAAACATGATTCTTCATTATTTGAGAAACCCGGTGTGTCATTATCTACCACAACATCTTGATCCCCAATTTGTGATGATATCCACTCTTGCTTTTCTTGAGACCTCTCAAAACCCAATAATCCTCGCGGAATAATTTGTTGTTCCTTTACCAAAATATCATACTTGTCATCCAACAACTTTATGCGGTCTTGCCTTGATTGATGAGGTTTAGCCAATTCTTTCTCGATTTGGGACAAATGTGATCTGCTTAGGTATTTCAAAACACCTTCATTCTGATAAAAATTTGGACCCGCCCATGGTTGTTTCGTTGAATATTCAGAATAGTTCGCTTGACTATATGCCTGGCGGTCCTCGTATTCTTCATAAGATTTATTGCACTCTTCCTGATAACTTGACTGATAATATCCTTGAGATTTCACTGGACGTGCCCTACAACGCGAGTAGACTGAGTTTGGATGTACATATCCCATTCGATGCTGCCTTTGAGCAACTTCTCTTCTGTGTGAATACTCTTCCTCCCTTTGAACTTCGGCTGGTGTCACAATTCTTGGTACCCCGCGTTCAAACCGTATCTGATTCCCACCTCGGTTCTTAGGGAATTGTGGTACACCCCAAGGAGGTTCATTGTAATTCTGTTGTGACTGATATTGGGGATCCTCATATGCTGATTGAGAATAACTGTTCCCATATCCATCATCATATCCTACAAAAGATGTGACATTAGATTTATATTTATTAGAATACACATCATATGCTGAATAATTATACTTCCCTGATTGAGAATAACCCTGATTGTATGATGAACGTGGTTCATCATATGAATAATATGAGTGCGGGTCCTCGTATTCCTCTTCGTCATCTGAATCCTCCACGAATCGAATTCCACTTGGCAGTGTTGGGCAAAACTTGATTCTGTGATAAAAACTCCCACAATTATAGCATTTCTCCTCCTTCACCATGATTAACTTCGAATTTACCTGCAACGCTCAAAAACAACAAAACCTTTCAAGTAGCACTGTTCGAAACACTCAAACAACTAAAAGAACTAAAATGCAGAAAGTGAAAAATCTTTTTTTTTTTTTTTAAAATTAAAGTAGACCAGCAAAATTAAAATTGCAGAAAGTAAAAAAAAAGAAAATATTTTTGGTTTTTTATGAGGTTTTTTTTTTTTTTTTTTTTTTTTGAAAACTAAATGAAACTAATAAAAACTTTAAATTTCCGAAAATAAAAAATCTTTTTGGTATTTTTTTTCTTTATGACTCGACAAGCAAAATTCAAATTGCAGAAACAAAAAGAAAAATATTTTTAGGGTTTTTTTTTTTTTTTTTTTTTTTAGAAAAACGAACAAAATAAGAAATTAAAAATAAAAACTAAAATCACTAACAAGCGCACGTACTCCCCGGCAACGGCGCCAATTTGATAACGGTTTGTCAGGCCGTTTCAAATAATCCTAAACTTAAACCTATAGATAGGGTAAGTAGGGTATCAATCCAGGGGAGTTAGTGGTTACTAGTGATTTAGAATTTAACTACCTAACTAAATTAACTACCTAAACCTAAATTACTGTCACTAACCTAGATTGACCTAAACTAAACTAAACTAATTTAATCTAAGGAATTACACTAAATTGCCTCTTGGCTGTTTTGATTGATTGGGTGAATTAACTAATAAAGTAACTAACTTTAACCTAGAAAATTGATTTAATTCAAATGAGACAAATCTAACCACTTCTGGATCCTGGTTGGCTACCGATCTAGAAAAACCTAATTCCTTAACCGTGACACATAGACATGCGCCCCAATTGCTTCCTTGACCTAATAACCTAGTTTCCTAATGGGCTGATTAGTCCTGCCGCAAGAAAGTGCTAGATCAATAAACAGTGGACCACTAAAACCCTAGATTACTAGTTAATTTTAACAATTCCGCATGTAGGTATTCAACGGTAGCAAGTATTCCGGAATAACTAGTTAAGAAATAGATTAATCATAGAACGAATCCACCAACCAATCACCAAAAGCGGTTAGCGGTGATTAGCCGGACATGGCTAATGAAACAAGCATAAACATAATAAAAGATTGCATTAAACTAACGTACCGAATGATTCAAGAACTTCAAAATCTCTAAACAAGGTGAAAAATTCGTAATCCTCACCCCAAAAACGGCTGGGGGTGATTAGGGTTCGAACTAATGCCTAAGCACCCTTTAAATAGGTTTAGAAAATAAAAATAATAAAAAATCTGCCGACTTCAATCCGGGGCGTACCGCCCTAAAATAATGAGAATTGGGCGTACCGCCCGTGCTTCAAAATTCGAATTCTTTCTTTTCTTTTTGTTCGCTGATTCCCCTTTTCCTTTGCTTTCACATTGTGACTAAATCTTTATATCCACGTGATCATGCATTGTCCTCCTTTTAATTCTCTGATCACATTTGAGCATTACTTCACCATTTAATTTGACTTCTTATAATAACATTGCAATTCTCTAATCCACATACTGAAATCGATGAAAGCAAATTAAATTATTTATTTTTAAGCTACAATATTCATTCATTATAATTAATTAGAAATTAACAATTTAAATAAACACTTTAGCGCTAATCAATTTAGGTACAATCTAAATACACCATTTAAGCTCAAATACTTTCTCAACACACTAAACACAAAAACCAAGCAAAAGAATATATTTTATACTCAATTTGGTGTGTATAGGGAGTGATTAATATGAAATAAATTGTACATTTTAACCTCTCATCAGTATACAACTAAAAACCTGAACAAAAGTATCATGAAAAATCACATTAAACTTTGTCTAATCACAATACATTAGTAAACTAAAAACAACAGAGATTTCTTTTAGCCTGTTACTTAACTTAAAAAAAATCATATTAAAGGGAAGTGAAATTAACATAGTTTGAAGCACCTTAAATTCTCTCATCATTTTATCCAAAGGCTAAAATATGCTGCTGCAAGAAACAGCGGCCCATGCCAGGCACCATCACCATGTTGTCCTCTTCGTTGCCATACACTGCTGCGAACATCAGTGTTAGTGATCCCAAATAACAAATAATAAAGGACTAAGCTAATAAAATGAATCAGAGAAAACCTCAATCTTTAGTGGTTTTACATGCGACAATGCCTGAAGTAAAGAATATTAACCTCCTGCTATGCAACTATACCTAATAATTACCACTATTTTTAAACCATATCATTACCACCTACTTACTGTTTTAGCAAACCCAAAAGAAATAACTTTGATAAAAATAAGCAAACACCTATTTTTTATCAGAAACAACCATAATGTGAGTAATGAGATGCTTGTATTCCAAAGTTTTTTATTAAACCATATGATACTAACTATTAACTGCTTTAGCATATCCCATACAAATTACCACTAACATTTTTTTTACTAAACCATAGCATTACCATCCACCAACTGTTTCAGGACATACACAGAAAATGAGTTGGGCCAAATAAAGGTTTTAAAGGTTTTAAAGGACGATTTTCGATATTGATATTTTCCAGGTATAATAACCATAGAAACCAAACATGTTGACATAATGTTCTACCTATAGCAATCCACTTAATTTATGTAGCAGTTATATCACTATATAACCAACCAATAAAGCAAAATAGAAACTATAGACATCAGCTACAAATAAGTTTCAGAAAGAACACGTGAACATGCTAGAAGTATGTGATAATGTGATTAATCAGATGGTTGGTTTTCAAATTCTATAAGCATGAAAGCAAGTAATCAAATCATAGAATACATGTTTACTATTACAAATTTTAAAGGCACAACACATAATCTCTGACTACCAGTTGAGACACATATAAAGAGGTCATGAGGCCAAAACAGAATCCAAGAAAAGCAAATAACAACACATGTAAAGGAATGAATAAGAGTTAGAAAGAGAGCACATAAGCCAAACCAAACTTAAAACATAGAGAATATAAGCAACCCAAACTCTAGAAAGTAAAGTAGATCCAAAGTACCCAGGCACAAAAACAATGAGATGGACATGCATTTACACAAACAACTGGACGTGCAAGAAATGAGACACACATGTACAGCAGAAACAAAACCAAAGGAACTAAAACTATATAAATGAGGCACAAACATATATAACAGAAACAAAATCAAAACTACCAAATGTATAACAGAAACAAAATCAACAGAATCAAAACTATAACCATGACCATGTAAAGAAACAAATGAAGGATCATGTAAAGGAGAAATGAAGAACGCCCTTAAAGATTAAATTAGAAATCTACACAGCAGTCGTCTTTCACAAAAATTAAACAAAGCGAATAATCAAAATAACAGAGATTGAGGAGGAAGAGCTCACCGAATTGGAAGAGCAGATGACACAATTGAAGTTTTATGAGAAAAAAAGTATATAACACATGAACGATTGATGGAAAACAATGTATGAAGGACAAAGAGAGTTGGCGCACAGTCTAGAAAGGACGAAGCCGGTCTTCGAAGCAATCGCCATATCTCCATACCTCTCTAACAGTTGAGCGAACAGTGAAGAAAGGACGAACGTGCGGCACCAACTACCAACTACCGCTGTTTTCTTTGATGGATAAAGAAGAATGCCAAAAACACCACACATCAACCGCTTGTAAATCCAGCTGCATTAATATTATAAGGCCATATATATGATTTTCCCATTGTATATTGTTTGGGGTGGTAAATATGCAACAGTAGCTCACGTAGACTTGCAAACAAAAGAGAATGGGCCATGGGCTACTCAAAAATGAAAGAACAAAATAAATTAAAAGTGGGCTGGACAAAGTGAATTAAAAGGTTGCACAACTAAAAAGGAATTGGGCAGATGCAATTTAGGGAACACGAACTAGGAAGAAACACAACGAGATCTTATTAGTCGCAGAAACCAAAGAGAATACAATATAGATAAAAGATATACTAAAAAGAAATATTTATATTTAGCAAGTAGATGAGCCTTTCAGAAATATCTAAGTATGTATTTTTTACAAAGTTAAATCACTATATCTTGTTATTTTATGAAAATGCTTGCCTCCATTACACAAAACAATTACAATAAATAGAGTACAGAACCTAGCCTATTAGGAAACTAAATCAACTATACAAGAGGAGATATACACCAATTAATACAAAAGATACAAGAGAATATTCTAGAGAATATGTCTCTTAATAGTCCCCCGCAGTCTGAGCAGTAGCCGGCCGAATGCAAAGACTGGACTTGAACCGCGTGAATAATGGACGTGGAAGACCCTTCGTGAAGATATCGGCATATTGATAATCAGCGGGTACATGAAGGACGCGGATGGTACCCAACCGAACTTTCTCACGCACGAAATGTATATCGATCTCAACATGCTTTGTGCGTTGATGTTGCACCGGGTTATGCGATAGATAAGTGGCAGATATGTTGTCACAATAAATAATAGATGCCCGATCAATATTGACATGAAGCTCCATGAGAAGGTTGCGCAACCATGTTAACTCGGCTGCCGTGTTGGCAACCCCTTTATATTCTGCCTCTGCACTAGATCTCGAAATAGTAGGTTGACGTTTGGAAGACCAGGAGACCAAGTTATCCCCTAAAAATACGCAATAACCCGATGTGGAACGACGTGAATCCGGGCACCCTCCCCAATCAGCATCAGAGTAAGCAGTAAGACGAACTGATTTGGAGGGTGATAAGTGCAACCCATGGTCAAGAGTCCCCTTGAGATACCTTAATATACGTTTCATAAAGTTGAAATGAGGCTCCCGAGGGGCATGCATGAAGAGACAAACCTGTTGCACGGCATAGGAAATATCTGGCCTAGTGAACGTCAAATATTGTAAGGCCCCGGCTAAGCTTCTATAAAGAGAACCGTCCACGAGAGGATTACCAATGTCAGCGCTTAACTTGGAATTTGTGTCAGTGGGGGTTGTACATGGCTTGCAATCATGCATATTAGCCCTCTTCAAAATATCCATGGCATAAGAGTGTTGACTTAAGAACAAGCCATTGGGTGTATGTTGGACGTCGATACCCAAAAAGTGATGGAGGAGGCCAAGATCTGTCATAGCAAATTCCCTGGACATAGAAGATATAAAATGCTGCAACAAACGAGGGTTAGATGCTGTTAAAATAATATCATCCACGTACAATAGAAGGTAAGCCATATCGTTCCCATGCCGATAGATAAATAACGAGTTGTCGCTCGCCGACGTGCGAAACCCACAAGATAAAATGTATGTAGCGAACCGTTGATACCATGCGCGCGGCGCTTGTGTTCAACCCGTAAAGTGACTTTCGTAACCGGCATATATGGTTGGGTTTGCTGTTGTCAACGAAGCCAGGTGGTTGAAACATATATACGGTCTCATTAAGATCACCGTGCAAGAAAGCGTTCTTTACATCAAGTTGATGTATAGGCCAAGAACGAGACAATGAAAGACTAAGCACGGTCCGTATAGTCGTGGGTTTGACAACAGGACTAAAAGTGTCCTCACAGTCAATACCGACTTGTTGAGATTTACCATTAACGACAAGTCGGGCTTTGTAGCGAGCCAGATCCCCGTTTGCATGATATTTATGGCGAAATAGCCACATACATCGAACAACGTTAGCATCACGGGGACGTGGTACAAGCTCCCATGTATGATTGTCCATTAAAGCTTTATACTCATTGTTCATGGCATCGAGCCAGTTTGGATCGGATAAGGCATGCTGATGGGATTTAGGAAGAGGGGAAATGGATGTGGTATGGAGGTTCATGGGGATTTTTGGTTTTGAAATCCCAACCTTGGAACGTGTAACCATGGGGTGGGACGTGGGGGGTGGTGGCTGTGGAGGTGAGGTTGGCGGGTCAGAAGAATGAGGGTCCGGCGGGGAGGGAATAGGGGAATCGAGGGTGGCAGGGGACGGGGTTGGGGATGGGGTGGTTGGAGATGGGTTCGGTGAAGGCGAGGGCGGAGCGGAAGAAGTCGGTGTGGGGGTAGCAGTGGGGGTGGCCGTAGGATTGGGGGTAACAGTGGGGGTGGGTTGTGGCTTATGAAGGGAGGAGGTATATTTGTGAAGTAGGAATGGTGAAATATCATGATCGAGAAATGTGTAGGAGGTGGGTGTGGGTTGGAAGGTTTTGGAGTAACGAAAGAGTGATTCGTTAAAAGTCACGTGGCGAGAAATGGAAATTTTCCCGGTGGATGGATCAAGGCAACGGTAACCCCGATGATCGGGAGGGTAGCCAAGGAAGATACACATGGTGGAGCGAGGGGCAAGCTTATGTGGCCGAGTGTCGGATTGGTTTGGATAGCAAGCGCATCCAAAGACACGTAAATGATCGTAGGTGGGATGTTTTTTGTATAATATGGAAGTGGGTGTGCGGAAGTTTAGAAGTTTCGATGGTAAAATGTTATGAAGGTAAACTGAAACGTGAAGTGCTTCGACCCAAAAATGAGGCGGGAGCGAAGCCTGTGTGAGAAGTGAGAGCATGAGTTCGTTGAGGCGACGAATCATGCGCTCGGCCGTTCCGTTTTGCTGTGATGTGTGGGCACATGAGAATCGAAACTGAAGGCCATGTTGAGATGCAAATGATTTGAAATGAGAGTTATCAAATTCACCCCCCATATCGCATTGGAAAGTTTTAATTTTTAATTGAAATTGAGTAGAAACAAATGCATGGAATTGTTTAAATTTGTCAATTGTTTCTGATTTGAATTGAAGGGGATAGACCCAAGTGAAATGTGTGTAATCATCCACCATTACCAAATAATATTTGTATCCATTTTTACTCGGGATGGGGGATGTCCAAAGATCACAGTGCAATATATCAAACGGACAAATGGTAACAGAATTAGATAAATGAAAAGGCAATCTTTTATTTTTAGCAACCTGGCATGATTGACAAGAAACAGAAGCAAGATGTTTATTACATGAAATAAACTTATTCAAACGTAAAAAATCAAAAACGTGTAGACCGGGGTGGCCTAAACGATTGTGCCAAAAGGTTGCATCAGACTGGGATAGAAAGGCCGTAGCGTCCTCGGAGGCGGGGGCCGTGAATGGATATAACGAGCTTGAACTATTGTGGCGGGACAGAATCTTCCCACTCGGGTATTCCTTCACAGAAAAACCAAATGGATCAAAATCAATAGAAACGGAATTGTCAGTGGTAAATTTACGAACAGATATGAGGTTTTTAATAATATGAGGTGTATGGAGAATGTTTTTAAGATGAAGAGGGGTCGTGGGGTGTTGAATGGTGGTATTGCCCGATCCAAGAACTGGGACCCGATGACCATTCCCAACAGTAATATACTTAATAGAAACCATACCTGGGTTTGAGATCATACCTGCGTCAGAGGTGAGATGATCAGAGGCACCTGTATCCATGATCCACTGCGGTTCCGCTTCATTCACAGTGAACGCCTGAAATGCCGCCCCAAGTTCATTGGGGTCGAGGGGGTTAACCTCAGAGATGTGAGCCTGTCCCGAGTTATTAGGTGGAGTGGAGGGCTGTCGAGGGGAGGGGTTCCAGGGAGCGGCCCAACCCGGCTGGGATGGGTATGGGCAGGGTGGAACGGCCCAGTAAGGAGGGGCCCAGTAGGGGTGTGGCATCGGTGCATTGGGCCAGGGGGTATTGTAGGATGGGCCGTAGGCAGATGGGCCAGGGTAGGGCTGTTTGGGCGGTTGACGGGAGGAACGAGTGGGGTTGGTTTGAGTGTTGGGTGGGGTGTTGGTTGGGGGTCGAGAGGTATTGTAGCGGCGTGGCTGGTTTCGGGTGTTACCCCGATTAGGTTGTTCACGACGAGGGGGCTGGGAGGAGGAGGGACGGTCAGCGGCAAGTGCTTGGGATGGCTGGGGCGGCAGAGAGGATTCACGGGCGGCTTGGCGTTGTTGCTCAAGGTGAAGCATGTTGCATGCTTTCTCCCAGGTGGGGAGAGTTTGATTGATATAAGTGCCTATGGAGTCATATTCCATGGGGAGACCGCGGACCAACTGAAGGCCGAGACGTTGATCGTTCACGGGATGTTCAACGTCATTGAGTTGGTTGGCCAAATCCCGAAGGGTTTGGCAGTACACCTCAAGGGAGGGCATGGCGGATAACTTGAGGTTGATGAATTGTTGCTCCAATGCGGCGGCACGAGATCCTTTATTATTAAGAAAAATTTCCTTAACACGGTCCCATGCTTCCTGAGCAGTAGATTCGGTTTCGAGAACCCGAGCAAGGATTTCGTCAGAGAAAGTACCATAGACCCATTGAAGAACGACGGCGTCGATCTTCATCCACTGCTCATAGTTGGAGTCGGTTTTGACAGGAGGACCCGTCCCGTCGATATGGTCAAGAACCTCGTATCCGCGGGCATTGATTTTGAACAACTTTACCCATGATGAATACGAGAGTTTGACACCATCGAGTACACGTACCTTCTTCGTGATGTCGGTAACCATGTACACGTTATGGACGGGTGAGGAAGGTTTGGGTGTGTCGGTCTTGACACCGGTGTCTACCATCGATTTGGAGGAAAAAAAATATATGGGGGAAAAACAAAGGAGGATCGAAACCCTCAAGAATGAAGGAGGCGGCTAGGCTAGGTAAGAGAGCAAGGCTCTGGTACCATGTTATTTTATGAAAATGCTTGCCTCCATTACACAAAACAATTACAATAAATAGAGTACAGAACCTAGCCTATTAGGAAACTAAATCAACTATACAAGAGGAGATATACACCAATTAATACAAAAGATACAAGAGAATATTCTAGAGAATATGTCTCTTAATATATCTGTGGTTGAGGATATGAACCTACAATCACTTTACCACAAAATTATCACTCTACGTATCATAAAATGCAAATGTTAAAATGATATATTAACATATGGATGGTCTCTGAATTGGGAGTTTGGGTAAAGAAACCGGGTGCCAAAGACTCGGTTTGTGAAATCAAGTTAGGGTTTATTTGAAACTGGAATGGTATGGTAAACGATTTGATCGACAAGTCAAAATCCGAATTCGACGTAATGCAAATTGGGTTTGAATATGACTTTTCGATTCAAATAATAAACGCCAAGTGAATGTGACAATTTGAGGAATATCACCAAAAAAAAAAAAAAAAAAAAAAAAAGAACTTAAACCAGATAATACTAATAGTGTTTGCATTTGTAGATTGTGATTAATTAGGGTTGCATAAAATTACTCTCTGTATATATATATAGAAAGTAATGTTACATATATATATATATATATATATATATATATATATATATATATATATCTATTCTTTACATTATGCTAAGTTTCATGTTCTAATATATTGCAGAAGCTAAACATGAGAGAATTTGTAACTCGAAATGTATATACATAAAGATAGATTGAGGACTAAAATTGTAGAGAACTAAGAGCTAGGAGTAAAATTGTTTGAGAAACATATCCAACTAAGGGTGTCCATTATTCGAATCGGACTTGAATAACTTGAACTTTAAATCGAACCCAATTCGAATCCGAATGTTGGTTTATTCAAGTCGAATCCTTATTCGAACCAAATAAGTTATTTGAATGCTAATCGAATTCGAATCTGATTATACCAAACCAATTCGATTCGAATTACTCGAATAAGCATTATATATTTTTCTAATCTTTTTATATATAATAAATATGTTTTACTTGTCTTGTAATATTTAGTGGGCCAAAACTACTTGGACTTTTAGTTTATGTAAAAAATCGAGGTATCTAAGGGTGATTGTAATGGTCATCCCACAATCTCATGATCCCAAGCTTTTTTGTGTGCCACCTCATCTTTTCTCACTCCCATGATCCCAAGCTATTTTTGTTTGTAATACCTCTCTCACAATTCCATGATCCCAAACACTTTTTTTTTATATATTTTTATTCAAGAAAATTAAATAATAACTAAAATAAAATAAAAACTTCATTTAAATAAATAAAAAAAGATTACAATTCATGGAAATTAAATTACAATACATTTAAAAAAAATTAAACTCGTCGGGGTCGCTTTCGTCTTCTTCATCGGACTCCTCCTCGGGATGGGGCGGTATGGCTTCCCAAACACGATCGATGTGCTCGATCAAATCGGATCGTAGACTCTGATGTGTATCTTGACAACGAATCTTCAAAACATTTTCATCGATAATTTGTTGCGGTGGTTCCTCGTTCGTTTGTTGAACATCATCGGGTTCGTATGGACAGATTGCAAACCCCTCATCCTCCCTAATCATATTATGCAAAATCATGCAAGCATATATGATATTTGTAATTATTTTGATGTGTCTTCCTCTCGTCGGGTTTTCGATGATCTTCCATTTCTTCTTCAATCATGCGAACGCTCGTTCAATATCTTTCCTCGCCGCTTCTTGTGCCTTAGCGTACCTTTTTCTTTTTTTAGTTGTTGGAGCCGTTAGAGTCTTTGCAAACACTGAATAATCTGGATATATGCCATCGGCAAGATAATATTCATGTTCGTAATGGGTGCCATTTACTTCAAACGAAGACGCGGGTGCCTTACCCTTAATCAGATTATTCAACAAGTTTGATTGTTGAAGTACATTTAAGTCGTTGTTTGAACCGGCGACTCCAAAATATGCATGCCAAAACCACAAGTCTTGTGATGCAACCGCCTCTAGCATTACTGTTGGTCGTGCATGATCACCACGGTGGAATTGGCCGCGCCATGCATTAGGGCAAGCCGACCACTCCCAATGCATGCAATCAATACTATCGAGCATGCCGGGAAAACCATGTTTTTGTTCATGAAACTCGTAGAGGTGCATAACATCAGTCCACGTTGGTCGACGCATATACTTTTCATGATACATAGCACGAATATATTTGCAAAAAATTTCAAGACACAAATTTGCGGTTTTCTCTCCGATGTGCAAATACTCGTCAAACGCATCGGATGAAATGCCATAAGCTAGTTGCCTAATAGCGGCAACACATATTTGCAAAGGAGTTAACCCCATCCTACCACTTGCTTCCCACATTAATTGAAAATATTTATAATTTGTTTCCAAATCGTTAACAATATGTAAAAAAATACTTTTATTCATATGAAAACGACGTTTGAACTTATCTTCGAATAAAGCTCCTTCCTTGAAATAGTTGTTAAAGAGCCGATTATGAGCTTCTTGGCGTTCTCTTTTGATTGATTTGCGTGGTAAATATGGCTTCGAACTTTCGCCTTCTTCTTCTTCTTTAGCTTTCTCGAACATTAACCTAGCGAAAAAACCGCATCTTCGCCGGAGGATTCGTCGGAAGAGAAAGACATTTTGGTTGAAATGGTTAAAAATATAGGAGAATTGTAGAGAAGTGTGGAAGAATGTAGGGAGAATTGTAGAGAATGTGGTGAGAAAAGGTAGGGAGAAAATGGGTTTTTATAGGTGTTAAAATAATTAAATTTAGAATTTTTTTTTAAAAACTCGAAAATAGCCGTTGAGGGGGTGTGAGACCCACCTCAAACGGTCCACTCTCTCCCTCTCCCGTGATTTTTTATCTCGGTAACCCACTCCACGGGAGTCTCCCGAGTACCGAGTCCCGAGCGACTTTCCTGGTGTTCCCGAGCTCGGGAGTGGTCCCAATCTTGAGCCATTACAAACACCCTAAGGGTATGTTTAGTTGTGGAAACACCCTTGTTTGAAAAATAAAATAGAATACGTGGTCAAATTATAATTATTCTAAAAAGTTTTACAAGAAATGGAAATACTATTTTCTACTTTTAAAATTAAAATTAAAAAACTATATTTTATTGTTTTCCAGTTTTCTAATATAGAAAATGAAAATTCCATTTTTCAATTTTAAACGCGTTTTAAAATTTTTATGTGTTTTCAAGAGGCAAAAAACCCTTCCATTTTCTAAAAAGCTAGAAACATTTTCCAGAACTAAACGCGCATTAAAATTTCAATCCAATTATCCAACTATCCGGATATGCAAGAGGTATAGATATGATAAAGATGGTGAAAAGCATTTTTAAGATTGTCAAAATCTTCAAGAAGGAGATTGTTGTGTAGAGGGTTTTATGAGGGTCCGAAGTCTTGGCCGAGTTGCTATGAGCCTACTATCACATAACCATAATTGGTCCTAATCTTTTGTTTTCGTGTGAGCCTAGTAGGGGTGTTCTTGGTTCGGTTTCAAACCGCGAAACCGTCCAATCCGGTCATCGGTTCGGTTTCGTGGTCGGTTTTTTATCTTTACGAACGGTCGGTTGGTTTCAAAAATTTTAAACCGTTGTGAACAGTTTGGTTTACGGTTTATATGAAAACCCGGTCGTAAAAAACCGGACCGGACCATGTACATACAATATATATATAAATTACATTGACTTGTTTTTTGTAATGAGATTTTGGATTTCAGCGTTTAATAACAAGTAATCTGGAAATTTAGACATGTTTTCATTATGGAAATCTAGTATACTATTGTTTATATTATGAAATTTAGTATTTACATCATGTTTTGGAGGTTACATGTTCTATTTAAAGGTGGATTTTGTATTAACAAATTATAAATGACAAGTATAGTAGACTAGCTCATATTCTCATTCCCACATTTGATAAGGTTGATTTCGAACTTCTTTTAATTTAAATTTTATATTCTAAACTTATATTGAAAGCCTAAATATCCTAAACCGTGAAACCAAACCGGAAGTAACGGTTCGGTTTGGTTCGATTATAATTTTTAACGGTTCGGTTTAGGTTTTCGATTATTAAAAACCGTAACTAACGGTTTGGTTTATAGTTTGACACAAAAACCGTAAACCGGACCGCGAACACCCCTAGACCCTAGTATCACACCATGGGCCTCATCTTTTGTTTTCGTGAGTCACACCATGGGTTTGGATTGAAATTTTGAAGTGGATTTTGTGAGTTTGGTAAACTTGATTCTTCAATTGAATTTTCTGAGTTTTAAATTTTTAATTGAGTTGGGGAGGGTTAGGAAGGACGATGTGAGGGATTTTTTTTTTCTTTAAATTGACGGTTTCTATAGTTTTTTTTTTCTTTCTTCCTAATTTGGTAATTAATCGCAAAAGCGCTGAAAGAAAAAGGGAAAAGTTTTTTGCTAAACTCGTTGCGTTCGGATAAACAAACAAAATATATGATGCATGACTTTACATATGACACCACCAACGTGTTTGTTAAAGTCGTTGCGCTAGGTTTAAAAACAGGAAAAACACCAAAAAAAAATAAATTAATAAAAATAACATAAAGATAAAAAAAATAAAAAAAGCCACCATCATTAAAGGGTAATACTCTATATCTAAACAAATACACCATCATTAAAGCGATTGACCTTTTTTGTCTTTTTCGTGGTTCTCGATTAAGGCTAGATAATTTGTTTGTTGCTGGAGATCTGGATGGGAGAGCACCGCAGTGGTAAAGGGATACGGCCTTCACTAGTAGCAAATGTTACCAAAAGTTGCGGTTTAGAAATAGCAAATGTTGCGGTTTCCTTTAGGACCGCAGCTTTTGGGTATAGATTTCAAAAAAAAAATGAATTTTGCGTAGGGTGAGCAAAAGCTACGGGTTTTTTGCGAGCAAAAGTTGCGGTTTCCTAGAACCGCAACTTTTGCCTTTATATATATAAAAAAAACGGTCATCTTCTTCACTACACCCATTAACTCGATATTTTTTTTTTGAAAAAAACCTCTTCAATGGAGCTCTAAAACGGCAATTTTCTTCATTTTCTCATTTTCAACTCATATAAGGTATGTTATTTATTAAAGGAAGTAAATTTTTAGTATGTATAAATGTTCTTGTGTATTAATGGTTGTTTTTTTTACATGAAGGTGAAAATTAAATTATTTGAAGGTATTCTTATTAAAACCTCAACAAAACCTCAAGTAAAGGTATGTCAAGTTTAATTGTGTTTAATTTATTCTAATTAAGTTGTAGACTTTTTATGTTTATGTGTTTATTTGTTAAGTAGTTATATATTTGTATAAATATATATGTGTGTAAAAATATATATATTTGGATGTATGTGGATGTGTGTATAATATTATATACTAGGTCGCGAGATTCGCGCGTTGCGCGAAGCAGTTAGATAACACTAATTCTTGAAATGAGTGTTCAGGAGGCGGCGTATAATGAGCATGAGGACTCGGTATTGCAAACTAAAGAAGAGCACAGTTGATAATAAACAAACACTAAGGCTATGTGTAATGGTTAAAGCCCATAAAGCCCCACAAGGGGCATTATGCGCCATGTGGACGCTGACTGGGCAAGGGGCTTTATGGGGCTTTATGGTGTAGTGGATAAAGCCCCCATAACGCCCCATAATCATTGCTTTTATCCCCCTTCTCGGCGTTACCTGGCTAACGCCCTCCCCCTTTTTTTTCCCTGATAACGCCCCATAACGCCCCTGCGTAGTGGGGCGGGGCGTTATCAAGGGCGTTATAGGCTCTTTTTTTGCCCCATAACGCCCCATTACGGATAGCCTAAGCAAGACCATTATCAAACTATGCAGATTTGAATTTTCAACATATTTTAAAAGAAAACTCATGAGTCATAGACATAAAAGATGTTGCAAAAGAAATACTCTTGAAGGTGGGGTACTCTTAATTGCATTATCACAATTCATGTTTGTTTCTAACGTTTCAGTTTTATATATAAATCAAAACACATTGACTCGAAAGAAGTACTTTTTCTAATGTTGTTTTAGGACTGTTGAGATGTTGTTTTATTAGATTATATTATATAATGTTAAAGATGGTGTTGATGGTCATTCTGACCATAATGAAAGCTTTAACCTCCACCTAGGTACAAAACCGATCCTAAAGTCGGTTACATCATAGTAAAAAGGCAGCATAAATGCCTAATTACTACAATGCCATAAACATCAAATAGAAAAACAACTTCATGAATAGAAATAACTCAATAAGAAGATATACTTACAAAGATACAGACAATGCTATCAACAATAATCAAAACAATAAGCACCTGCAAAAAACAAATACAAACATCACAACTTTAGAAACCAAACAAATGAAACATAATTAACCAAAAATAACTAAAACACACACTCACATTCTAAAACACATCTTCTACTACCTGTCTGCCTTCAGTACCTGCGTTGAATCAGACACCATCTCACAACACAAAACATGAATATCTATATTATGTGTGAGGGTCTAAATAGGTTGTCCAAATTTCATTCACTTGGAAGGACCAAAATTCTACGATATAATCACATACACAACAAGCTTCAGAGCAGCAAAGCTAAGCACCTCAAATTTATATTTTGAAAAAACATAAAAAAACACATTAAATTGTTGGTAAACACTTAACCACTGAAAAATAAAAAATAATATTAAGGAGAAATATTATAAATATAAAGCATTCATGTTACCATCTCAAGAAAATAAACAAACATCTAAAAACAAAATAAAAAAACCAAATGTGACAGAAAAGAAAAACACACAAACCAAGAGTTTCTTCTAATATAGTTCCATCTCTGTTCTCTGTCCACAATAACAACGTACCCTTTTTTTAAGATCCATTTCTTACCAAAAAAAAAAGCCAAGAAACTAATTCAAGCAAACCAAACCAAATAAGAACAACTATATAAGAACAGAATCTGTTTCTGTTTTAGTAGCAATAATGATATCTTCAATGCTTTATAGAGCTGAAAATTTGGCAATCACAAGAAGAGGGGTAGCTGCAAATGGGTTAGGGTTTAACGGGTCAGAATTGAATGGGAGAAAATTTCCCCTCAAAGTTAATCTGAACAAAAAGAGGCAGTTTGGTTCTATAGGATTTTATCAATTGTGTATGATCATCTCTCATTCTCACCCCTGTCCATTGGACTGATTATATGATAGATGAAGCATTAGAACAAGCGATCTTTATAGTCAGGATATGATAGTTGTGTCAACTCTTCTAAGCCACCTTTCTATGTGAATGTTAAACTAATTCAAGCAAATCAAACCAAATAAGAACAGCTAAGAACATAACCCAACAAAAACAGCCACTGGCACTGATTTGAGGCCAAAACTAAAACGAATCCAAAGAAAGAAGATAACCGACCAAGAGAGGGACTGCGATTTTAAACTATCTCTACAGAATTAAACCAAATATGAACAACAAAAACCAAGAAAAACAACAACTAACACTGATTTGAGGCCCAAATTATTATTAAATCTATGAAAGAAGATAATCGGGCAATACATGTGAAATGTGGCACACTGTATAAGTAGAGAAAGAAGACACCAACAATAAATTTGAAAGAAGAACTTTCTCCTCTGCTTTACGTTTCCAACCAACACGGTGTGGGCCACACAAAAAACCAACTTCAACGGTAAGGAGATAACGGAGTGGGCTAGGGTTGTTAACAAACGGAGAAATTAAACATGAATAAAAAGCTTGTACATTCAGTTGAAAAAGTGCTACATAACACAAAGAACTATTAATGAGCTTTGGCTTTCTTAGTAGGGAGTAAAACATGCATAAAAACCTTGTACATTCAGTTGTGAAAGTGATACGTAACAAAAAGAAACTATTCATCAACTTTAGCTTTGTTAATAGGGAGTAATATACTTGTATATATTCAAATATAAATATGTGTACATTTGTACTTAAATACATATGTATTTTAGAACCCTTTAAAGTATACCCGTCCAAAATTTATCTAATAGAGATAAATTTTGGATTGTCCTCTTTGGGACTGCTTTTTGAATATTCTATCTCATTAGGACGTGTATACATTTTAGCGTGTTGACTATTTAAGAAAAAATCGGCAACTTTTTCTCCTACTCCTTCGGGTTTGCGTTTTATACGCATACTTGGGGAGTTAAGGGGAAATGCTGCCGATTTTTTCTTAAATAGTTAACACGTAGGTTCTCAACATGGACCAGAACCCAAACTCGCAATCGAACCTCAACCCGAACCCCAACCCGAACCTCAACCCGAACAAAAAATGGCACTTGTATTCCATCCTAATTATACTACATGGAAAGATCCCGCGCTTGGGAATGTCAAGGGGAAAATAATTGACAATTGCCAAAATGATCTCCTTCTAGGCATGGTTCATCGGTTATTGGCACTCGCCGGGGGTCTCGAATACATTTCTCATTCTTCACCCCATGGCATGTACCCCGAGCAAGTCCTCACTACAATCCCATTATCTGAATTGGTGCAGTTATTTATAGATGGTGAACTTGAAGCGTCTGTGGTACATTCATTTGCGATGTAAGTTGTTATTATACTTCTAAGATGGTACAAATATTTTTTTTAGATCGTATAATTTGATTTACAAACATCATCATATTTTTATTTATTTATTAATTTGTTTCAGGTGTTTATACGAGATGACACCTAATTCCAAATGTGCATTTCTAAATCCGGTGACTATTCATGAGCATGAATGTGTCAAGAGTCCGGGTAAAGTACAAGAACACATCAAACAAATAAGAATGTATCATAAAGACAAGAGATATTTTCTTGTACCGTATTATGCCGGGTATTATATATCTTTTCTTAATACATAAATAAAAGATAGTTTCATCTACCATATCATGCACTTGCTTATTTGTTTTATTATTTATATTTTTTAGACGACATTAATGGACACTTTTTGTCATTGAACCCGGAGCCGCAACCGTATATATTGTCGATTCTATAAATACCGAAAAGACAAAAGAGTGTTATAAAATTGCGGGTTTTATTGAAGACGGGTTCGAGAAAGGATTTACTTGGATAACAGCAAAGGTATTTTTCTTTTATCAATTTATTTTCAGATGTTCTAAATTAATGAAATGACTAAGTGTGAACTAAATGCAGTGTAACCAGCAAAATAGCAATTGGGAATGCGGGTATATGGTGATAAAACACATTCGGGCGTTTCTTGATACAATGCAATATGATTTCCTAAACAATGTAAGTGTTTTGTAAATATTCAAAATATCGACTTTTTTATTTTTTTGTATAACGTTTAACAACTTTGTTTATATGTTTTAGATATGGAAATCGGAAGAGAAAACCTCGCCCGATGAGCTGTACTTTATGGTCTATGACTTGATGAGTACTTGGATGACAAAGTTGTACGGTGTTTGAGGATTTTCAAGGTCTGATGTATTAGAATACATGTTTAGTTAGGCTTCTACGATAAATTTTGAACAACGTTCAATGTATGGGAACATGTTTTTGTTGAACGATATGTTTCGAATGTTATAGAATTTTCAACATTATGCTATAGAAGTATTAAAAAGTTATTATGATGTATATTATATGCAATTTATTGGGAGAAAATATTGATATTTATTCTGGAATTTACTAATTAAAATATTGTTTATTTTTTTTTCTTCATAAATTAGCAAAAGTTGCGGTTTTAGGACCGCAACATTTGCTTTGAAGACAACCGCAACATTTGCTCAAACACTAAATGTTGTGCAACCTAATGCTGCGGTTCCCAAACCGCAGCTTTTGCCCAAAATAACCGCAGCTCTTGCTCAAGTTTATACTAGTGATTAGGTCGCCGATTGAAGATTGAATCTGTAGAGCTACATTTTTTTAAATCTTTTTCACGGTATTTTTTTTCTGGGTTTTCGGTTGAAGTTAGATACTTTGTTTTTCGAATTTAGATTTAACAAAAACGCTACTACCGTAGTGGCTTGTGCTGTGCTTGAACTGTAGCGAGGTTCGCTGTTTAATTCTTGGAAGATACATTTTACTTTTCTTTTTCACCTTTTTTTTTCATTTAAAGTTGGATGTTTTTTGGTTTCCATTTAAATTTAGATGTATTCTTTGTTATTCGATTTTAATTAAAATCCTACTACCAGTTGTTAGTTCGGATCCCACTGCATAGTGAGTGCATATGCTCCTTTTTTTCTTATTATTTTATGTTTCATATTTTTAGTTAATGATTAATAAATTATGTTAATTTAAAATGGGTGCTACTATTTGTATCCCTTTTATAATTGATTTTTACTTGTTGTTAGGGATGGCAATGAAACCCAAACTGACGGGAAAACCCGAAACCCGACACAAATGGGACGGGTATGGGGTCGAGTAATCGGGTATGGGTCCGGGTATAGGATTACTTTTGAATTTTTTCATGGTATGGGACGGGTGTGGGATTTGATGATATACCCGCTTACCCGCCCCGATTACCCGATAATATATACCCGCTATAATTTTCTTTCTTTTATTTATTTATTTTATGTATATATTGTATGATTTTATTTATCTATTTTTTATTTTTATCTATAATACTAAGTTATTTGTTAAAAACATTGATTTACATATTATTAAACTTATATATGTTTAGTTATTTGAGATATTTTATTATAATTATGATAAATATAAATAAATAGTTAGTCGATATACACCCGACGGGTATACCCGAAACCCGCGGGTATGCCCGATACCCGATGGGTAAATACCCGCTAGAAACCCGACGGGTTTTGGGCCGGGTATGGGACGAACTTTTATAAACGGGTATGGGGTTGGGATTACTCAAACCCGCCCCAAACCCGCCCCATTGCCATTCCTACTTGTTGCACCCCCTCCTTTAATTTATAGATAATTATCATTCAAACCTTTTAATTTTATTTTGGTATATTTTAATCAATAAATTTTTTAAAAATAGTTTTTTACATAGAATTACAAAAAAAAGATTTATAAAAAAATAAAAATCTTAAAAAAAATATTTTTTTCAAAAAACGTTTTTTATAAAACTGGGCGTTCTTTAAAAAAATACTAAAAGAAAACTGTTTAAAAACTTTTTAAAAAGTTTTCTACAAAACCGTTTAAAAAACTTAAAAAAACTATTAAAAACAACAGTGATAATTTTTTTTAAACAGTTTTAAAAAAATGTTTATTGTTTTTAAATTAAAAAAATAAAACTGTTAAAAATAAAATTTTTAATTGTTTAAAAAACAATTTTTTAAATTGTTTAAAAAACTTTTTGTAAAAAAAATGTTTAAAGAAACGTTTTTATAAAAGATCTGTTTAAAACGTTTTTTTCTAAACTAAAAAAAAATCTTTAAAAACGTTGAAAAAACTGTTGAAAAAACCTTTTTTTTAAAGAACTCTTATTAAAACGTTTTTAAACATTTTTGGAAAAATAATTATCGTTTTTGTTATTTTATTTAAAAAAAATGTTTAAAATAAACTTTCTATATAAACATAATTTTATAAGGGTAGAATATGATAATGTCTAAAATAAAATCTCAAGGGGGGGGGGGGGGGGGGGGTACAACAAGTAATTAAGGGGGTACGAATAGCCTACCAAAAATTACTTTTAGAGTGGTGGGTAAGACATTTTTTTTTTTACTTTTGGTTGCAATTTCGCATTTTAGTTATCTTCCTTCCATAATTTCCTAAATTTACATCCAAAGCTAGTTTTAATATTTATCAAACAAACATTTTAGGCTATACAATTTATGGAATTTTTTTTTGTAAATTTCATATATTTTTTATTTGAGTTACCTTACTAGCTACAAATATTATTTTACTTGTCTTATGTCTATGTGTTATTAAGAAATCTATGATTGATTATTTTATTTATTAATGTTATGTTGTTGTGTTGTTTATACTATTCTGTCTTTATTGGAATTTAAAAACCACCAATAAATTAGCCCGACTCAGCTGTATAGCGAGCATTTCAAACGCATTTTGTTTTAGTGTGTTTCATGTGCGTCGATGTTAATTGTATGTATAGTTTTTTTTTTAGTTTTTCTACTTTTATTTTGCTATTAACGTTACAATCTGGTTTTTAATATAATGTGATTTGAATTTTTTTTAAATTGCGATTTCAGATCACTGACGGGGGCAATACTCATGACTACCCGATCATCTCCACTAATGGTGTGACACGTCCCGTATGAGGAAGCTCGTACATCAGATTTGCACACAACCGAGACACCAGTTCAGGGGGAAACTGACCCCTGCCAGAAAACCCCTGTGTTGATTGAACCCCTGACCTCTCAGTCCGAAACTCAACCCTCCCCAGATACCATTGAGACAATTGCTCCTTGGTAAGATTTTTTTAGTCTATTTGTCTCCTTAGCCGTGACATCGTGCGGCTAGATGAAAAACTAGTTATTAAAAAATGGCTATAAAATTTAAGGTTAAAAATAAGTAGATTTCATATTAAACTAATTGTACATCATATCATATAACACTTTTAATGGTGATATTTATATACTGCAAGAGTATATATTAATTTTCCAAATAAACTATAAAAGGGCACGATCTTTAATTTCTTTTTCATTTTTTTCCTTGTCTTTTAGTACGTCCTTGTGAACCATGTGACTATGAACGGACCTATCATAAACATGGACCATCAAAAGCGTGTAATATACCGACATGTTATGTGGATAACGTCACAACCCTATGGTTAATGTTATAGAATAAAATAAAATAAAAGTTATGTATTATATATAGTGTTTATGAGCTAAGTACTGAGTAGGTTAAATATCCTTATATCCTCTTATCTAATATATACCTGATGGACGTGATAAATATACTATTGGACCCTTTGGACACTCACTTGTTTAATACGTCTATTAGGGCTTTAATTATTCACTCAATATTTATAAATAAAGGCTTGTCTGGGGTCACTCGTTGCACGTGGTTATTTATCACGCAAGTGTTACACTTCCCCATTTTCAAGGGTTTTATAACCGTTTGATGAACCTAAAAAAATATTCATGCATCTTATAACCATACACTAATCGGATTCTAAACGAACTGAACGTTCAGCAAACACTTCGTGAATCGTTTGGCGATAAGTTCGTTTAATAAATGAACGAACATAAATACGAAATTTCGTTCGTTTAGTTAAACAAACGAACATAAAGAAAATGCCGCACTCGTTAATTTTCGTGAACATTTAGTAGAGTGTTCATTTATGTTCAGTGAGGTGCCACCATTGCACCTAGTAACATCCCGCAGCAAATGATCAAGAGCACGGTTCCCGCTCACCGCATCATCATATTTCATCCTTTCACCCTCTCTCTATGTCTCTCTACTCTCTCTCTCTTTTTTTGATTTTTTTAATAATAAAAAGGGTAAAAGGTGGTGTGGTGTAGGTATTATGGAGGTAAAGTGTGAAAGTGTAAGATGATAATGTTGTAAAAAAAATGAGGGTTGAAAAAGTAAGAAGTGTGTATTGTAAATAGGGCTGTCCAAAAAACTCGAAACTCGAAACTCGTTTGAAATCGCTCGAAAAATGTTCGTAAAATGTTCGTTTGATTGTCGCTCGTTTTAAAAACGAACCGAGCGGCTCGGTTCGATTTGTAAAACAAACCAAGTATGAGCATAGGTGCGCTCGCTCGATCGTTTTGCTCGAATTATGTAAAATATATATATTTATGTATATATATATACACATTTAGTTATTAAAATATATACTTTTATTATTTATTTATCAATTTTAATTTTGTTAAGATTAAAATTAGGATTATGATTTTCCTTATTCCAAAAATTCTTTGCAGCTTCAAGTTCTATTAATATTTGACTTCGCATGTAAGTTTAATATATACGTTAGTTTATCATTTTGTGGATCTTGAAGTTTTCTGTTTATGGATGTGTATGATTCGTAGATAGATAAATAAGTGCTACGAAGGTGTTATGTTAGATCACCATCAACATTTAGGTCATTTTGTAAAAAAAAATACCAACAAGACTAGTGTGTTAGTTATTGGACAAAATGTGCTAAAATTAAAAATATGGATGAAAGTTTATGTCAGATCACCACCCATCGTCACTTTCCTTTTTGTTCCGCGCGCTCGGAATTCGCTCGACGATCCCTCAAAAAATACTCGGATCGAAAGTCGCTCGTTCGATTTTGGATCGGTTGAAAAAATGCTCGGTTCGGTTCGGTTCGGTTTGTAAACGAACCAAACACGAGCAAAGGTCCGTTCGGTTCGGTTCGGATCGTGAACAGCCCTAATTGTAAACATCCTAAAGGACTTATGAGTAGCCTTTCCAAAGAGAACCCATGAATTACCGGAACATGTATATTTTATTATTAACAAAAGATTAGGGATAATTGGATAAAATATATGAGTTGTCATAGAGACGTATTTATATGTGTGACATGACTTTGAGCGTTAGGATATGTTTTTACGTGCAGCTCATATCTGAACCAGAGGCGGAACTAGAAATTTTTTTTAGGGGGTCCACAAATTTTTTTACGGAGTCACTAGTTTTAGATGTTAGTTTCATATAAACGTACATAAAGAATTTTGGTCTATTACTTATTATATAGTTTTTAATGTAGGCGCACGTAGCGGCACGACATTGCGAGTAAAGAAAAATAACCGACTAAAAAAACTCTACATGATTTGATAAAAAAAATTACATACCGTAACATTGATAGCGATATAATAGTAAAAAAAATAATAGTAAATGGATAAAAATGAAGAGAAAAGAAAAATTAACGTGAGAAAAAAAAATATGACAAAATGTTTGCCTATTAAAAGAATCTATATTTTTATATATTGTAATTTCATTATAAAAAGGGTCTAAGATTAATGTATTTGAAAATAATGGGTCTATAATGAAAGTAAATAAAAAAGAGGTAAAGTTGAGAAAAATAAAAAAATGTTGAGCAGAAGATTTGAACTTGCACCCCTTCAAAATCAAGCAAGAGATCTTACCACTAGGTAGTTGTTTACTTTGTTTTTATTTTCACAAACTAAGTATTTATTAGCTCCTCTTCATAAATTTTTTTAAAAAAAACCGTTCACATAATTTCCACTTTGTGTACGAGGTTGAGGGTATTGATTGTTTTTATTGTGCTTAATTGTATGTGTGAAGTCTTGAAGAAAAAAAAGAATATCATAGATATGCCCATATAACAACAACAAAAAGGAAATCTTGTCTTCTGGCCACAATCTTCTTGTGGCCATAAACACCATCAACTTATCTACATCTCACTACTCCACCTCTCAAAATCGTCCAATTGTCCAAATCAAGGCTCTGCAAGCTGGACCACACTAAAAATATGTTTTTATAATATACTGTTTGATTGTTTGAAATAAAATTACTTACATGTGTTATTTATCTCACACCCATAGGAAAAGGACAATAAGAGGTTGTTTTCAAAACTTATTGAAGTGTAAAGTCTATAAAGTTTTTTTTATACCGCTAATTCTACACTATATCTAACATAATCTCATAAATCCTTAAAAAGTCGCTTATGACTAGGATAGAACCTAAGACCTTCAGATAAAATGAAGTCTTATTATTTTCCCTTTAACCACTAGACCAAAAGCTCATTAGCTAATTAAAGTTAATATTTTAGTTAAATTCAATAATGTAACATATCATATATTAACCTATAGGGTTATATCCGTGTGTTACACGGGGTTAGAAAGAAGATTTTTTTTCTGATTAATCACCATTAAATTTCATCCAATCTTGGGTAAAACAACAGAAAAACAAATCACCCTGACAGCCAAGGGAGGCGGGCAACAAGCTGCGCCGCCAAACCCTTCTGAATAGCAAAACTAAGACGCGTGAAAACAACATTCAAAGAACCGGGGGTCACAACGTTACCACGCATGACCCGTTGTACTCTATTCAAAGTTTCAACGGCCTCAGGGGCGAGGAACCCAAAGGTGTCAAAAGCAAAAGGAACAAACACATGTTGATTTTCAAGGCACGTTTTCTCGTGCTTGTTCACTTTCCCCGCAGCCGCTTTAGAAGCCGCCTGACCCACCTTGAACTCACCGACCCCCAAGCCCACAAGGGGGGAGACCCCAGTTAGATCCAAGCATGCGTGTTTCCCTCCCTTCCATCCAAATTAAGACCAAGATGTCAGCCGGTCTAAGAGTTGATCGTCCATCAGACGGGTCTGTTAGGAAATTGACCGGAGCTTCCTTCTTAGCCGAAATCCCTGCGCGCTTGAATATGTCGAAGAGGGCATCCCTAACCAAGTCGTGACGATATTTGAAACCAGGGAGCTCTCTACAATGGACGGCATGTTCCCCGAACGAATCCAGGCACGCCTTGCGGCAAACAGGGCATTTCTCATCCGCCGGGAAAATGGGAATCATGAGGCGGTATTTGAGGATAGCACGGTATTCCACCGGCGACATGTGCTGACCCAACCCATCAATAGGGATAGCCCGGAGGAAATCTTGGGCATGCGGCGCCCGCAGACACTCAAAAACGGCTTTCTGTCTGGCGGTCATGTCAAACTGCGCTTCCATCTCCTGCACAATTTTACCAAAAAGGGCACTCGCCAAAACTTTTTGAGCTTTAGGGGGGGCGGTGTCCTTATTAGTGAAACCGCTGAAGTCAAAGCCTGAAAAAAGATATAACTAATAAAAAAATTGTATGTAATAGTTATAAATTTTAAGCATATAATATTTTATTGACAATCTAATTTTCGTTGCAATATATTAAACCTTAAACATGTTACAAAATCTAAATAAACAATTAATAACAATTTTTTTTTAAAAAAATTCTAATTATATAAACAATCAATTTGTGTTTAATTATATTCTAGAAACCACTTTTATTTTCTATATTTCATATTAATTTATTTTATAAAATTGTATTAAACACTGGAATCTATATTACAATTAATTGTTTAAGGGCTTTATAAATATACTAGGTTAGTAACCCGTGTACTACACGGGTTATATATAAAGTAATAATATTAGATAAATACAAAAAAAATATAATGATAAAAAAATTTGAAAATTATGATTGATATAAAATTCTTATAACATTTAAAATTTTATTATGTTTGACAAGTTGTTGATTACTTTCCATAAAATACTAAAATTATTGAGTAAATTAATCAAATCTATATTAATTTTATCAAAATTTTAAAATAAAAATTTAGTTTTGATAAAATTGGTAATTAATCTTAATTGATGATTAGTAAATTGGTAATTGATTATGGGATTGACATGTGGTAGGGATGATATGTACAATTTATTAATAAGAAATGTGGCAAAAATTTTATTGCTTTATTAAAATTAAGACGTGTTAATATTATCTTATAAATTTTAAGTAAGGATTGGATAAAGTTGCACCCTCAATATAAACCTCCAAATTATCCCCTTATCTTTAGAACTCATATATGGTTAAAAGTATACGTCCCATCGACGTCTAATGAATTTTCATAAAAATATTGTCCAATCTACTTTTAGAAATAATTCAGCGAGACAATGACATTTATAAAAACATGCAAGTTTCTTTTTTTCACACGATATCTATAGTTTAAGAATTAGGAAAACAAGTAAAATTAAGTTCAAATAAAAATTTAGTGTTTGCTTACAACTAGTACAAAGTAATCACACAAGAACAAATTGGTATAGTGTCACTAAGTCTAAGACACAAGTGAGATTGAGGACCAAAAGATACGGAGTTTATCACGCATATAAATGCTAAAATCATGCAAAATTAACACGCAAGGCTAGTAATTTGTTCTCGCGTAACACTTTATACATTTTATATCAAAAATTCAGTCGTAGTTCGGATAATAACTTTCCCATTAAAAAAGAACCATGTATGTATATTTGGAATTAAAAGGTTAATAAATCTATAATATACCCGACTAATATTAAGGGTTTTGATAGGGACACCTCTTGCTTTTTGAAAAACACCTGCCATACACGTGATGTATAGGACTAACCGTCACATTTAGAGGATTAGCTTTCACGTAAAGCTCTCTTTGTCACGTTCATACATGCGCTTGTTTAAAAAGCGCGAATGCCAAAGAGTACGATGTCGACTTTGACATCTGACTGAAAGAGGTCACAGTACTTGTCTAGACGTCATGTTTTGCCCTAACCGTCACATAGAGAATTCAATTTACATATTATATGAACCAGCCGAGTCTTTCTCCTCTTCTTCATCCCAAGCAACTCCTTCACCCCCCACATTCTTTCAACATAGCATAACCAATTTTGGAAGATGTCGAGTTCGCAAGATTCTCATCAGAATTCGATGATCGATATCAATTAATTTGATGGAGTTCTTGTATCGATCTACAAGTTGGTGTGACTAGGTGTTACGGGAGTTATCTTAACTTATATTGAAGCTCGTAGAAATAAAATTATTGTTAAAAGAATAAACTGACAATCCGTTTCTTACACTGCACCTATACGTCGCGTATATCCCTAGTGATAGTAAAAAAATAAAAACTTTAAGTGACAATCGGTTTCGTGTTTTTGTACCGAATCTTGTTCTAATGTATTTTATATTGAAACCCGTAGTAATAATCATAATTTAGAGGGAACTAGAAATACCTTAACGTTTTTTTGTACCGAATCTTCTTCACCCAAATTTCTTACACTGCACCTATACGTCACGTATATCACTAGTGATAGTAAACATAAAAATAAAGTGACAATCGATTTAACGTTTTTGTACCGAATTTTGTTCTAACGTCTTTTATATTGAAACTCGTAGTAATAATATGAATTAAGAGGTAACTAGAAATCTCTTAACGTTTTTTGTACCAAATCTTCTTCACTTCAAATTTCTTACAGTACCGCACCTATACGTCACGTATCCCTAGTCATAGTAACAAAAAAATAAAGTGACAATCGGTTTAACGTTTTTGTACCGAATCTTTGTTCACCCAAACGATACCCAAAAAAAATCAAACATAACCGTCATGTTTAGATCTATCCCTGAAGGTTCTACCCTAAAAGAATAATCTTGTCACGTACACCTGGCATTCCGCCGACACTGCCTAGCGTACCCTAAAGGTGAAGGTTAGACCGATATGTGAAGGTTATGCCAGATGGTTGTTACGTTTATAGCTAAACATAATGATCAAATATGAACACCCAGTTAGATTTCACGTATAGCCCTACGCGTCACGCGTAAGACATGTATTCTCAATAATTTACTCATAAGACCGACCGTACGTGAAAAGCTTCATATATATAGTGTTTTCGGTTACCATGAATGACCAAATTGTGCCGAACATCAGGAATTGGAACTTGTACTGAATCGGGTCAACTTAAAACTTATTACTTAAATTCAGTTGGATGACAAGTATCAACTAGCTAGGTATCAAATTCTCTTCTCTTCTGATGATCAACTTAATTTTACGAATAAGTGCTTACTATGATTACATTGAGTTTGGTGTTCGTATACACAGTGAAGGGATGCGTCGTTCATTGTGAACCGACGTAACCTTTGGGTTATACGACACGCACTTACATATTTACATAATACACACATAATTTTTTAACAAATACATTCTTTAACCCTATAATTTATAAACTTGTAAACATGAGTCAAATATTACGTGTACCATAAATACTTGATTCTAGGAAGTGCGTATCAGTATCATTCTAATTCTAAGTGCTTGATCTTGGAAGTAGGTTAATTAATGTTATCAAAATAGATATATTGTATATATTTCTGATCAAATGAATGAGAAAGATATTATTCTTTCATATGAACTGATACAAGCCAAAGAATTGAATTAGAACCACAACCAAGTGAAAAGACCAAATAGAATTGAAGAAACAGAAAGTTTTGAATATATATTAATATCATGCATTCTTTAAATAGGTTATATTAACATATATAAAACTAATATTGTTATTTTATTTTAAAAAATACAATAATTCCAATTTGGAAATACATAAATCTAAGTCTATTATTTTGTTTTGTAAACCTCCATATTATTGTGTATGGAAACGACCGGAAAACGTGATACATGTTAACGCATTATATTTATAATATATTCTGTATAAAAATACAAATGGATATTTTGTAGTTTGTGTCATTTTATAACTTTGATCCCTCACATATATCTTCTATATAAAGGAAGGCATATGAATGGTAGATTCCGCAAATCGGTTTACACAAATAAACATGTTGAAACCTCAAGTCAATCACCTCTTCCGCCAGAAAAGCCCTACTCCACCATTACCCACAAGGGCAAACAAGTCTTTTACCTTTGCATATGGTGGTGGTGATTGTAGTGGAAACCCTAATTCTTTTCCATCTCACAACAAGTTGGCGTTTCCGGTCAAACGCCAGAGTCATTTCCGCCGGTCCACAGACAACTTGGCCGGCGAAATCAAAGCCATTTCCGGAGAAAACCTTACGGCCACTACCGTTAACACCATCAGTCTCAAAGCGGTGATTACCATCCAAGTGTCGATGGGTGGGTTATCAAATCTTTTAAATAAAGCGTATGACGACTTCACTGATTTGCTTGGAAAATCGCTACTTTTGGAGCTTGTTGCCGCCGAGACTGATTCTAGTAAGGGTACATGCATGTTGGTGTTGTATATTCTAGCGAACAAAAACGAAAATCCACTCGAATCATTAAGAAAAAACATAATGAGATTAGATTCCTCTATGTAGCTGAGAGGATAGGTAGCTTACAAAGGGTAATCTAAATCAACACACCTTTTTTCATTCATTAGCATTAGCTGTAATCAGCTAAGCTATCTTGACTTCTTTCCTAAAATATACAGAGTCTGTCAAAAAGTAACATGTTTCATCTTTGGGGGACGTGTTTCTATAAAGCAGTCTTCCTTCCCGCTCTTCACATATTTCTTTTCCACATACCCGATAAATCATTTATATATCATAAATACAAATAATACTTTTAAACTTTATGAATTTGTAAATAGAAAATACCAACTAAATGCACCTTGAATAAGAGATTTCTATTTATGTATACTTTTATAAATACAAATAATACATTTTTTAGTTCCCGGAATTTTTAGTTGGTATAAGGGTAAAAGTAATACATTCCCCATTTCCCCATTTCCCCAATCCATTTTTGGTGCCACCTCATCATTCCCCACCCTTCCCATTTTTCCCCAATTTGTGGAGTAATGGTTTCCCCACACCCCCATTTCCCCAAACACTTAAAAAATTAATTTTTTTTAAAAAAAAAAAACATGAAAGAGCTGTTTTGGGGGGGGGGGCCCACAAACCCATCTCCTTCACCGAGCCATTTCTCCTTCGGTGCCCCAACCCCATTTCCCTCTCCCGATCCCGATCTCCCGTCGACCCCGATCACCGGATTCCGGTGTTCCCGTCCTCCCGAACCCACCGAACAGCCTTCCCGATCCCCCGTTTTCCTCCTCCCCGAACCCATTGCCATCACCCTAAGGAGTAGGGCCGGATGAGAAAAAAAAAACAAAAAAAAAAAAAACAAAAAATTACATTTTACTAAAACCTAATTGTAAAGTCCTTTGGGATGATTTTTTTAACCACCAACAAATAAAGCTTTGACCCCTGTAAGAAGTTTACTGGGTAAACGGAGCTTCTTACAGGAGTCCAAGCTAACATTAGTTGTTAAGTCAATTTCAGGAAAAAACCAATCTCCGCGAGTGGTTAGGTGGTAAAAATTGTTAGACGATCAAACTCGTGACCTTTAAGTCCCGAGTTTTTTCCTCATTGCCAGTTACCACTAGAGGAAAAAAGTCATTTTGGATACTTAACATATTTAAAAACTAATTAATACTAATGATAAGTTTTTTAAACTTTACATTTTAATTAGAAGATATAAAAAATTTAACTAATTACATAGGCGCGCGCAGTCGATATTAAGGTTATATATGAGTTTATGTTTTTTTTTTTTAAATAGAACATATACAATTATTAATTATTTATCCTACTCTATTACCTATTATCTGTATATACAAAGGAAAACATTATTAAAATTGAATATAATATTAAGACGAAAATGGTGGCCTCCTTAATATTGATGTATCATGTATGTTTAATACTATAATTTTCACTTTTTAATTTTCAAGACAGTTTTTTTTAGGTTTAACTTTTAATGTTTACAAGTTTATTTAGCTATTTTAATTTTGTTTGATTATTTTAGATTATTTAAATTCTAAATAATATTTATTATGTTTTCACTACTACAAAAACGAAAAAAAGATTGATATTTGAAAGAGTTTGATTATTAAAAATATAAAAATAGTGATGAAGTAAAAATATAAGTATTTATAAAGATGTTTGTAAGATTGGTAGCTGACTAGATGCATTTATAATGCATTTATATCATTACATTCGTGATGGTGTATTGATAACAAGGCAACAATTTTAATACTTGAGTTCTCTCCGCAATAATGCACGATAGTTCTCATTGAAGAAAAACTTACTAAGCCAGAATCACTAACTAGGACTAATTTAATATGAATTAATACTAATCTAACAGAAAAGAATTGTTTTTTTTTCTATATCCGGTTACGCTACTAACGCGGACTTCTATTCTATCCCATAACACGTTGGCGTTTCTAGTTAAACGCCATAGTCATTTTCGCCAGCCCAGAGGAAACTCAACCGAGGAAATCAAAGCCATTGACAGATATTCCCTTACGGTCACTACCGTCAACACCATTAGCCTCAAAGCGATGATCACTGTCCAAGTGTCGATGGTTGGGTTATCAAACCTTTTAAATAAAGTGTATGATGACTTCACTTATTTGATTAGAAAATCACAACTTTTGGAGCTTGTTGCCGTTGAGACCGATTCTACTAAGCGTACATACATGTTGGTGTTGTTAGTAAAAAAAAAAAAAAAACGAAAACCCACTCGAACCATTAACAGGAACATAATGAGATGGAGATCCCTCTATGTAGTTGAGAAGATAGGTAAATTACAAAGGTAATCTAAATCAGCACACACTTTTTTTCATAACGAGTTGAATTACCTGGGAGCTCTTCCCACTTTTCACATATTTCATTTCCACTTGCCCTCCCGGTAGACCATGAGACATGGTTTCGGGTTCCACTTAGAATTTCTATTGTCACATGGCGTCTTTTGTCCACATTAATGGGGGAATGGGGTGTGGGGGTGGGGGATATGTGGTTCCATTGAAGCAATGAATTTACAATACTAAAATTGCATATTGTTGAATTTCGGCCATTATTTTAATAATTAGGGTATGTTGTTAGTTTGTAACCCCTAACTATTATTTTGAAGTTGAGATTATTTCAGTTGATGTTTATAAGAAACTCTTCTTAACTCATTTATATATACTTTTTATTCATTGATATTAATTTCGCACTTTGATTTTTGAAGAGACGGGAAAACTGAAAGATACCATAAAGGATTATGCACACCGGACTGGTCAAACGGTAACGGATGTAACGTATTTAGCAGAATTTGAAGTGCCGGAAGATTTCGGTACCATTGGAGCGATTAAGATAGAAAACGAGCATAAAAATGAGGTATTTGTTGAATCCGTGCTAATAGAAGGTTCCCCTATCGGCCCTATTACTGTCGCATGTGAGTCTTGGATCCATTCCAAGTTCACCAACCCTGAGAGTCGTCTTTTCTTCGTTGATAAGGTTAGCAATTCTCTATCTTATCATTAATCTTTACACGTAATTTATGAAGATAGCAATCACAAAACTCAAAATTAATCTGGAATATTAGATTAGCTAAATGGATGAGAGTCCCAAAAAGAACGAGAAATTGATACAATGTGATGTTTAAGTTTTCATATTCTAATTTACTACGCCTACTATCTTTTTTACAGTTACATAAGTGTTTGATTTTATAATAAGTGGAAGGGTTCTATTCATTCTGAGAGAAAAGTTAACAGTGAATTAAAATCTTTTACAAAACTTGAATACTAATATTAATTAAATATAAAATTAGTTCCTTAAATGACTATTCTGTTAATGATTATTCTTATAGGGCTAAGTATTAAACTATTGATACACCCTTTAGTAACACCTCATAAATGATTGTATTTTTCAATACACGTGTATATAGAACTAATATTTATAGCTTCGTTATAGAATTCCGACCTAACCATTAAGTTAGAATCGATGATGAGAACGATGTAACCTGTAAACAAAGTAAAACTCAAACAACACGTGTCGTGTGGTAATATACGATCAGTTTGTGACAACCCATCACGATCATTTGTGACTTGTATGTTGAGAAGAATGATTGATGTGACGTGTTTGCAACTTTAGCCATTTTATAAAACATGATTATGTTGACCGTTCAAAAAAAAATGAGTTGTATTATAATATGATCCGTATTAAACGTATCCAAAAGACAGAAAGGATGTATCTAGAACACATTATTTATAATACTTTTACGAACAATTTGAGTAAGTTGTGATTTGTTTAAAAACTTGGTCACGAATTGAAATTTAAAAACTTTTTGAAGTCGCAAATACATGATTTTACAATGTGGTGGCCGGGGGTGTTGGCCTATTGTTGTCGCAATTAATTTATTACAAATCAATTCGGTGGTCCACTGGTCCATATGGTGGTGGCGATGGGTGTTGGACATTTTCTGGTGGTTGAATCGACTCTTGAGGAAAAGAATGATATTTTTACAATAAACAGAAGATATTTAATTCAGAAGAAGCCAATTTGTATTAAAATAAATTATCATATAATTTAAAGGAAAAAAAACGATGTATCAATATGTGACTTGTCATAGTCAGAATTTATGACATGACTTGTAAAAGAGCAAGGTCTTTTTTTTTTTCTTACTTCCTTTACTTCATGACTCGTATTTAGAACAAAAAAACAATGTATCAGAAACATGTAATATAAAAAGACATTTTGATATCCGGTTATTAAAAAGTTAATTTTTTTTAACGCTTGTTAGGTTTTCTTAACGGTGGTTAACGATAACATGTTAATTTCCAAATTTTTTTTTTAAAAAGGGTTTATTATAGGAAAAAAAATAAAGTATGGGTTATTTTCGGCCAATAGTAGACATGACAACGGCTTGGGTTTGAGCAATCCTAGTTCAGTACCCGGTTATAAAAGTTTGTCCATACCCGGCCCAAAACCCGTCGGGTATCGAGCATACCCATGGGTTTCGGGCATACGTGTTGGGTATTTATTGCCAGCCAAACTATTAATTTACATTTATCAAAATTTATAATAAAATATCTCAAATAACTAAACATATATAAATTTAATAATATATAAATCCTATTATTTTACCAAATAACTTAGTACTATGGATAAAAATAAAAAAAATAGATAAATAAACTAATACGATATATACTTATAATAAATAAATAAAACAAAGAAAAACATAAGGGGTGTATAATTGGGTAATCAGACCGGGTAAACAGGTATATCATGAAATCCCGTACATATGAAAAAATCAAAAGTATATATTCTCATACCTAGTGCCATACCCGATTACCCGACCTCATACATGTCCCATGCGTTTCGGGTATTCCTATCAGGTTCGGGTTTCATTGTCATTCTTAACCAATAGGCAATAGTTCATAGTATTAAAATCCAATTTTTTTAAATTATAAAGTTTTAATATTTATAACGTAATTTGAAATTAAAATTTTAATTATTTGTGATATTTTTAATAAAAATAACATAAAATAATAAATTAAAAAATGCACGAAGTCTATATAACATTTTTTTAATAAAAAAACATCTATTCTGTTGAAAATAAATAAATTAATATTTGAATCATAAGTACTTCATTATGAATATGTTAAAAATTATTACTTTTATTTCTTATATATCAATTGTAAAAATTGCAAAATATTAAATTTTAAAAAATACACTACCCGACTCTTCGACTCGAAGAGTCGACTTGGTTCGGCTCAGCTCTATTTTTAACAAGCCGAGCACAAGTTTAACATTTCAGTTCGTTAAAATAAACAAGACATGTCGGCTCGACTTGATTTGTAAACGAGTCAAATCTGATACCAGCATGACTTAGCTCGACTCGACTCCTTTACATCCTTACATATAATAGGGTTGATTTTCAAGCTATGCAAACCACGTCACATATTATTATTATTATTATTATCATCATCATTATTATTATCATTATTATTATTATTATTATTATTATTAATTTAATATAATTAATACTATGACTACTATGTTTCTTGATAATAATAAACTAAGTTTTTTTTTTCTTTCATTTCGTGCAATGATGGGGGCATAACTAATAACACAGAAGGTGCCACGTATAATTAGAGGATAAAAAGATATCATATCGGTATGAAAATGACAACGATAATCGTAATAAAAAAATAGAAGTGAACATTTCTGGTTGGTAATTCTATATTTGTTTTTGTATATTTTAAAAATTGACTTATAAATGACAAAAGATGACATGCATGAATTTAAGGGGTGACTAAAGATTATTTGTCAAAAAAATATCTAAAAGTTGAGTTAATTACATAGATGGCATACGTGTGGTATGTATGAAATTTTGTTTTCGGTCTCTAAGTTCGACAAAGTACAAGAATACAGCTTATGGTGTTTGTTGAGTTAATTACTTGAATGTTTGTTTAGTTTTTTCTTAGGTTGTGTTTGGCGCACTAGCTGAAAAGCTAGCTGCTAGCTGATAAACTAGCTGTTAGCTAATAAGCTAGCTGTTAGCTGATAAGCTAGCTGTTAGCTGATAAGTTAGCTGACAAGCTAGCTGACAAGCTAGCTACTAGCTGATAAGCTAGCTGCTAGCTGATAAATTATAAGCTAGCTGATAAATTATAAGCTAGCTGATAAGCTAGCTGATAAACTAGCTTAAAAATATAAAATGACATAAAAGTACATGTCATAAATGTAAATAAAGATATTTATTTATAAGTTAGGGAAGGGTAAAATTGGAAATATTATAAAAGCTAGTTGAAAAGTTACTCCAACTAGTTTTTCAAAAGCTAGCTTATAAGCTAGCTTTTTGACGTTACCAAACGGGGCTTTTAAAAAAAAACTAGCTTATTAAAAAAGCCCCGTTTGGTAACGTCAAAAAGCTAGCTTATAAGCTATCTGATAAGCTAGCTTATGACGCGCCAAACACAGCCTTAGTTTTTAAGAAATAACAAAAGTACTATTTCTTTTGCTAAAAGAAAAAGAAATAACAAAATAATAATATTAGATTAATTGATAAGACCCACAATTATCTATGTGACGGATCCAGATATGTTGTTGAGAGGAGGCAAAAATTAGTTCGGATTAAAACAACATTAGTTAAAACTGGTCCGGGTCAAAAACATTTCTACTTATTTTTTTAGTGATATTATAAAACTATTGATCCTTATTTATTTAATTATATGAATGATTTGACATTATTTAAGTAAACATAAACATGTACAAGTAGTTGATTAAAGACATAAATATATCACAAATAAAAAGAGAAAAATAGTTAAAACAGTAAATTGTTAAAATGATTTAATCTTATAGTAAAGGAAAATTGGATTTTATTAAATCCAAGTTATTACTAGTTGGCCGATATTAATCTCAATTAAGAAATTGGCCTACATTAATCCCAATTATCATGGTGTTGGAATTCATTGGACCGCCGTTAGTTTCTGTTTAACTCCGTTAGTATTTTGCTGACGTGGCAGTCTATTTTGCTGACGTGGCAGTCTATTTTGCTGACGTAGCAGTTTATTTTGCTGACATGGCATCACCAAAATCTAACGGAGTTAACAAAAAACTAACGAAGGTCTAGCAAATTCCAACACCATGATAATTGGGATTAATGTAGGCCAATTTCTTAATTGGGATTAATATCGGCCAACTAATAAATACTTGGATTAATAAATCCAATTTTCCTATAGTAAATACCTTCTATTTAAATGGGTATGATGTGTGTCTAATTGTTATTTTAAGTGTTTATAAATCTTAGGGTATGATGAGTTGAATGTTTATTGCTTTATGAGGAGCTAAAGTGAAAATGTAGACATGAATTCTTATCTTATACGGATAATTTGTATCTTTTTATTTTTCTAAATTCCAAGTCATTTTCTCTTTCTTTTTTAAATTTTTAACAACCATCATCTTTTTTATTCAATATCCATAAATGGCTTCCTGTAACAAAATCTCCTTCTCATAATAATTTATCAACCTTTTGGTGTTTTTCTTTCTCTATCGTTCTCTTGATGATAAATGAGGGGCCTCTCTAAATCTTTTAAAAGAGCCTCACCCCCCATTCACACACACATGAATCCACATCTTTTTAAAGGGCCTCGCCCCCCATTCACACACATATGAATCCGCCCCCGCCTCTACCTCTTTCACCTCTTTAATATATGATCATCACAAATTTTTAGTCATGTGATTTTGTTATGTTGTGTGCACACGTGATGCAGGTGGCATGCCTACCTTCCGAGACGCCGAGTGGCCTCAAAACCTTCCGAGAGAAGGAACTAGCGACACTTAGGGGCGATGGAACCCCTGAAAAACCTCGGAAAAAGGGAGATAGAATTTATGATTACGATGTGTATAATGATCTCGGCGATCCTGACAAGGATCCTGAATTGGCTCGCCCTGTGCTTGGCACTAAAGATTTTCCTTACCCTAGACGTTGCAAAACTGGTCGAGCTCGAATGAAAACAGGTATGGAGTTGTGTTCCTTATATTTTGCATTCTAAGCTTCGCAACTAACGCATGTTTTTTACATAATGAAACAAATTACATCGAATAAAATTGCGACTGCAGATCCGTTATCAGAATCAAGAAGCGGTGATTTTTACGTGCCAAGAGACGATGCCTTTTCAGAAATAAAGGATCTAACTTTTAATGCCAAGACTGTAGCTTCAGTGCTAAAGGCAGTCCTACCTTCATTGGAAACCACTATGATTGACCAAGATCTTGGGTTCCCATACTTCACAGCCATTGACTCTTTGTTCAACGAGGGAGTTAATTTGCCGGTAATAGAGAGCAAAGTGTTTCTTGGGAATGTTCTACCAAGACTTCTAAAATCTATAGAAGATGCCCAAAATAACATCTTGCTTTTCGAGACTCCTGAAATGATCGATAGTAATTACAGTTAACCCTATCATTCTTCGATACACAAATACATCATTTTTCTTTTAGTTTTAAAGATTTACATTTGATGAATTGTAGGAGATAAGTTCGGTTGGATGAAGGATGCAGAATTTGGTCGTCAAACCCTCGCTGGTCTTAATCCTTTGAGTATAACCTTAGTAAAGGTATGCGACTAGAAAGCTCCACCACTTGCACTATGAACATTTTTACCATACATCTTGATCACTATGAGTCTATAAGTTCTTTCAACAAAACAAAACGTTCACACTCTAATATGATTCTTTTTGTTCACTTTTCATGCATCATATAGTCCTATCTTAGATCTACACTTTTTGCCGACCATGATACTTTAAATCTGAACCACTTCATTAGAAAGAGACATATACCACACACTTTGATACCATTGTATATATCACACATAGTTAATGATTACTTTTATTAAACTGTATAACTATGTTATTTGGGTTGAAGTTCTTGGGCTTGATATTTAGAAGTTCCGTTTGGTTTCCTTGTTCACAACTCCTAAAGCCTTAATATGTTCTCTATATATTATCATGTCTATGAAATATCCTCAGTTATAGCTCGTGGACGTATGTTATACTAAACGAACCATGTAAAATTCTTTGTTAGTGTTACTTTATCTCTATATTTGTTTATTCATTGTGAATCATTATACTAACAAATGTATGTGTACAGAAATGGCCACTGAAAAGTAATCTTGACCCTAAGGAATATGGTCCCCCTGAATCGGCAATAACCAAAGAGGTTGTTGAGAGACAAATACTAGGCTATTGCACACTTGAGAAGGTATCATTTGTTATATAAAAATTAGAGTTGTTAAATTAAATAAAATCGAATGAGAACGTTAGTCTCCATGCTTGGTTAATTTATATAAATGCAGGCAATAGAGGACAAGAAACTTTTTGTACTAGATTACCATGATATCTTCCTGCCTTACGTGCACAAAGTTAGAGAACAAAAAAATTTCAAAACAACTTTATATGGATCAAGAACTCTTTTGTACCTTACTCCAACTGGAACATTGAGGCCATTAGCGATTGAGTTGGTTCGCCCACCAAAAGATGATAAACCTCAATGGAAACGCGTATTCACTCCGTGTTGGGAAGCAACCGATATGTGGCTATGGAAGCTGGCTAAGGTGCATGTTCTTGCTCATGATACTGGTTATCATCAGCTCGTCAGTCACTGGTTAGCACCCACTCTTTATGAACTTGAACGTTTTAAACTATATTTTGTTAGAAGTTGGGGAAATTGTAAACGGATAGTTTAGGAGACATGTAACACTGTCAGATTAAAATTATTCGTTGGTTCAATTGAATATTCAATTGGATAAAACTCATAATACTAATTAATCAAGAACCAGAGATTGGATTTGAGAGAAATTTTCGAACCAGATGAATGACCAGAATAATGATACGCGAACATAAGGGTCTAGTCCTAGGGAACCATCGAAAACTGTTAAAATTTTTACAAAACCCTTGATAAAATTTAAGTATAAATTTTTGTAAAAATACAATCTGGTGAATTTTTGACATATCAATTTTATTAGAACAAAATTTTTCCCCAGCTCGACAACAGCTAGGGGCTCTGCCCCTTGGACCTTGCAAGGGTTGTTCATCGGATCAGATATCGATTTATTCAGATATGATTTTATTACATATCAAAATTCCGAATCTATCTATATTGGGAATTTCTCCTACCCTTTTATGTATTAGACCCATATTTGAACTTTGTAAACTATATGCTATAAGTTGAGAACGTAAAACTTTCAGGTTGAGAACACACTGCTGCACGGAGCCGTACATAATTGCAACCAATCGCCAGCTTAGTAAAATGCACCCTATACATAATCTCTTGCACCCTCATTTTCGGTACACAATGGAGATTAATGCTTTGGCTCGAGAATCACTCATAAATAGTGGTGGAGTTATTGAAACAGGCTTCTCACCAGGGAAGTATAGCATTGAGATGAGTTCGGTTGTATACGGTCAAGTGTGGCGTTTTGACCATGAAGCATTGCCAGCCGACCTTATTGCAAGGTAACACATTGCATGTTTCTTCTTAAAATTAACCGCATGTTAGCATAATTCTAATTCACCACCTGTTATCATATGTAGATTATTTATATAACTCGACTAATTAATTATCTTACATAACATTATTTTGAAGGGGTATGGCTGTGGAAGATCCAGAATCACCACATGGTTTGAAGCTATCCATAGAGGATTACCCATATGCAAATGATGGTTTAGTACTTTGGGATATCATAAAAGATTGGGTTACAGACTACGTTAACCACTATTACCCAAAAGAGAATCTTGTAGAATCTGATGAAGAGCTTCAAGCATGGTGGACCGAGATTAGAACGATGGGCCATGCCGACAAGAAAGACGAACCATGGTGGCCCGTTCTCAAAACACCAAAAGACCTTATCGGGATTATCACAACCATCATCTGGGTAGCATCAGGCCACCATGCAGCGGTTAACTTTGGACAGTATGACTACGCGGGTTACATTCCTAACCGGGCCACCATAGCTCGGGTCAAGATGCCGTGTGAAGACCCGACTGATGATGAGTGGGAAGCTTTTAAACGTAGGCCTGAAAATGAACTTTTGTCTACATTTCCTTCACAGGTTCAAGGCTCCAAAATCATGGCGGTTTTGGACGTGTTATCGAACCATTCTCCGGATGAGGAATATATTGGATCCTGTATGGAGTTAACTTTTGAGGCAAATCCCCAGATAAAAGCTGCGTATGAGAGATTTGCAGGGAAGTTGAAGGAGTTGGAAGGAATTATTGATGGTAGAAATGCTGATGATACCAAGAAGAATAGAAATGGGGCTGGTGTTATTCCGTATAACCTTCTGAAGCCTTTTTCAGAACCTGGTGTGACTGGTATGGGGGTTCCAAATAGTATTTCCATCTAAATGGTTGGTTGGTTAAATACATTTGTTAATAAGGTCAAATTAAACCAATAAAGGGTTGTCTTGTTAATTTGATTTTCATGTTGGTGATGAATAAAAGTCCTTCCATTATACTTAATATTGACCTCGTAAGAGTCAAAAGAAGTTATTTTCAGTTTTTACCCACGTTCATTTCATCTAGGCCGTTTAGAAGAGCATATATTTGATCTGAACCGTCTAAAGTAAGCAGTTTTAAAACTAATTTTCAGTTATTTTGACCAATTTTCGTCATCAATGACGTCAATAGCAACCGTTCGCCCATACATCGCCGATAACTCCTCCCCTGAAATCCAGTTGGATAAATCTCCCTCTAGATCGGAGAATCACGTCTCTCTATAGATCGGAGGTCGCCGCTGAGCCATCCAATCGACCGGCGCCGCTGTTAAATTGACCTCCGCCTTCTACGCATATTCTTCCCAACGATTTCTTCTTCTTCCTTCCTTATATGTCATGAACCGACATTGAATTAAATCCCATAACTGATAGCGGCAACGAAAGATTCGGAAGATATTGAGGAATGCGGTGGCGAAGCGAGGCGGTGGCTAGCGGCAATCGAAGGATCGATTCGTCGAAGACCATCAATTTGACGAAGGATCGATTAGTCTAATTACTCATCATCACTCCATCGGTCGAAAGTCTGAGACCATCTTACCTCATCATCGGCTCATCGGTTATTTCAATTCAAGCCCTTGATTGGTTTTTTTGTCTCTTTCTTCTTTGATTGGAATTGGAAAATGTGGATGGCACAAATATATGTTCCTAATCTTCATCTAACATTTTATTCTTCATGACTTGGGTTTTGTGAATTGCTGCAATGCTGTTGGTTTCATATCGATAATCGATATTGTAGCCACTGGTGCAATTTTCACAAAAGGAAAAATATTGAAACTGGATATTGATAATAGATCTGGTTCATCAGGCTTTTAGTTGAAGCATTGATGTTGATGGTGTAGCTTACAATACTCCAGTTCACAAATTAGGGCTCTTTTATCCCTTTCATTAAAAGAAGCTCTTGATATTTCCTTAAAGTTGAACAATATTAGTTCTTAGTTTTCTAGGGATGTGAATATGTCTCCACAATCCATTGAAACCAATCACAACTGCTTCTCAATCTCATTTTCTTTGTTGTGCTTTCTCGTACATGTTCTCTGAGCTTCCATTTCTCTCTCGTAAGCCATCTGCACTCGCCACAGGCAATAACCTTTCCACTCCCCCGAATAACCGAGGGTAAATTCGAAGGGCTCGTCGCAAATATGGAACACCAAATATACATCGATGTATATCATAATCGACAATGCAAGGGATTTCAACATATTTTAGGTATGTTTTTCAAACTTCTATTTAAGCTGTAATTTTGAAATTTACAAGTGAGAAGCGCTTGAATTCACCATCAACACTCTCAAATCAGGTGTGTTTTATGTTCTTAAACATTTAGGCCTTTGAATTTGCCGACAATTATTTACTGATGTTGGTTTTTACTCTCAAATTGATTAAATTTTCTATCAATACTATGTGCTAGGAGAAGGTGGTTTCGGGCGAGTTTACAAAGGTGTTATATGGCTTGTCTTCTTCTCAGTTATGGATCAAGGTTTTGGGATTCGTATTATCCATTGATTGCTTTGTATTTTAATTTGTTACCAAGCTCAATTTGATTTTATGCTTTCCATTTGAATTCGATATTGTTCTTGATTCTTGATGACTATATAGTTCTGCTACTGACTAAAGCAAAATTTGTCTTGATGGGCAGCAACATTTTAATCATTAATAGTTAATATTACTAAGGGATATTCATCTTCTACAAATGCTAAACATTAACAAGCCAAGATGTCAACCAAGGCCTCCCAGGACCTATGCTTAAGGTTGTAAAATCACAAATTCATTCATGCTTTCATCAAATCTAAAGAATTTTGAAATTACTACATGCAGATCCTCATCATTGCACGATTACTTCATCTAGCTAATTTGTTTTTTTACATTAGCATGAAGGGAACTTTTCCTCCACATATTGTGTTCGATCTTAATGGTGAGGGGATGAAAGAGGTCCTTGTAGCTACCCATGACGCTAAAATTCAAGTATGACATGTTGAGCTTGTACAATGGAATTCGGGGGTTAAACTAAAACACATTTTATTATTTTTGGAACTCTTAAACCAATTGAGACTATGATTTCCAAAACTCTAATAGTTTTCATTCAACATACTCTTGGACAGTTGACTTTTATAACTCATTTTGCTCCAACACCAACTTATTTCTTGTACAAGTTAACCAACCAAACTAAATTTGGGGTTCTTATTGCTATAAAATCTCATGTTTTCTCTTATAAAGTGTGTTCTAAGGACACTATTATTAGTTGTACTTAACAACAACTTAAGATGAGCTCAGAGTCACTGGTTAGGTCTTTTATTGCTTGTGTATGTGTAAGAGGTGCTAGACACCTTTGGATCTTTACCTTTTTATATGCATTGATCCATTCAAATAAAAAAAAAGTGTTATATTTGCTTCATATCATGTTTGAGATTGTATATATGTGTTTGATAGAGCTTCTGTTGTTAAATACTAACATATCCATGGGTGACAATAGTAAATAACTTGGACAAGAGGAATATGCTGGCTACAAAATACGTGGAAATAGCTTTTCTATAGGTAGTACATGATCCCCAGGCGGTTAAATTTTCTATCTAGAGGATGTAGTGATGTAAAGCCAATTTAGACTTTGACTTCTTGAGCTCTGCTCTCTGCATTTTATGCAGTTGTAGTTCTTTAAGAAAATAGTGGTTGAACTCATTTTTTCTTAAACTTCTGTTCATTTTCTGCAGGTCTCACTGTTAAAATTTCTTCCGTGCTTCTATGCTTCCAAAATCTGGGATTTACTTATTTGTCATTCTTAACATGTTTGGAAAGGACTTCAGTACGTTCCAATCTTCATTTTTCCGATAATTTGAGTTGCTTTCAACTCATACTTAATCTCCTTTTTATAACTGATTCAGTACACATTAGAAGCCTTTTGGTGGAATGAAGATTTAAAAGCTTTTACCTGCTCACTGTTTAATCTAAGTTTTGGATCATACTATAATGTGGGATTTTATGGTGTCAATAATCTTTCACTTTAACTTATTGCACCTTGAGGGATCCCCAATTATGGCTGCACAACAAAATATATTTGTTGGTGAGCAATTCATTATTCTCTATCTTATTCGCTTATATCATTACTGTGGCGAGCAATCCCCCCCCTATTTCCTGCCTACTAGCTAATGTAATAATTGGACAAATTTAACAACATGATTTTGAGAATCTTTCATCTGTAATGCTTATAAATTGCTGAGATAAAATCAAAGAACCTTGATGTTGCCGAATAGGCGGATGCCAATAAATAGTGCCTAGAAGTTTTTTCCCTCGTCAGCTGATGTCATGGACCAAATGATGTAGTGTTTTTTGTACAATTCTAGAATATAAATGCATAGGAGATCATCTTAAGGTTTTGAATTAAGCTCCCTTAGTTCAGGAATTACCATTCATGATTACTTTCGAGACACGGGCTACAATGTAAGTATGATGGCTGACTCTACCTTATGTTGGACATAAGCACTACGTGAAATTTCTGGTCTTCTGGTATGCACTATTCTAATCTATTCATCTTATGCTTTACATTCCCTTTGCTGCACTTATAGGGAATCTTAAATCAAGCAAAGATTTCATCTGATGGGTTCATGATACATTTTGTTTCTGAAAAAAGAAGTCAAACAATGATGACATTGTTTTTTGTCATATACATCATGTTTAGTTGTTTAAACTTTGTTCACTTTGTTACTGGTATGTGATTGATCATGCACAATGTTATCTACTAACTTTTGTGTTGTTGGATTATTCAAAATATGCGTTGAGACATTTGTGAACTATAACTTTAGTTGGTCTGCATTAGGTGGTCGATCTACATTTACAATAATTATGTTTGAAGGTATCAAAACATTACTGTTGTCTGAATTCAATCATAGATAACAACTATCTAATTATGAAAACCTTCTTCCTACGATTCCAGGTCCTTAAGTCTATGGCCAGGCTTACTGCTATACCAGAAATTTGTTTTATTGGTCAACTGTAGTCTACACCTAAGATGACCAAGAACGGCTTTATTGTTTTTTTCTCTACCTGCCTTTTCCTCTCTAGATAGTCAAGACCTCCACTACGACAAGCCCATTCAAAGGGGTTTAAATGGTGAATGAGAAATGTAACAACTGAAGGAACGGTGAATGTACTTTATGCATGTTACTAATATTTGCTTCGATATATTATAAAGCACTTTATAGTTATCACCTACGACACAAATCAGCGTGGTCATCGGAGGTAATTCTGTTGATCATGTTATGCAACTGGTGTTGTGTATTAAGTTAAAGATGATGTTATTACTTTTTGGCTAGAATTGCAACAGACAAGACTCTCGTGGCCGTAAGTGATGTTGCAATTGTTAGAGTTTCTCCTTTCACTTATTGGATTAGAGGTATGCTTCCTATATGTTATTTCGGTTTTGACTTGTCTAATGCTTTTATATAGTTTTTACAAAGCTAAATAAACTAACTCTTAATCGGATCTTCACATCCATCCATTTCATCAACTCCATTTTATTTTGCAATAAGCAGTACGCTTTTGCTTCATTCCTAATGTGGTAACTTAATGTCATAAATTATGTCCTAAAAAAAATGTGCTTACTTTTTTTTTGAGTTTATTATATAAAAAGGTTTTGATATAGATAGAAATCTGAATGGGTTTCAACAATTTTTGAAAGCAGGATGGCTTTAGTAATGAATTGTGAAATCCGGTGACCAAATCAAAATTGAAGTGAAAGTTAGTAACTTCGTTTATGTTTGCTCATTACACTCCATCTTTATCTTCGTGCAGACGTAATTTCAAAAGGGCCTATTTGGTTTTGTAGAATGTAAACAAGTTTCTATTATCTTGCATATGACCGGTGCATTCTTATGGCTACATTGAAGAGTTCAGGAAGATATTCAAGATAGAAAATCCAATTGTGAACACTCTTTAATTTAACCTTATGCTTGTCTTGCCCATCAAGGCTAGAGGTTGCAGTTCCATCTCCTCTACTTATAGCAAAGGCCGGTTTGTTAGTTCTGTTATTCAAACATGCCAAATCAGAAGATTTAGTTAAGGATACAATGTCAAAGGGGGCGAAAGTCACCCAAAATCCATATGTATAAAATCTCCTAAACCATTTTGTCCTAATGTTGTGAAGATACTGTACGGGTTTGTTGTATGATTAGGTACAAAAATTGAGGTGATTATTTGAGGGAAAATTGGGCATAAAAAGAATGAAAGGCTCAAAGACAAGGATGGTCATGCAATTGAGGTTGATATCTCTTTCTTTTTCTTTTTCTCTATTGTTTTTTTATTTTCTATATTGATTATTATACCGGTTTCAGATGCTAGCAAAGAAAGTTGATACAATAACTAAGGCTATGGAGGTACTGGCAAAAAAGAGGAAATGGGAGGTAGTTGTAATGGAAAAATCAAATAGTGACGTCTACATTAAGTATATTCAATTTACTTGTAAAAATTGTATTATTACATCCTAAAATTTTACAATCTTCGTACATATGCAGGTATAAGAGAAAATGGTGGGATCTTAAGCAATTTTTGGGATCTGGTGGCATACCATCATCGTGTTCTGCAACTGTGATTGCTCTTGCTGTTGGTTGACAAGATGGTGTTGGTGGCATCACATTTTTTGCCTTCGTTTCATTATATTTTTATCTTAAACAACACGTCAAATCAAAATAAATTAGTTAAAAGGGAAATAGGTTTAATGGGTCAAAAGAGCTTCTAAAATATGTATGTATTATATGTGTATTCCAATGCCTTCATATCCATGCATGTTTATCATCACTTATATGTTAAGATGTAATGCTTCATTTCCTACAGGGGGTATGCTATTCGTACACCTCTACTATGTATTGCCTCTTGCATGTTTATTATCACTTATAATTATAACTGCGAATAATTATCAAGTAGTGTTTATTTTTAATGTCTACCGTTTAAATAAAGAACCACCTTAATTCCATATATATTAACCTTGTGTAAATTGCATATGTCGTTCATATATCTCATCTTTTAAACAACTAGCAATGACGTCTATTGATCAATCTTAGATATGCATCATGCAGAGTTCTCACGTACCACATAGTATTGATGAACATGACATCATAATGCTAGAGATCCTAACAAAGGTTCCTACGAAATGTGTTGGTCAGTGCAAGATGGTGTGCAAAGCGTGATTAGTCTAACCCGGACTGGTGTTAGTATGTCACCAAATTGTCTACTATCAATGCCATGCTAAATTTTTATTTTAAGATTTAGATTATTACTTTGATAATGCCATTTAGTTATCATAAATTATAATCATAATCATATTGAAGACATGAATTAACCAAAAAACAAAGAAACAAGCGATTGTAGCATTCTTCCAATAGGAAATAGTGTATTGTCAAATAAGCTTCTCTTAATCTGCAAATCTTTTTTGCAGGATTGGTCTCAATATACAAATGGAAGAATAAAGAAACTATGAATCACTAGGAACTCACTATGATCATAGTCCCCCCTTAGAAATCAAGGGATGTAGTTGAAGAGGAAGGTTAATATAAATGAGACCATAAAGAAACTATAAATCACTAAGAACTCATTTGAATAGAAGTGCTTTGTAATTCTTTTCTGTTATATGGATTTAGTTATGAGCTGATCTATTTTGTTTTACAGGTACATCCAGAGCACCTGTGCCACTTTTGGGGAAGGACTTTACGAGGGTCTGGAATGGCTCTCCAATAACATTGCTAACAAGTTAATATATTTTCTAAAATATCTTTTTGAAAGAATCACCTCTTTTAGTTTGACCAAAAGTAGATATGCATCTTTTTCGTGTTGCTATGGAGTTTTTATGACTCCTTTCCCTAGAATGCTATTTTTATCATACAAAGTAACGAATTTTATTTTCCCCTATTAAGTATTATGATTAAAGTACTAGCTAGGCATGTGCATTTGGTTCTACACAGCAACATGAGAGCTGTTGTGCTGAATTTGACCATTTTCTACTACATGTCCCTTCCACATCATTTTGTTGCAGATCAACATGATTTCAGATGGTTTGAGAATAATTGTTGTAGTTGGCAGAATGCCTATAAATACAACAAAACTTCAAGCAGATTTGATGTGATGTGATATATGTACTCAAAAGTTTCTGGCTGGTACTAAAGAATGACCCGCACATGTTTTTACTATTACACAGCCCACCATCTTGATTTTTTTTTTTGGTTTAACACAGAGCAAAAGTAAACAAATATGGAGATAAAGTTTTGGAAACCATTGAAGCAACCGTAAATGAACACCATGGTAGGACCCAGCCCGGTGATAAAAATAAACATAAAACTGACACAAACATTGATTCGTATGCCTTTGAGAGGCTGCATTCTTTCACAGTCGGCAGTGACAACAGTGTCAATAGATCTGATTCTTTAAAGAGAAGAAGAAACATAATTAAAAGTACGTAAGTACATATGGAAATTCACGAGACGAAGATGATTTTGTACTCAGGGACTATTTCATTGTTTCCTATATCTAATGCAAATGTTCATTATACTAACTTCATCGCACAGTTCAAGATGTGAAAATCCTGTATCAACAGAAACGGATGTTTAGAATTGATGCACTAGATATTCTTCAGCTTTCATTGATGCTGCTTCTGCATGAATCACCACGTTGGCTTTCCAATAACGTATAATTATCAAAAACAAAAACCAAGAAAGTACAAGAATTTTTTTTCTCATTGGACAAGATCTACTATAGTCAGTTTGTCAAGCTAAGATACACGTACAGCAACATACCGCTACTATATATATTAGGTATAAATAAAGCAAGCTATTAAAAAATGTAAGCCGATAAATATCGAAAAACAATATATAATTAGGTGTGTGCATGTTTAACCAAACTTCTGTCTATACAGGGCATAATATTTTCGTGTCACGCTTACTACATCCATAGAATTATAATGAAAGATAAGGGTCCTATTTTTGTGACGACATTCAGTCCGTTAAGTATGATAATTGCAGCTATCATGGGCTCAAACATATCCTGGAAGGTAAACATAATTTTTTAAAAAAAAGTTCTCATTTCTTGATCATTCAACGAAATAGATAAACAAAATAATAGACTTTCCTTAGAAATGTAAGTTTTTTTAACCAATATTATTAATCTACTTATGTGACTATGACATTGAAGTCCATATCAAATATTACTACTTCATAGGGTGACAAATATGCACGTTGGGTGTTACAAAACAAAAAGGTTGAAGTAGGTTTGGTAGGACATTGGATTAAGGTGGGCACATACACCTTTTTGTTCATTTTACAAACAATTAATGTGTTAATTATAATTATAAAAAATGTCATTAAAAATAATCTTAACCTTTAGATAAAAACGATTTAAGAGGTTGCATGCATTAATTTGAAAATAGAATCGCTTCTATACTGTCACTTGCATAGGACATTTTATGTATTTTATTCCTCTAAAAATATTTCTTTTCTTTTTCAGTTGGACAAAGACCCATCGAAGAGGGCTGTTCGGTCAAGTACAAAAATAACCGACCTAAATTCAAACTAGGTTGTCTCGAATGCAAAAGTGGCAAATTTGGGAGATGGGTTAGAGAAACATTCTCATGTGATATGATTTCTTTAGGTTATAATGTGTGTTTATTTTATTTACAGAAAAATTATAGAACAACACAAGTTGATGCTCTGATTATATTATCTTAAAACAATATAACTTTGCAATCATACTCGAGTCAATGTCTGTTTGATTAATATTTTGGGAGTTTTAAAACAATAATATTTCCAGGTTTCATGTTAATTAAAAATGAGAGTTTTTAGCTTTTATGTTTGGAGGAATGCTCTATGTGGTTATGTGAAGTAATTAGTGTTAGTGTTGATAGTTCTTTAACTTAATTAGGTTCTTTTCATAAGTTTTTTATTCTCTATTTCTTTTTCAGGTTTATTGTGTCTGTAGTTGGACTCCTCCGGATTTTATTTGTCACGTGAAGTGATGGATCACTACAAAGTAATGAGCAAGACTAAATTGACTAATGCGATTGCTTTTTTAATTTTAATGTCCTTTATTTCTTTGTTCTTGTGGTTGAATGTGTATCTTTTGTCAATTGTATATTGTATAATTAGATTTATCGACAGTTAATATAATCCACGTGTTAATTACCACAACTATGAAAGTTGTTAATATAATCCACGTGTTAATTATGAAGCGAGATTTGAATTAGTGTATAGGCTATGAAAGGATTTCACGGCCGGATCAATACTTGTGAATTTAAGCAGTGTTCGAATCAATGCTCATTTTTAATGTTGTCTAGAATCGTGGGTTTGAATTAGTAACTCTAGGCCCTCTTTGGCATTAGTTATGGTTTTTTGTTTTTAATAACTAAGGTTGATGTTTGGATACATGTTTCCCACCTAACTATTGTTAGCTCTACTCACTCTCACACGTTGATCATTAGTTACACTTGTCCCCTTTGGATGCAACAAAACCATCCCATACGCATCAGGCACTGATATGTTTATAAGACATTAAAAATTGTATGAGATACTTCGTTTGACAATCGTTTTTATGAGATTATAAACTTAACAACAATAAACTACTTACATAAGTTGTCTTTTTTAATTGTAAGAAATTCCTTATATCTCTATATTTAGTAAAAGTCGACAATTTTTCATTTATATTTCTAAATAATTACAAAAAAGAATAGAAGATTTCTTCTATTCACTCAGGTATACTTATGGTGATTTACATCTCAAATTGATAATCTATGTTTTGAGCAAGGCTACATTATTGCAAGTTTCATCCACTTTAGTCTATGATATATGAATATATTTATTGAGCGGATAGAGATTTCAATTATTGTACTTTGACTTTTAATGGTATAGACTGAATGAGTGTATGCTTGTGCTAATTTTGACTTCCTGATTAGTTATAAATGAAAACACCAATGTTGCCATAATGGAATTTCTGGAAAAATGTACTAATTTACACAAATTTTATATTAGACCTCTACTCATATTTCTGGTGTGCTTTAACGGCAATCCAAGACAAGCCAAATCAATCATGTGATACCATCATACCAAGTGTTTAGGTACTCTCAAAGCCTAAAGAATTTTCCTTGCTATGAGATATGAATACATGAGAAAAAATTCCAGCGCCATACCAAATATAATTCCTCCATTTGTGAGTCAAAACGCAAACTGCACCCAAAAACATAATTATTACGTTATCTAACAAATGATGACCGGTATTAAGAATGTCTCACCACATGTTCTTCCAGATATCGTTTAGATTCAGGCCAAATAAACATACACAAACCAAAACTCAACTTTGTAAGATAACTTCATATCACACCACATAAATAAAGAATACGTTACCCGGACTGGGACGGGTATGACACTAGTTTCTTTTAGTCATGTTAACGTTTCAATTTCATAAACCTTTATTGGGAGGACTCCTATAGGGATGGATATGTACTGATCAGAAGTCAGAAATCGGTTGTTCCTTTTAATTTTTGCTCAGGATTATTGACAATCAAATCACATATGCAAAGAAAACGACAAGTCATCACAGATTCATAACACTAAAGTATCAAATATATCAAGTTTCAATTCCCACCACGTACCCCTTGACATAAGAATTCTCTCTCAATAATTCTCACCAAAATTCTTACTTGATTAACTCAAGCATACCTACAGAAACAATTCATAAAACGTAATGGGCACCATATAGCCCCCGGAGCGTTATGGGTTTAAATTCCCTCCACTGTGTCTTCCTCATTACGCCTCCATCACATGTTTATCTGAAATCTGATTAGAGGAGAAGATTAAAGGAAATTAATAATGAGATGGACGATATGACTACACACTCTGATAACATATATACTCGTTGAATGTATAAGAATGTATATAAAATCGATGTTATTAGATCATTTTCAATTAGGGCAATTAATGAAAATTCATTGTAGATATTAAAACTTGATGCATAGTTTCTCTTTCATATATTGGTGTCTCCACTCACCCCTCGATCGGGTGGAACATGAGACATGGTTTCAAATTCCATTTGAATTTCTAATGCTATATCCGGGCCTGACTTGTCCACATTTTGGGAACATATGTGGTTCAATTGCTACAATGAATTTTAACTCTGGCGTAATTTTTATATCATCATAAATGCAAATAATACTTTTATAGTTTAAAAATTTGTAAATAAAAAAGTACCAAGTAAAATTGCTCTTTTGTGTGCGTCCGGACTTTGACAAAATTACCTCCCCTTTTCATCTCTCCTTAGAATCAATGCACGCCCATATCTTCCCATTTTAATAAACAATTACATTTGGTGACACATGTCCACTTATTAAAATTCTAAGAATTTAAAAAAAATATATTAATATATAGATTTTCTTATTTCAATAATTTATCATAACTTATTAATTAATAATAAAATTTTAATTATATCTTATATTAAAATTAAATTTATAACTATAATTCTTCGTTATTTGTAATTACTTGAATTTTAAATATACAATATAATTTGTTTAACTCTAAAAAAGTAACAATGCAACTCATTTATTGTTAGAGAAATTTTATTACTAACAAATTACGAAATTGAATTTCATATTTTTTGTTGTAATTTGGTCATTGTTTGAACTTAAATATGACATGGAGATAATACAAAATAATTATCTTATAAAACATAGATAATATAGAATAGAAGTTTAATATTAATATTATTTGGAGTAAGATTTTCTATTTTATTGAAATTTTTTGAATTTATAAGCTTCTTTTTTTTTCTTATGTGTTTTTGTTAATTTGTGTGATATTTCTTGTCAAATGTATTATTTTGTGTCATTCCATCTCCTTTGTTGTTTTGTTTATATAACGTACCTAACAATGAAATTTAATTTCTTTACATACAATTACCAATTTTACTACTTTCCATGTCATATATTATGTGAATAGTATGTTTGATCAAATATGTAAATGGCATGTTGTTTAGATGTGTACCAAAATCATATATTTTTTTTAACAAACATGTGAATTGTTGGATTTATTTTATTGTGACATTATTTTAATGAATGGTACATATTGCTTGTACCCATAACATATTTTTTTACTTTTGGCACATAACAATTTGAAAAAATCTGATAATTTCGCTTCATTGGGTATGAAATTGTAATCAACTGAAGAGTTGAAACAACTTGTGCACCGATCTCTTTGTGTTCCTCGTAGTGGATGATTATTATTTACAATAACATCTATAAAAATATTTTTTATGTGAATCTGTAACGTGAATTATGTATTAAATTTTTAATAATTAAGCACGTGTAATACACGGGTTCTATCCTAGTATCATAATGTAGGAAAGGAGTATGAGAGTAAAACACGAGAGGGGTGGTGTGTGTAAGGACTAAGGAGTAGGCCGGGCACGATGAGAGCACCCAAAAAAAATCTAACTTTTTATTAAAAAATAATTTAAAGTCCTTTATACTTAATATTTTTAAAAACTAATTAATAGTACTGATAACTTTTTTTAGTTGGATATTTTAATTTTAATTAGAAGATATTTAAAAAGTTAACTAATTACATAAGCACTCGATACCGAAGGTTACGAGTTTGTCTAATCTTTCATTCTAATAAAGCAATAAGTTGGGTGTCACATGTCATTTTTATAGGGTCTCCACCTAAGCTTGTCCACTTTTCAACACCACACTTAATTTTAAATTTTCTTCATTTAAGAATTCAAAATTTTCAAATTTAATATTTCAACTTTTATAAATATAAAAGTCAACATTACATTTAATTAAAATTAATTATAAATAGTTATTAATATTCATTAAGTATATATTTACATACATTATTTATTAACTAACTTACCAAATTATAAGTTATTTGAATTTTCTAATATTAAGAGATGTAACACTCAATTTTTTAATTTATAAAAATAGTTATTATTATTTATTAATTAAAAAACTATTATATATTAGGGTGATTGATTTATTTGATTAAAATATTAAAATGTCAAACACCCTTTTGTATTCTGAAATATAACTTTTATTAGTTCAGTTATCATACTCAACATGTTTTAATTATCATTTAACATTATCTGAAAATTCAAGTAACACTAAATAATAATAAATTTTATTATTGTAATTCTCAACACATTTTAAAGTAAACCAGTAAGCAATTTATTTTCCAACAGCGATATATAAAATACTCTAATTTACTATATTTTATAAAAAGTGTACTTTTTACTTAACTACTATAAAATAACGTATTGGATAAAATCTCACAGTTATATCATTCATATTTTTTGAATCTCATATCATTTTTTTTAATATTATCTCATATTATGAATATTTATTCAACCCGTACTAACCTAGTTTTTTAATATATTACTATTTTGATCATGTGATTTCTACGTTTTAACCATTCTAATATAAAAAAGAATTTATTAACATATCAACTCTATAAATTTATATCTGTTAAATGTAAAAGTATATCAATTATTTTATTTATAAGAACTATTTACGTAAGTTATAACACTATTTAATAGATGAGAGACTATTTGTGTAATCTAATAAAATTAATTAATTAATTAAAAAATATAATCCATGTCGGACCACCATAAGGACTAATTCTGTAAGTTATAACACCATTTAATAGATGAGGGACTATTTGTGTAATTTAATAAAATTAATTAATTGATTAACTAAATTTAAAACCCATGTCGGACCATCACCCCTCTACAACCTCTCCAATTCAACTGCCAGACCCGTAGATTACTATTTTCGACACCCCCACCACCATCCGCGACACTTCCATATCCAGACACGTCATCCTTAAGTTGTTCGGCAGTTACATACAATTTAGAAGCGGGATTTAGATCTGAATATTACCTCCATTCTGAATATATACCACTTTTGTTGATCAAGAACGAAATTGTTAAACTTAACTATCTGCTCGTGGTATAATTTCACGAAAGCAGCATTCTCCTTCTTGTCCGCTACTATCAGATTGACTTTATGTGTTTTCTTTACGTGATTAGTTCTCGCTGTGATCCAATTAGTTCTGGAAACCACCTCAAAGGCACAAAGCCAAGTAGTAGCGGTCATTAGCCTGACGAGATTTCCAGACAATCTCTGACAAGATTTCCAGCCACAACGCATATACGAAATACGAAATGGCATCACCATCCCCGTTTTATCTTCTACCGGTGATCACCTCATCTTCTACAGCTCGTACGATGGATTCATCAATGTCTTGCAAGGATTGGTCCTCTCACACACATGGATTCATCTAGATTTGACTCGTCATGAAAGGGTTATTGTGCATCAGACGAAGTCGTGTATGAAATTTTGTAAGTCGGCTGACAATCCATCATAGGATTGGCCTACAACTGTTGTTGTACATCCTGTTGAACTGGTTACATTCCCTTAGCATGCCATTCTATTTTGAATTCAATTGGTGGACCGTATGATCATTCCCTCACTCTACATTCACAAAATATCAGAGCACCTGTTTCCAAAATCATTGAATTTTTGTTGGTTTTTGTCACCCGATCCTCAAATATGTGGATCAAAACGTTTGCCAATACGGTCTCCTTTTTGTTGTTACATGATCTTGACTTCTTCCTAACAATAATAAAGGAGTGAGATCACATGTTGGTTGCCGGCATTAAGATCCATGTCCTCATTATTATCACCATCGTTTAGATCAAAGTAAGATGCAGATTAGGGCCTTGATCGTAATTGCCGTTGTTCTTGTTGGTTGTATTGTAGCAATTTTTGGTCCGACATAATAGGTGTTTGTTAAAACCACATATCATTCCCTAATTTTTGTTAGTTAACCAATATATTAGGATCAAGTTATAATAACATAACGTGGCAGGTAAACGGGCTACAAGCTATACCGCAATAAGTAGTGATGAAGCTTGAACAAAAATCCAGACGATCTGTAAACCAAGGGGGTCATACTTAATACGAAGTGACATAACATGAACAAAAACGCGGCAGGAGCCACCTCTGAGCTTGTGCTAAGCTTCCCCTTGCTAATACGTATCCTATTAGAGAAACTCATGATGCTCAAAAAACAATCTAATTGAGAATGCAAAAATGTTCCCTTAGTGAATGATTCCAGTTGTAACTTATTTTATCTATTTTATTAAGTATGTTTGTAATGTAATATATTATTTATATATAATTTTTATTTAATATAACTAATTTATTTATTTTGAGAACAAAAATAATTATTTAATATATAAAAAATAATCAAAAATCATATTTATATAATAAAAAGTTGGGTGGGTTGGATTGGATTGTGAATGTGGATAAAAAAATGAATTAATTTGGATTGTGTATGTGGTGAGCAAAATATAAATTTTTAATGAAATACTAGATTCAATTGGATCACTAATGTGGATAGTCTTACAATTTAGCTTTAGGAAGTGGCTTCTAGCTAGGGGTGTCGAAAATACTAGAACTCAATTAACCCCCGTATAAGGCAATTAAGGTCGATTCTAATAGGGTCTAAATGTCTTAATCCGGTTATTCGGGGTAATCCAAAATCTAAAGTTAGGGTTAAGTTTCAGGTTGAATTTTTTGAAGATATCGGGTTACGGGTTAACTCTAATATCCTAAATAGTAATATATAACTGTTACTTATTTAGGTCCAATGAACACATACATGTATAAGAAACGGTTTAATATTTTTTTCTCAACTCTCGAATTCACTATTCTATTTGTATGTACAACTATATATAGCCTCGTCTTGAATAAATTTGATGCTTGTTGCTATTAAAAAAAGGAAGAATGGATTTACATAATCTCAACTATTGTTTATTGGCCGATAATAATCTCACCAATTTTTTTGTAATAGAACAGACTTATCTTTATACCCTATTTTATTTAATAATCTTTCCATTAAATCTTACTAACGCCATTAGTATATGTTGCATGTTTTGCGGCGAGCCGCCAGTCATTGTTTTTGGTTTTAGTCTTCAATAAAAGCCTCATCCTTATTGTCACAAAAATCCATGAATCGAGGGACAATTTTGGGTTCAAAGAATTAGGGTTCGAATGGATTTAATGGCGGTTACTAGGTTTAACGGAAAGATTATTAAATTAAATATGATATAAAGATAAGACTCTTATATAAAAATGATGGGATTATTGTTGGCCAATAGGCATTAGTTATGATTATTTAAATTCATTTTTCCTTAAAGAAAAACTATGTATTTATGTATGTAGATTTGGAGTAATTGTTTTATTAATATGAAGTTGGGGAGCACTTGTTTTATTTATCTCAACTAATTTTTAGCATCCTTTTCAAACTTATTTGTAGATTTTGAGTATAAGTTAAAAATAAGTTAGTTTGAAAACGATATGACGTTGCAACATTTAAGTATTTTATTCTATATAAAAAAAAGCAAAACATCAAAACCATTACTATTGAAAAATGTGTTTGTGTAAAACTCGATTAACCCGGACTCGCCCGACCCTAATAACCCAAACCTTAAAAGGGCCGAGTTACAGGTGGGATTTTAAATTAGAAAACCTGACTAACCCGACCCTAATAATCCGAAAACAAATCAGATTGACCCAATTAAGAACATGTTTCGGATTGTTTATTTAAGTGGTAATGATTTTTGTTAAAAGTGCTTATTGGTTTATAACTTTTAAAAATGTGTTTTTTTATTAAAAAAAGTTTGGATTAGCCTTTCATGGTGTTAAAAGTCAATCGGTTAATAAGTTATTTTTCAAAAAGTATTTTATTTAACTTTTATATGTAAATGACTAAAAGGGGTTAGGTGGGTAAAATGTTAGGTGAATATAAAGTTAAATGTCGATATTATGGTAATTCACCACTCAAAACGCTATAAGCAGTTTAGCCGTAGAATCTTGGCTTATTAAAACTTGTTTTTTAGCTTATACGACAAACCAAAATGTAAAAGTGCTTATGGTGTTGCCAAACATTCAAAAGTGCTTATTAGTTTTTCAAAAAGCTAAGAAATCAATATATCAATGTTCGAGATTTTATTTGCGACGGTGTTGGGACGCTATAAGGGGGCGCTGCTATAAAGGCTCATAACGCCCACTGCACATAACCTTAGTATCCCCCATCCGGCCAATTACTATTTGCGTCCTTAATTACGGTTTGCGTCCCTGTGGTTTGCCATCTTTTGCCACATGAGTCCAAAGAAATTTTTTTCATCTGACACTCTTTGGTTTGCTTTTTTGTGTGATTTAAGTCTTTTTTACTACCGGTGTTAAAATTTTCTATTAAATCAAGGGGTATTTAAGTCAATTTACACACGAGGGACTAATTATGTAAAGTTGTAAACAAATAAAATATATGATCTGTTTTTTGTAATTTTAGTAAAGATTAAAAATTTTAAAACCAAAAGTATATTTCTTCAAAGGGATAGGCTATTCATAGCCCCCCTAATTACTTGTTGCACTCCCCCCCTGAGATTTTGTTTTGAAAACTGTCATGTTCCACCCCTGTAAAATTATTTTATAAGGATAGTTTATATTAAAAATAAAATTTTGAAATAAAATAACAAAAACGATAATCATTATTTTAGAACTCTAATTTTTTATAAAAAATGATTTAATAACAGTTTTTTATAAAAAAAAATAAACAATTTTTTAAAAAACTCCTTTTTAACAGTTTTTTTGTAAAGATGTTTTTAAACAATTAAAAAAACGTTTTTGAACAGTTTTAGTTTTTTAATTAAAAACGATATCATTTTTTAAAACTGTTTATAAACGTCTTTTAACAATATTTATGAAAAAAACGTTTTTTTAACAAATTTTTTTAAAAAACGTTTTTTTAACAATTTTTTTAATAAAAAAAACGTTTTTTTTAACAATTTTTTTTTATAAAAAAAACGTTTTTTTACAATTTTTCAAAACAAATTTTTCAAAACAAATTTTTAGTTTAAAAAACGCTTTTTAACCGTCTTTAGTTTTTTTTTTCTAAAATTGCTCAGTTTTTTTTTAATTTTTCTTAATCAATTTAAAAAAAAAACATTTCTTAATCAATTTTAAAAAAAACGTTTTTTTAAACAATTTTGTTTTTTTATAAAATATTTTTGTAATCTTGTGTAAAAGAAACTGTTTTAACAAAATTTATGGTTAAAATATAGCAAAATAAAATTAAAAAGTTTGAACGGGAATTTTCTATAAATTAGAGGAGGGGGTGCAACAAGTAAAAATTAATTAAAGAGGGTACGAATAGTAGCACCAACCATCCCCGTTTTTCAGAACCCTAACCCCATCCCCCAGTCACCCCTTCCTCCGCCGGCTCCTCCCACCACCATCCAATCGTCGCCGTCGCCCATTCTTCTTCCTCAATGATGACGTATGTCCGGGTAGGATGACGTCATAAGTCGACACACGAACATCCTACCCAATAACACACAAGTCAAGCGTGTCGGCTAAGTAATCAACATACCGAGCCGACACCCACGCAGAAGAGTTAACCAACCATCCGCTCGGTGTCGGTCACACAACGGTCGACACCCGAGCACGACACAGCATGCATCACAGGTTAACCCTTGAAGGGTTAACCAACTATCCGCTCGGTGTCGGTCACACAACGGCCGACACCCGAGCACGACAAGTCCGCAACGGACAACACAGACCAAGGCTCATACACTCGGCAGGTCGGCGTACCGACACCCGACCTGACACCACATTTAATGCGATTACCCAAAATGTATACTGTAGGAACTTGGCGCAGTCCAAGATGTAGGCCTGCAACGCATCTCCTTTGGGTAATCAGCATTAATGGCATTACAAGACAAAGGTTGAGGGTTATAAATACACCCCAACCACCAGGTTAGGATTCATTCAATGCGCTTTGCTTCGATTTGATTACACTTGATCTCTCGAAACGCATACTTATTCTCACGCCCGAGCTTGGTCGCAGGACACCCTGTCCTGCCCTCCAAGAACAACGGTGTTTCTTTGTTTTGCAGATCTTAGCCGAGCCGACACGGTCCAGGTTGAAGGCTCCCGATCCCATCTTGTAGTCGATCTATCGTTGTGATTCGTCCTAGGTCTCGACCTATCCAGTCACACCTGGTAGCCCGATTCTACATTGGCGCCATCCGCACGGTACTCAACTACTCAGCAGAATGTCTGGCCAACACGAGGAACAGCGGCCAGACGAGAACTTCACCACTCCAGCAGCAAAAGAGACAGCAGTCGGAGCATCCGAGACAGCCGACTCCCAGACACTGACACTCACACCAGAAGTTGTGAGCCGAAACTTCCTGCACCTGCGACAAATGCTGAACGAACATGTCGCCACGGAAAGGGCAAAAGGGATACGCGTTCAGCTATCCTATGACGATGATGAGCTCGTTATCAACGATGAAATGCCACCACCACCGGGGTTCACGGCCAAGCAAACTAGGCCGACGGCTACCGTCACTGACAGCACGACAGTACCCGCTCAGGCTACAAGACCCACACAGCCGACACCAACCCCAGCCGCAGGAGCACGACCAACGCAGATGCAAGCCGGCTCTGGGCCGACACCATTCCCATTCAACCAGCAACAACAAATGCCGTTCCCAGGTCAACAATTCTACCCCTACCCACAATTCATGAATCCATATGGGATGCCACCGTACCAAATGCCCATGTACCCACCCTATGGAATGCCATTACAGCAGCCGACTCCGACACACCCGGTTAACCCAGGCACAGGCCCTCGGCCACAGCCACAGACAGGGGTCGAAACACCAAGGGTAGAAGGCCCGAAAGACACAAGTGCCGACGACTTCTCTCTACCTTACATCCCAGAAGAGGAAAGCAAGTTTACAGAAAGGATCGAAAGTTTTGAATGCCCACCCAAAACAAAGTTACCAAGCACAATAAAGACATATGATGGCAGTACAGACCCAGAAGATCATCTACACGCTTTCAAGTCCGCAGCAGGCATAGAGAAATGGTCCATCCCTGTGTGGTGCAAGATGTTTGTTCAAACCCTCTCCGGCCCGGCCAGGCTATGGTTTAATTCACTTCCTGACGATTCGATCGACAGCTACGTCCAATTGAAGCAGCTATTCTCAAAACACTTCGGCCAACAGAAAAAGTGCACCAAGGACCCGATCGAGTTGCATAACATCCGGCAGGGAGACCAAGAGTCCCTTCGGACCTTCCTAGAAAGATACAAATCCGAGTCCCTCACCATCGGCCATGCCGATGAGAGACAAAAGATATCAGCCTTCATTCATGGCCTGCGAACAAGGCAACTGATCAAGGAAATGAGCGCCAGAGTCCCGGCGACAATTCAAGAGGCTTTCGACCGAACCGAAGCCTTCATTAGAGGAGAAGAAGCGGCTCAGCTCCGAGATAAGTCGTCAGGCGGACAACAAAGGTCTCAAGGTCGGCACCAACACAGCAGAGATTCCCGCCGACCCTGGCAGTCGGGCGGAGACAGAGGAAACAGAGACGATCGCCGACACTCGGGTTTTACACCCTATGAACGACCGTCTCCCTCTAATCAAAAGAGCGACAAAAGAGATTATCCCAACTTGACCAAAACTCCTAGGGAGATATTACAAACAGAGGATGCAAGTCGACAGTTCGGGAAGCCTCGAACAATGGGCTCCAACACTACTAATAGAAACATGGCCAAGTACTGTGATTTCCACTTAGACAGGGGTCACGACACCGACGAGTGCCACCAGTTGAAAAAGGAGATCGCACACGCTGTTAAAACTGGTCAGCTAGCACACCTGTTGAAGGAAATCAAAGAGCAAAGGAATAAGAAAGAAAAAGCAAAAGATAATGCTCCGATACTCATGACACATGCCTCTCGGCACAAGAAACCAAAAATAAGGAGAGAGAGCTGGGTCAACAAGCCAATCTCTTTTCCAGCACTAGACTCGGCCATACCGACACTCAGCCCCATGGTCATCATCGCCGATGTGGCAGGCCACGATGTCCACAGAACATACATCGACGGGGGGAGTGCGTCGGACATTATGTACAAGAATTGTTTCTCCAAGCTACCGGAACACATACAGCGACGGCTCCAGCCATCTAAAACCTCATTGGTCGGTTTCAGCGGCGATATGGTCTTTCCCGAGGGAGAGATCACCCTGCCAGTAACGCTGACCGACAGATCGTACACAAGAACCGAGGAGGTAACCTTCCTCGTGGTCGACCGACCATCACGCTACAACATCCTCTTCGGTCGACCAGCGATCTACCAGTTCGGCTGTGTCGTCTCCACAGCACATGGGCTTATGAAGTTCCCGACCCAAAGTGGCATAGCAACCATCAAGTCTGCTCATTCCAACTGCGACCTAACGGCAGATGTCACTGAGGAAGCAACACAAAACAAATGGAAAGTGAATGAAGAATACCCGGACCAATTGGTTACGATCGGCCCGGAGCTATCAAACCCGACACGGGAAAAATTGTACAATCTGATACGCAATAGCACCGACGTATTCGCCTGGACACCAGCCGACATGACAGGCGTCCCAAGAGAAATTACCGAGCACCTGCTAAAGGTCGACCCAAAGCAACGACCAATGGCCCAGGCAAAACGCAGCATGGCCCGGGACCGAAGTAAGGCCGTCTGTGAAGAAGTTACAAAGTTAGTAAAAGCAGGAATCCTCAGAGAAGTAAAGTGGCACACATGGATCGCCAATCCAGTCATGGTCGCTAAGTCCGACGGCTCGTGGAGAATGTGCGTCGACTTCACAAACCTCAATAACGCCTGCCCAAAAGACTGCTACCCACTGCCGGCAATCGATGCAAAGGTCGACGCCCTATCGGGCTATAAATACAAATGCTTTCTCGATGCTTACAAAGGTTACCACCAAATTAAGATGGCCCGAGACGACGAAGAAAAGACAGCTTTCCATACAGACAAAGGCATTTTCTGCTACCGAAAGATGCCTTTCGGCCTAAAAAACGCAGGTGCCACCTACCAAAGGCTGATCGATCAGGTTTTCGACCCACAAATTGGCCGGAACATGGAAGCATACGTAGACGACCTGGTCATCAAGTCAAGATCAGAAGAAACAATGATAAACGACATCGAGGAAACCTTCGGCCGACTCAGAGCTGTCAACATGAAGCTCAACCCTGCCAAGTGCTCCTTTGGGATGAAACAAGGAAAATTCCTGGGCCACATCGTCACAGATCAGAACATCATGGCAAATCCTGAGAAGGTAAAAGCAATCATGCAGATGAAAGCACCACAATGTCTGAAGGAACTACAATGCTTAAACGGCCGACTCGCCGCGCTCCATCGTTTCATCTCGAAATTAGCAGAAAAGTCGATGCCTTTCTTTCGAACTCTCAAACAGGCCACCGACAAAAATCAATTTCTTTGGACAGAAGAGGCAGACAAAGCATTTGTAGAATTGAAACACAGTCTCGCATCCCTCACACCGGTCACTGCACCGGCAGCAAGTGAAGAGGTAGTACTATACTTATCTGTCGGCATCGAGACAATCAGCTCAGTCTTGTGCACAGAAAGAGCAGACCAGCAAGCTCCCGTCTACTTCGTGAGTCGAGCGATGAAAGACCCGGAAACCAGGTACACTAAAATTGAAAAATTATTATTAGCTCTAATCCATACAGCCAGGCGCTTGCGCCGATACTTTCAGGCTTACAGGATCACTGTGCTAACCAATTACCCCCTACGGGAGGTAATCCACAGGCCGGAAACATCGGGTCGATTCGCGAAGTGGGCCATCGAGCTCGGTGAACACGAGTTGCATTTCAAACCGCGCACGGCAATCAAAGGCCAAGTGTTGGCCGATTTCATCACAGAACTGCAAATCGGCTCGAACACAGATAAGCCGACGCTCGATAATTACACGCCCCCACCACCGGTCACCGGCACTGACGTCTGGACCCTCTATACAGACGGGGCCAAAAACAGCGAAGGGTCAGGTGCCGGCCTTGTCTTAATTGACCCCCACGGGGTAGAGGTAACATACGCCATTCGACTCGACTTCCCAAGCACAAACAACGAAGCCGAGTACGAGGCATTGCTGGCAGGGTTGCGGTTGGCACGGAAGATGAAAGTCAAAAAACTAGCTGTCAGAGTCGACTCACTGTTGGTAACAAACCAGGTGAAAGGTGATTTCGAAATCAGGGGCGAAGCAATGCAGAAATATGCAAACAAAGTAAAAGAACTAACAGCACAATTCGAAGGATTTGAGATCACCCAAATCCCAAGAAGCCAAAACAAGAAAGCCGATGCGCTGAGTAAACTTGCATCCCTCGCATTCGCCCACCTAAGCAAACAGGTGCCGGTCGAAATCATCCACAGCCGAACCGACGAGCTTAAAGAAGTGCTAGAAACAGACACAGTGGCCAACAGTTGGATAACACCTATCCGACTCTACCTGTTAAATGGCACTCTCCCAGACTCATCCCTCGAAGCAGAAAAACTAAAAGCCCAAGCCCAGCAATACACGCTTCACAATGACAAGTTGTACAAGAAGTCTTACCTACAGCCATTGCTAGTGTGTCTAACACCTGAAGAAGGAAACTACGTTATCAAGGAAATCCACGAGGGAATCTGCGGGACACACTCCGGCCCTCGGTCGATAGTGACACGAATGATGACGATGGGCTACTATTGGCCGACCATGTACATGGATACCGAGCATGAAATCAAGAAATGCCGAGGATGTCAAATGCATGCCAGTGTGCAAAGGGTGCCGAAGCACAACTTAATACCGGTAACATCCCCGTGGCCTTTCTACAAATGGGGTATCGACATCGTCGGACCTTTCCCGGAGGCACCTGGCCGAATCAAGTTCCTAATAGTAGCAGTCGACTACTTCACCAAGTGGCCAGAAGTGAAAGCAGTCGCCACGATCACGGGAAAGCAAGTAATTAATTTCGTCTGGGAACAAATCGTGTGCCGATACGGCCTGCCCGGGAAGATAGTGTCGGATAATGGCAAACAGTTCGCTGACAACCCATTCAAGACATGGTGTCAGGAGCTACAGATTACCCAAGTGTTCACCTCGGTCGCTCACCCACAGTCCAATGGCCAGGTCGAACGCACAAACAGGTCCATAGTCTCCGGCATCAAAGCTAGACTCGGTGAACAAGGAAAGAACTGGTTAAATGAACTTCCAAACGTCCTATGGGCTATACGCACCACTGAGAGAACAAGCCACGGACACACTCCATACAGCCTGACCTTCGGCTCCGAAGCAGTAATCCCGGCAGAAATCGGCATGCCGACGTACCGGACAGAAAACGTCTCGGAGATAACAAATGACTCGGAGCTACTTGTTAACCTAGCCCTAACGCAAGAACGCCGAGATATGGCCGCAATCAACGAAGCAAGGTACAAAAAACAGATGGAGAAATACTACAATCAAAAGGTCCGAGAAGTCACCTTCCGACCCGGAGATTATGTGTTTCGGCACAACGAGGCAAGCCGACAGGAGAGTCAAGGTAAACTGGGACCAAACTGGGAGGGTCCATACCAGGTCAGTGAAGCACACGAAAAAGGCTCTTACAAGTTGACAACCATGGAAGGAAAAGCCGTTCCACGGCACTGGAACGCAATGCAGCTCAAAAAATGCTACCTGTAAAACATCTCAATGTGTTCGACATATGTACCTCAAAAGGGATTTTCATACATCCCATTTTAATGAAAAGTCGACACTGAATTCTCTTTAACCTTGTCAATTTTTATACAATTGCATCTAACTATAATTGCTCGAACCGACTGGCTAATGTCGGCCAGATTATAAACACGATCAATATTCACATGATTTAGACTCGCAATCGGCTAAACTAGTCACAAGACTATAGCACACGATTCACCTAACTTCATAACAAGGCCGACAGGCACTTGTATCTGTCGTCCCAGAACAAGGATGTCACGCCGATAGGGCATGAGAAACCCTAACCGACACGACACCCACAATGGGACGACAGTCTTCGTAAGATGGTTATCCGTACTGGGTTATACAGGGAAACGTTTCACCGTTCATCTCTCACAACTCTTATAAGTGGGTGACCGGCAGACCTCCGAAGTTTCTAGTCAGCCCTGTTAACAGCCGACACACGAAACAGGAAGGCATAAGCCGGACCACATAGACTGAAAGACTTCGGTCGAACCTAGGTTTAAATGCGCAAAAAAGTATGTTTTAATTAACAACTTAGTGGACTGTACATCCACCAAAATACACTAGCGGTCGAGACAGACACGTTACAATATTTAACAGCCGTCACCAGCACGACTACATAATATAAATAAGCTACGCCAACACGATATCTTATTCAACAGTCGGTATATACTTAAACTTACCGACAAACGGAGTCGACAGGCGGACATTGACGAATGTTCAAATACTCCCATACACCTACCTAACAATGAACCGCGGCCCCTCCTCGATCAGCCATTGCCGATCATCGCCCAGCTCCTGGGCCTGGCCCTGAACACCTTTGTAAAGGTCCGACAAGCGCTCCTTGTCGACCTTCAGTCTCTCAACTTCAGCAGTCAACCTTTTCACTTCGGACGAGTGACGAGCAGCATCGTCATCACATCGCTTCCGAAGATCATCAAAGGCGACCTCATGTTCTCTGGCCGACGCCTGGAGAGCCGCAAGAGCTTCAGCATCGGCTCGCCTCCCGGCTTCGAGATCGGCCAGCTTTTTTTCAAGAGTAGAGATGCCCTCCAGATCGACAGACGCGTATTTAATTCGGAGGTCACCAATCTCCTTCTTCAGCTTGCCGACCTCATTCCTCTTGGCCGCGACGCGCTTTTGCAGACCCTCCACGGTCTTCTCCAGTCGCGCATTGCGACGAACCATACCTATGCCGGCGACATAGGCACGGGTAAACTTGAATGTCGCCCTCCGACGGGCTTCTTCAGGAGTTTCATTCTCCATCTCAACACGAGCGCCCGCCGGAATACTAAGGCGAGCAAACTCTCGGCATAATCGAGTGGTTTCAAGCCGAGAGCCATTCGTTATCTGCCAATCTGGCACAAATATCGCATCAGCAGCAGCAGGATCAACCTCGCGAAGGGGGGAAGAGCCAAAATCACTATCATCCACAATGAAGGGCTCAGGCCTCGACTCGGCACCCCGGCCCATCTGCCTCAGCTGGTCAAGCACGGTCAACCGACCGGCTTCAGTAAACCGAGAGCCTTTCTCCTGCAAATTGCGAGCGAAATCATCAAAGTCGATACACAATTGATAGTTAATCAGAGGAGAGGGAGAGACACTTACACCGGCAGCAGTATAGTCAACCTTGCTCTTCCCCTTAATGGTGGAAGCAATCTCCCCCTCCTCTGGCCCATCGTTGGCCTTATCCTCAGGAGATATGACCTGAAGGTCAGACTCCGAACCATCACCACTAAGCCGGGACGACTGCCCATCTGTCGACCGCTTGCGCAGAGCAGAGTGCTTCTGGCGACGACTACTTTCCGACTTCTCAGCCTGAGGGTCGGTCTCGACAGTTTTCCTTTTGCGGCTAGGTTTGTCCTTAGTGGTCTTCCCAGCCTCCTTATCAACAAGAATGGTCGACTCACCACCAAGAGACGACCCTAAAAAAGTCCGATCACCACGGGTGATCGTAAAATCTTCATACCGACGCCCCGCAGTCACATCAACAGGGCCCCTCTCACCCTCAGCCAAGGGTTTACTCCCCTGCACCACGTCGGCAGGATCATCCAAGGTGATGAAGTCCAGCAAGTCCATATCTGACAAGAAAAACAAATAAGGATAAGTATATCAAGCCAACAAAACAATAGACAGAAAAGTAAAAGCCGACAGGGGATTACCCCGGCCCTCAAGAGTAAAAGCTGGTTTCTCCGTCCGAGACAACCAATTCCGACTCAATCCAGTCAGGATCAACACCCTCTCAGGGTACTTCTTCAAAGGCAGGCTCAAAGAAGCCAACCCCCCCACCGTTTCTGCACTAAACGGCAACTCAGCACGCTTCCTCCTCTTCACCTTGGTCGACCTCCAGGGAAGGTCGACACCAAGTATTTTATCAGAAACAAAAAAGAACTTATCCTTGAAATCTTTACAATTCGTCGGCAGCCAGTTCAAGTAACAAGGGCTGACCGATTCGTCTTCATACTCCTCTCGGCGTTGCTCGAATGAAAACCAATCCCCCTGATGATTTATCCTATAAAACCTATGAAAATCACCAGAAGTCGGCTCTCTACCTAACGCCCAACAGGTAGCCTCGAAATGGGTCAGTCTCAGTATAGCATTCGGATGCAACTGACTAATATGCACCATATTATATTTCAAGATGCTTATAAAAAAGCGAGTCAGAGGAATCCGCAGTTGGCCGACACTGAACGATTTGGTGTATAAACCGACCATATCATTAGGAGGATCTCTAATAGACTGTGTCGGCGTCGGAAGAATAGGATCTAATTTGGCAGAAACGCCGAAACGCTCACAATGCTCACCTAACTCCTCTAAGGTGAGGGACGACCTAAAATCTTTCATCCCCCGAGGCGCCATTAAAAGAGATGTAAAAGACGAAAGGAAGGAGAACGTACCGAAAAAGGGAAACGAGGTTGGCGCACAGGGATAACAGAGAAGAACGGAGGGCGGAGCAGACGGATTTTGAAAGAGTAAACTTTGAGCGTTGATGGTAAAAATGAAAGTAAAAAGGGGTTTATATAGGCGACGAAACCCTAAACGACGGTTGGGTGACCCAATCCCATCACTCAATCACCCGAGGCCCATCAGAGCCCAACACGTGTCCACAGCTGTCACGCATTTCTGAACACAGAGTCGGAGTCGACCAACAACGTCGGGCCGACACAAAAGAGTTAAGCAAAAAGGCAGCAATTATACTCCTAGTCCGATAATGATGTCCAGACCACCACACATCGGACTGGGGGACTGATGACGTATGTCCGGGTAGGATGACGTCATAAGTCGACACACGAACATCCTACCCAATAACACACAAGTCAAGCGTGTCGGCTAAGTAATCAACATACCGAGCCGACACCCACGCAGAAGAGTTAACCAACCATCCGCTCGGTGTCGGTCACACAACGGTCGACACCCGAGCACGACACAGCATGCATCACAGGTTAACCCTTGAAGGGTTAACCAACTATCCGCTCGGTGTCGGTCACACAACGGCCGACACCCGAGCACGACAAGTCCGCAACGGACAACACAGACCAAGGCTCATACACTCGGCAGGTCGGCGTACCGACACCCGACCTGACACCACATTTAATGCGATTACCCAAAATGTATACTGTAGGAACTTGGCGCAGTCCAAGATGTAGGCCTGCAACGCATCTCCTTTGGGTAATCAGCATTAATGGCATTACAAGACAAAGGTTGAGGGTTATAAATACACCCCAACCACCAGGTTAGGATTCATTCAATGCGCTTTGCTTCGATTTGATTACACTTGATCTCTCGAAACGCATACTTATTCTCACGCCCGAGCTTGGTCGCAGGACACCCTGTCCTGCCCTCCAAGAACAACGGTGTTTCTTTGTTTTGCAGATCTTAGCCGAGCCGACACGGTCCAGGTTGAAGGCTCCCGATCCCATCTTGTAGTCGATCTATCGTTGTGATTCGTCCTAGGTCTCGACCTATCCAGTCACACCTGGTAGCCCGATTCTACACTCAACACCGGCGAACCCCTCTATCCACGAGCTCCCAAATGCACAAGGTGGATTTAATTGTATGGTGGTTGGATTTTCAACATTCATTGATAAAAGCAATTGTTTATTTCGATTCTCACGCCAAGTTTGTTCCCCTAATTGTATGCAACCACACCGTACGATTTCGGCTCCGGTCATCTAAACCTGGATCTCGCAATGGATCTGGGTCTTGTGTACGATCTTACCAATTAAGATTACGTGAGTTTCCTCTGCTCAATTGGCTCGACGCCAAGACATTTCAGGTGACCACACTGTCACCGGCTGCGTATCGGATGCGGAAGAAACCAGTTCCGCAGAATCCGTGAAAAAGGGGCTTTTGACAAAGACTCTGATTCACCCAACTTGTCATCTAGGTTTGATAAAACTGGTTCCAATCGGGCTTGGTGGACTGGTGGTGGTGGTAGTTATTGAAGAACAATGAGGATAAGGGTTTTATCTCTTTTTTCTTATAAATTACATAAACAGTCCCTTAAAATTGCTGGAGTGTAAAATTATATATAAATTGTTACACAAAAAGTCATTGATCAGTAAATTTACATAATTAGTCCCCAAGTGAAAATTGACTTAAATACCTATTGATTTAACAGAAAATTTTAACCCCATTAGTTAAAAGGACTCAAATCGCACAAAAATGCAAACGTGTCAGATGAAAGTTTTATCAACTTTTGGACTTATGTGGGCATGTGGTAAAAGATGGCAAACCACAGGAACGCAACCGTAATTAACTCTAACTACTTTGAGCATTCGTTAAATAGGTTATATTCACATAAAACTAATTATTGGTATCTTATTTTAGAAAATACAATAACTAAATTTATGTTGTTCCTGTCAATATAATATATATAAATTTAATTTTATTTATTTGTTCATTGGTGATTTATAATATAATGAAATCTCAATATGATTTATTTTAATTGTTTTGTAAATTTCTTTTATTACTTTTTTTCTGAATGGGATGCGTGAAGCCGTGAAGCACATGGAGACGCCTGAAAAACGTGATAATACATCATGAACACATTAAATTGATGATGTTCTTGTCGGTATAGAAAACCCTCCAAAAATACAAAAGTACAAAAATGTAGACTAAAGCTGCAGATATCAATTTCTACAGGGTCTATTTTGTAACTTTGATCCCTCTATATAAGGCAAGGCATATGAATACTAGGGTTTGTAAACCAGTTTCCACACACATAAAACATGTTTACACCTCAAGTCAATCACCTCCTCTGCCACAAAACAAGGGCAAATAAGTCTTTTAACACCACATATGGCTGTGGCGAGTGTAGCGGAAACCCTACTTCTTTTCTATCTCCTAATAAGTTGGCGTTTCCTCCTGTTAAACGCCAACATCATTTCCGGCGGTCAACAGTTCAAATCAAAGCTGTCTCCGCCGGAGAATCACTTACTGCCACTACCATCAAAACCACTCGTCTCAAAGCGGTGATTACAATCCAGGCGACGATAGGTGGGGCTCTATCAAACTTGTTAAATAAAGTGTATAACGACTTCACCGATTTGCTTGGAAAATCGCTACTTTTGGAGCTTGTTGCGGCCGAGACTGACCCTAGTAAGCGTACATGCATCCTGGCCGGTCTTGTATATTCCAGTTCTAGAGAACAAAAATGAAACTCATCTTAGCATTAGTTTTTTAAAACTAATGAATAGTAATATTAACTTCAATTCTAATTGCTTTTAGTTAGTTAGAAGATATTTAAAAAAAGTTAGCCGATTACATAAGAAATCTATACTAATGAAAGTTATGTGTAGTCACAAAAGTCCATGTATAACGCGTTAAATGTTATATGACAGTCAGTAAGTACTAAGTGACTTTATAACTTATAAAAGGTGTGCAAAGCCTTTTTAACACCCCTACTTTTCTTTTAAAAAAATCTTAATAAAAATGGACCAATCAGAAAAAGGAGGAAAAAATTAACCCAAATACCCAAGGTGCTATGTCTATAACACAAAAAAAGTTTGGGAGTGCTATATGGACGTTATGGTGGGTTTCTCATGCCCATTACGCATAGCCTAAGGTTATAAGTTTATCTTTAAACTTTTTCAAAAAATAACATGTGCTACAATTGTTAAAAATTATTTATTTATTTCATATAAAATGATATTAAAGTTTTTATATTTAATTAAGTATAAAAAAAAAAGAAGAAGGAAACTACTATTATTACTAGTATTATTATTGTTGTTTTTTTTTAATTAAGAACTTTATTTAAGAAGAAAAGGAACGAAATTATACTCCTTAATATGGATTTAGAGATAATTTAAAGATGGAGGGGAAAGAGATGGAAAAAGTTCTCATATGAAGCTAATTACTGTAAAACATATATATGAGTCGAGGAATAGGAAGGATTAGGGCTGTAAACGAGTCGAGTCGAGCTGTATAGAAACCGAGCCGAGCCGAGCCGGCTCGTATAGAAACCGAGCCGGCTCGTATAGAAACCGAGCCGAGCCGAGCCGGCTCGTTTATTTTAACGAGCTAAAATATTGAGCTCGAGTTCGGCTCGTTAAAAATCGAGCCGAGCCGAGCCGGCTCGTCGAGCCAGCTAGTTTATTTACTTATTTTTCAATTAAAATAGATATTTATACCGAAAAGTATCATATTAGTTTTATATCTTATTCTAATTTAATATTTTTTAAGTAAAATACTATAGGAAACTTAGTAATTAAGTTAAAAATTCATAATTTATGGGTTATATATATGTATATGTAATAAAATTTGAGCTTAAATTTAAACGAGCCAACGAGCTAACTAACGAGTGAGCCATGAGCTGAGCTGACCTTGGTTCGGGCTCGACTCGTTTAGAACCGACCGAGTCGGCTTGGCTCGTTTATAATCGAGCTGATTTCGAGCGAGCTAATTTCAAGCTTTTTTCGAGCGAACCACGAGCTGCAAGTTTTTTGAACAACCGTAGGAAGGATGGTAAAAATAGTAAATACCTATTCAATACAAAAAAAAAAAAAAAACTAACCTAAATGCCGCAATTTTCTCTTTATAATTATATATTTCAAATTAGCAAATTAAATAAAGTTGATGTAGAAAACATCAAAACTAATATGATCTTGATATAACGATATTTTTTTTTTAAATTATACAATTAATAATATTAATAATTTTTAGTTTAAATATACCCATTTCTAAAATATATATAGCATTTTATTTACTGTACTAAAATTCTTTATTGTTGATTGTACGTAGGCCGTACTATTTTTATAATTAGGAATTGTTAGTTTATATATATATATGAACTTTTTATTTTGAAAATTTTTGAGAACTAAATCTCAACCATTAATTTCAGGGGGACCACTACAATTCATGGGAGAGGAGATACATGTAAATAAACTTGTGGCTCAAATTAGTTCTTTTTAGTTCTAAAATTAAATTGGTTCTCAAATGATTCTCTTCTTATATATATATATATATATATATATATATATATATATATCTTAAATATAATATAATATTTCCAGGTTTAAGATTATATATTTCGGTTGTTGTATACAAGAAATTCTTCTTAACTAATTTATATATATACTTTCTATTCGTTGATATTAATTTTTGTATTCTGATTTGAAGAGACGGGCTTATTGAAAGATACTATAAAGGACTACGCACATCGAACCGGTCAAACAATCGAAGATGTAACATACTTAGCAGAATTTGAAGTACCAGAAGATTTTGGTCCAATTGGAGCGATTAAGATAGAAAACGAACATAAGAACGAGGTATTTGTTGAATCCGTGGTAATAGAAGGATCCTCTATCAGCCCTATTACCGTCGCATGCGGGTCATGGGTTCATTCCAAGTCCATCAACCCTGAGACTCGTATTTTCTTTGTTGATAAGGTTAGCAATTCTCTACCATACATGTAAGTTAAGAAGATAACAATCACAAAAATGCTTGTCTCGAATTTTAGATTAGATGGGCATGGGCAATTCAACAAAGGTTAAAATGAGTAAAACTTTCATCTTCAACTTTTCAGCCCTTATCTAAAACCGACTTATTCGATTAAGGATTAAAGGTTAGAGTTACAAGATGTCAAACAAATATGTATTTTTTAATAAATTATTGAGTGTTTTAATTAGTTCTAGAGTTAACTATTATTTTTGTCTATATGGTTCGGTCCAGTATGTCATTTTCATAAGTTTTTGAAATCCACCATTTTTATCGGTGTGGTTTTAATTTTTTATCATTTCAGTCCACTTAGGTAATATATAGTATTAGTTAAATTCTGCTAAGATTTATATTCTCTCACATAATTTACTATATTAATATGCTATGTATTATTCGAGATAAATAAAAGAAAGAATTAAAGAGAAAGAAAGAAAATAAATTGATGAAATTGGAAAGATATAATGTATTTTATTGTTTTCGAGTTTGAAGAAAACGAAGAAAATGAAATGTGTTTGATTATTTTCCAATTTTGGTTCCGTCTACTAAAAACTTACACACAATTTGTACAAAGTTTCTTTTCACTCGTCAAAAGGGCCCGAAAACATAATGTTTTGGGAATATCCTAGTTGTAACTAACTAGATAAGTTATGGGTGCGTGTTGCGGCGGTAACCATACACTCAAGCATAAATAAAAAGACGTCGTGGCGTTGCTAGGGTATTTCCCGCATCGGATAAAAACCAAATCATTTTTAAAAATAGATAGCAGAGGTATGTAAAGAGAAACATATGAATTTAGTGAGACCTAGTTATAAACACTAAACTTAGATAAAAATGTTGTTATTGTATATTCAAAAATCATAATAAATTTAAGTCTTCGTGAAAATTAGCATTATACCACCAAAATATAAATCCACGATAAACTATCGGGAAATATTAAAATTATATATATTTAACTCACTATTCCTAAATTTAATTGTAAGAAATTAATGGTAAAGAAGTAATATCATAAAAAAGTTGTAATAAAACATTATAATTACAAGATGAAAAAAGTTGTGATAATATTAAAAGAAAACAAATAAAACAACACAATTTAATTAGGGGTAGAATAATGATAACACAATTATGTGTTTTTTTAAGCGATCAATAAATACAACCTGGACCCTTTGGGTAACACAAATTATGTGTTTTATATATAGATAAATAAATGTATTCTTTTTGTTAAAAGATTAACGAGACCTCAAATACACATGCTAGATGAGTTTAATTGTGAAGTGTAGATTGGATTTTTGTCGTTTAAAAAGAACAAACCTTTCCACCATGACAATGACAAGACAAGAGGTACTTGGTATTAATAGAGTACTAAATTTTTAAATATAAAACTAGTTTCTAATAAAAATTCTTATATATATACCATCCGCTATTTTTTTTTTTGAACGGCAAATTTGGATCATGACGGGGCATTACCCACCCACCCGATCATCTCCAATCCCCATCAGGAGGAAACTCACCATAGGTGAGAAAACCCCCTGGCCCAACATGTAACCCTCATTTATTTATTTTTGTTACAAGTGGGACTTGAACTCAAGACCTCCCATTTATAATGTCTTGGGCACCTCCCCCTAGCCAATTGGGCTAGAGATCATTGGTACCATCCGGCTATTGATCCGTAGTTATAACCCCCTCATCTGAGCAAATCACATCACGTGTCGTACAGTTAGCAAGGGGTACAATGGTATAGTCATAAAACTTATAACGCCCCTCTAGTTATTACACAATTATATATCATCAAAAATATTTAAGCCAATAAAAAAAGAAAAAGAATGGGCTAATCAAGAATAGGGGAGAGGCGTCATATATCTTCACAACGTCTGGGATAAAATTTCGCCCCATAATACCCCCAAGGACTGTGCACGGGGTGCTATGGGGGCTATGGGAGTGGCAAAACGCCCACTAAAAATAGCCTCATAATAAAATAATATGTGTTAAAGTAAGACGATAATTATAAATACGGATCGTATTGTGAACAGAGTTTAAATTACTAAAGAAAAATTATCCCAGATAAGTTTCAATAATTTATGTAGTGTTCTATGGGGTGGTGATGATGAGTTTCAATAATTTATGTGGTGTTCTATGGGGTGGTGACGATGGGTGTTTGATCACTATATGTGTGTGGCAATAACCCTACTATTCAATTTTCATCAAATATGACAAAGACAAGAGGTACTTGATATTAAATTGAGTACTAATATTTTAAATATAAAAACACGTTTCTAATGACAATTCTTATATAACATCACTAGTTTTTTATCCCCGTGTGTTACACGGGTTAATTCAAAATTTTGTGGTGATATTAAGTGTCTTTTTTTATTAATTAAACTATGACCAAACTTTTTGTTTATTATATAATATACAGTATAGATAGATAGATAGATAGATAGATGTAACTTAATAAACTATAATTGGTTATTAAATAATTTAGAAGATAATAAATAAATAATGGATATATATATCCAAAATTAGAAGATCCGCTACAATAAATAAATAGTGGATATATATATATATATCCAAAATTAGAAGATCCACTTGTGAATGTTTATTGGCGGGAAAAATTGTTGAGGATGAATGTGGTGGTGCCACATGGCAAATTGTGGTGCCAAAAACTTTTCTTTTATTATATATATAGAATATAGATAGAGGGTAAAGATCATGTGAAAACCCCTCCTTAGCCTAAAAACCTAAAAACCACTTAAATTAAGGTTAATAATGTAATTTAATATTTAATTTTCAATATAATCAATACCACCCATCCCCCATGTTTCAAATATTTACAACACCCCCACCATGTTTCATATATTTACAACACCCCCTCCTCCCCCCTACCCCCCCCCCCCCCCGTGCTGCATTTATGCAACATAATTATTTTGCATATATATAACCACTAACCCGCATCTCAGCCACCCCCACCCTCGTGTTGCATATATGCAACATAATTATTTGCATATATAACCCCTTACCCGCATCCTAGCCAGCAACCACCCACCCACCCACCCCGTGTTGCATATATGCAAACATAATTACATTTCATATATACAACCCCCCAGTGGTATTGCATATATACAACCCCCAACCCACCCACCCTCTCATTCGTGTTGCATATATACAACATAATTATATTGCATATATATAACCCTTAACCCAGCCACCCACCCCCACCCCTGTGTTGCACATATGCAACACAATTATATTGCATATATACAACCCCAACACGCACCCCTCCTCCCCCGTGGTGCATATATACAACATAATTATATTGCGTATTTATATAACCCATAACCCACACCCTCGCCACCCCACCCCACCCCCTATGTTGCATATATGCAACACAAGTTTGTTGCATATATACAACCCCCAACCCCTAGTGCTGCATATGTGCAATATAATTGTGTTGCACATATACAACCCCACTTACACCACACCCCCGCGTGTTGCATATATACAACCCGCACTTACCCCCCACCTCCACCTTTATGTTGTATATATACAAGCCCCACCTCCACCCCCATCCTTGTGTTGCATATAGGCAATATTCTCACATATGCATCATTCTATGTTGCATATACGCACTGTTCCATGATGCATATACGCAACATTATATGTTACATGTATGAATCATTCCATGATGCATGTATGCAACATTCTATATTGCATATACGTAACATTCTCATATATGCAACATAAAATGTTGCATATATGTACTGTTCCATGTTGCATACATTGTATGTATGCAACGTTCTATACTGCGTATACGCAAATCTATGTTGAATCACCATTTAGCGGGGCTACTAGGACTTGGGTCTCTCTCTTGGGCGATTCTATGTTGCATGTATGAACCATTCCACGATGCATATATGTAACATTCTATGTTGCATATACGTTACATTCTCATATATGCAACCTAGAATGTTATATATGTGCACCTTTCCATGTTGCATACATTGCATGTATGTAACTTTCTATGTTGCATATACACAATATTCTCATATACGCACCATTCAGTTTGATGAATGATCCCGATCCTTCCAAAATATTACTTAAAATTGCACTTGAAATCTCTTGAAAAAATGTTTTATTGTTTTTATTTTATATTTTTTATTATTTAGTATTTTCTATTAAGAAAGATATATAATAACCTAGAAAAATAAAATGTTTATAGTTTTTGTTTTGTTTTAAGAAAGAGAAATAAGCAACGAAAAATAACCAAATAAAAACAAAAACAAACACACGCGTTTTTATGTTAGCTGACCGATTCAACAAACATAAAATGATTTTGCGTTCACGAGTCAATCAAACGTACACAAACCTTGTGTTATTTAAAAAAAGAAAAAGAAAAAGAAAACTCATGTAGTTTCTTTTTCTTAAAAAACAATTGTGTTATTTATTAGGAGTCTTATATTTGTTGAACCTATACATTTTTTAAATGTTTAAAAAACTAGAAGGACTTAACATGAAATTTGGACAATAATAAGACAAAATAGTCGACTATAGCCATTCATTCTTCAAATCTCATTCAACAATACCCATTCATTCTCCATCTTCATTCTCCTTCAAACTTTGAATCACAATATCTCATGCAATTCTTCACGAAAAATCAATCCGTAAGTTTCGTTAGATTCTTGACGAGAAACCTCACAAAACTAGATCCATTGTTGATAGTTTTCGATCAATGGATCATGATGAACGAATGAAAAAACAAATGCCCCATTTTTTTAGAAAAGTGATGTACAAAAACTCAAAAATTCGATCTCAATCTGTGAATAAACCTCAAAAATGATTGCACCAATGTATTTGTATGATTAAAACGAACCTATAGCCATCAGATTCATCCAATAACACTGAGAAATCTGAAATTCGCCATTGATGGACCTCAAATGAAGAAGTACAATCTGAGATTTTGGAATTTGATCAAATCCATACCAAATTCGATTATGTAAGTCGCAATAGGTTCATGCTGACATACACAAACTACTGGAATTGATCAAAAACACAAACAATTTCGATATCAGATCCAATTTTCGAGTCAAAGTTCTAGCAGTTTGACTCGAAAAGGTCAAACTCTACGAATTTGTGTAATTTCAACACCGATTTTTTATCCGAATGTGTAGAAACACGACCTAAATTGCTCTGATTTGTAATTCCGGTTGAAAAGTTTGAGTTGTATCCTACACCAAGATCTCGAGCGTCGTCGATGAGGGGGGATGGTATATGCGTAGCAGCAAGCCTACAACAGTGATAATAAAATCTAATAAATGTAAATTAAAAAAGAGTTTTTAGGTTTTTAGGATAACAATGGTTTTTAAGTGAACTCAACCCTATAGATAGATAATAATATGTGTTATAGTGAACATCAAATATAATATTATGATGGATTTGGTTTCCAAATTTATAGGGATGAGTTAGATGAAGTGACTTTTTAATAACTTTTTAGAGTTAATTACGGAATGCGTCCCTGTGGTTTGTAAATTTGTTTGGAATGAGTCCAAACGTTTCAAAATTTTCATTGCGAAGCCTGGGGTTTGCAATTCATTGCGAATTGTATTCCTGACCCTAACTCTGTTAATTTTAGCCGTTAAGTGCCCTTACATGTGCCAGTCATGTGAGGGCAATTTCGTCATTTCCAGTTGCACATAGTTAATTAAAAGAATTTTTATAAAAGTTAAAAGGGTCATTTTTGTAAATTGTTCAAAGTAATTAAAATAAAAAAAATAACAAATATAAATGTACCTGCTCACCTCTGATGCCTCCACCGCCGATGTCATGAAATTACATGGATGTCTAGATGAAATCCTCTCTAAATCCACCTGTCGGACTCCCTAAATTTGAGTAAATCACCGACGTTGCTCACTCCCATAATTCTTGATGTACACTTATGGTTTTACGGTAAGATACAGATCAACAATGTATCCGGATTGCTTGAAAAGACATGAGGGAATGTTCCCACTGGTAAGATCCACGAATTAAGAACCCTAAATTTCTCCATCCTTGTATGTGATTGCCCCAAATTAAGAACCCTAAATTTCTCCATTCAAGTCTATATATTCTTGATTTCTGTAAATATCTTAAGCCATGATTTCTGTAAATGTCTTCGAACCATCCTTGTATGTGATTTCTGTAAATGTCTTCCACCTAAATTAAGAACCCAAATCTGTTGTCTTTTCCCACACACTACTGTGTGTAACGAAGACAGCCATGAAAATCCACCTCATCTTGAAGAAACCATCACCAAGACTAGAAGAATCCACAATTTGAGTTCTGCCGGATATAGCTAGGGTTTCGACAGCGATGGGTGTGGTTGCGGTGATGTGTTGCGGCAGTGGTGGTGTTAGGAGAATTTCTTCAGGGGCAAACTCTTTACCAATTGTTGGGCAATCGAAAAGAATTGGGGGTTTCGATTGACGGTGGTTTGGGTTTGAATGAACATGAAGGAGGAAAGGTTGTTGCAGACATTTGATTGAGATTCTTGGACCGGGATGTACGTAATGATGATGATGATCTTTTTTTTATCTTATTTAATTAGGTGATACTGGAAATGACAAAAATGCCCTCACATGACTGACACATGTGAGGGCACTTAACGGCTAAAACTAACAAAGTTAGGGCCAGGGATACAATTCGCATTGAATTGCAAACTCCAGGCTTCGCAATGAAAATTTTGAAACGTTTAGACTCATTCCAAACAAATTTACAAACCACAGGGACGCATTCCGTAATTAACTCAACTTTTTATGTTTTTCTCTAAAATTTAATAATAGGGTGTAAAATAGAGAATAAATTGTAAACGCTCTACCCTTACTTGACTTTGACCACTTTTACTTTTCTCCTAGCTTTAAGAAAATAACAAAACAATTCTTATATAACATCATAATAATATATGTTATAGTGAACATCAAATATAATATTATGATGGATTTGGTTTCCAAATTTATAGGGATGAGTTAGATGAAGTGACTTTTTAATAACTTTTTATGTTTTTCTCTAAATTTAATAAAATTTAATAATAGGGTGTAAAATAGAGAATAAATTGTAAACGCTCTAACATATATATAGTCTCTTACTTGACTTTGACCACTTTTACTTTTCTCCTAGCTTTAAGAAAATAACAAAAAAAAAAACCCTTCTATTAAAAATTAAAATAAGAGTAAATTACTATTTGCATCCCTGAGGTTTGGCCAGTTTTGTCACCTGCATCCAATTTTCAAATTTTTAACAAATCATTCCCTGACGTTTGTATTTTGTTGCCATGTGAGTCCTTATGACTAACGGTGTTAAAATTTTCTGTTAAGTAGAAGGGTATTTCAGTCAATTTGTACACAAGGGACTATTTCTATAAAACCTAAAGTAGAGGGTTGTTTTTGTAAAATGAATAACCATGTGTTATTATCACCAAATAAAAAAGAGAGAGAAAGGGCCATTGTTTTCAAACAACGAACCTAGTTCTTTTTTTTCTTTTTTTTGAACGAGACTTCCAAAATCATGAAAACTCCATAACAAATCGAATGAATCATAAAATTGAATCCATAATCATGTGCGAAATAAAAATGCAAACACAACTAGATCCAAATCCATGTGGTTTCGTGACAATTTGAAGAAACGAGTTCGAACACGGGTCGAATGAATGAGGAAACACAATCCGATCTGTGATTTGTGAATCATTAAAAATGGAACCCTAGAAATTATATTTCCTCTGCAGACAAGATGACTTCCGGAAAGAAGGAGGCAAGTATGAATCTTTCAAAGGTATGTACTGAGCTCGAATCACACTTAGGCCTTGGGGATGAAGTTTTGGCTCAATTTATTATCGAAATCGGTCGAAAATGCGACACCGTAGATAAATTCAATAGTAAACTAAAAGAAAACGGGGCTAAAATGCCTGATTACTTTGTCCGAACATTGTTGAAAATCATTCACGCGATTTTGCCCCCTAAATCTAAGTCAAAAATATGATAAGGAACAAAGGGGCAAATGGATCGGTGAGGTGGTTGTGAACAAGGAAGACGGTTCCCAAATTCGCGCCACCACTTCGACGGCGATGACGGCTTGGCCGGAACAGAGCGTTTTTCTCGACGACTTTGAGGGCGAATTTGAAGTGGGCATATGGATCGGTGAGGTGGTAGTGAACAAGGAAGACGGTTCCGTGGCTCCATTGCCTAAAACCTCAAGTGCTTGGAGATTTTGAAGGTGTAATTCCGGTGAAGGTGCGACAGTCTCCATTAATGGTGGTGTTGAGAGAGGAGTAATTCTCCGGTGGATTTAACGATCCGGATGAGGAAACAACCGATGAGATGGTAACCGTCGTCAGACGGTCGGATTCGGATCCGCTGCTACCGGATCTAATCTTGACGCGTTGTATTAGAGATTCGTGAAGTAGATTCCGTATAACATCTCTGTTTTGGAGATCAGTTCGCCGATCATTGCTCCGGGGATTATGAACATGTCGCCGCCTCCGCCGCGGAGGGACCTCCGCCGGTTGTTCAAATGGATGAGACCTCCGTGGAGGGACCTACGATTCCGGTGGTGATCTGGATGAGTAAAAGGCTGAGTGGTGGAAAAAATGGTTGACGGCAGCGGATTTTGGGTGGTGATCAAAATAGTCGACGACGGTGGAACTTGAGGATCTAGTCGACGGTGGTGGAACTTGAGGATAAGTAGTGATGTCTGATTAGGTTTAGAGGTTGGTATATATTATACACGTCATAATATTAATATATATTTTATTTTTCTAATTTTTTTAATTGTTTAATTTACAAAAACACCCCTTTAAAAATTTAAAGTTGTAAAATTATTTTTTAATAACATAACTAGTCCTTCATCAGTGAAATTACTAAAATACCCTTATAATTAACAGAAAATTTTAACACCGTTAGTCCTAAGAACTCAGATGGCAACAAAATACAAACGTCAGGGAATAATTTGTTAAAAATTTGAAAATCGGATGCAGGTGACAAAACTGGCCAAACCTCAGGGATGCAAATAGTAGTTTACTCTTAAAATAAAAACAAATAATAAAATAATATTAAACCAACTGATAAAAACCATAATTAGACCATATCTCTTTCATGTGTTCATCATAAAGTTTTTAGTCATGTGACTAGCTTATATCGTGTGTGTGCGAGATGCAGGTAGCATGCCTACCTTCCGACACTCCGAGCGGCCTCAAGTCTTTCCGGGAGAAGGAGCTGGCGACACTTAGGGGCGAAGACGCCCCTGATAATCCTCGGAAAAAGGAAGATAGAATTTATGATTATGACGTGTATAATGATCTTGGTGATCCTGACAAGGATCCTAATTTGGCTCGCCCTGTGCTTGGCACTAAAGATTATCCTTACCCTAGACGTTGCAAAACTGGTCGAGCTCGAACTAAAACAGGTATTCAGTTGTTCTCCTTAATGAAAAGAATTAATTCATTATTTTTACTAAATTGAATTACAACTACAGATCCATTATCAGAATCAAGAAGTAGTGATGTTTATGTACCAAGAGACGAAGCCTTTTCCGAAATAAAGGACCTGACTTTCAATGTCAAGACTGTAGCTTCAGTTCTGAAGGCAGTCTTACCTTCGTTGGAAACTACTATTATTGATCAAGATCTTGGGTTCCCATACTTCACGGCCATTGATTCTTTGTTCAATGAGGGAGTCAATTTGCCAACGATAGAGAGCAAAGTGTTTCTTGGGAATGTTATACCGAGACTTCTTAAATTTATAGATGATGCCCAAAATAACGTCTTGCTATATGAGACTCCTGAAATGGTTGATAGTAAGTACATTCCTATTACTTTTCGAAACAAAAGCACTTAATTTCATTTTCCAATTTAAGAATTTTATGTGGTTATAGACCCAACAAAAAAGTTCATCTTAAAGACTAGTCTAATGAATAAGAGAACCTATTTGGCCCATAAACCCAGATTAGTTGTTCAAATATATACACCCAATGCATGTGGGAGGACAAGTCTAGTACCTTGCAATAGTGTCAGTCTGTAACAGCTGATCGACCCTCCTAAGGGCCAGGGTCCTCGTTGGTCGCATCTAACTCACTCCAGCCCACCATTCCAAGTCCTCGTTTTCACGATTGGACATCTCAATGCCACCACTCCTAGTTGGCATTTATACCTTACAGACCAAACAAGATAACTCAACATATAAGACTTCTCTAATGGAGTAACGGGTGAGAGAGTCAATTTGGCATATAAACCTCACAATCCAAGTTACACATACAAACAACGTGGGACACGTTCCATACCTTGTAATAGTTTCAATCCGTAATATACATTTGATGACTTGCAGGAGATAAGTTTGGTTGGATGAGAGATGAAGAATTTGGTCGCCAAACCATTGCTGGTCTTAATCCTTTGAGTATAACCTTAGTGAAGGTATATTTAATTTTAAATTAGGTTCACATCAATATATATTTTTTAGAATGACTTTAAAGTTGTTTCTAAATCAATATTAACTAATTTTTTAAATCCCGTGTGTTGTATGGGCACACTCATATGGGAAAAACGACACATAAACACGGGTACTATATTTATAGTTTAACCTAACGGGTCACTATAAGTAAAAAACCATATAAATTATTTAACATAACATTGAAAGTAAAACCCTACCAAAATAACAAAAGAAAATATCTCAAAATATAATTTATGTCGATAAAAAATGTTATAAAGTTGAACGTGTTTGAACTCCGTCGTATGAGTAGATAAAAATACAGACATAATTAATGGTATGAATAACAAAAGGAAAGAAGAACCATAAAGGAAAATATATAGATTTCTAAACAACATATACTAGCTTATAGAGGAAAAACAATAGCTATTAAAGTATAGGAAAAAAAGATAAATTTAAATAAAAATGTATACCTAATTATATGAATAATAAAGCAATAAGAAAAATTATAAAAGATATAAAGATAATAGATGTAAGGAAAAAAACATATATAAAAAATCTATAGTTAATGAGCTATAGAAAATTTTAAACTCATATAAATGAATAAATTAAACAATAAGTTCTTTTCCTTCATAAATAGTTATAACAAAATGTTAAACTTCTTAAAAAGGTTAAAATTATATGTTTAGAGTAAAAATTTTGGAATAAAAATAAATTAAGAAAAAAAAACTATTTTATAGATGAGATGAATTGAATCAAGACCTAATGGAGAACATCACAACATCTTAATCATTGACCACAAGTATATACATATAAATGGATTTCGAACAAATCTGAAAATCGAGAAAAAAAGATAAAAAATCCAGCCGGCTAGGATTGAACCTGCAACCCTCTGAAAAGTAGACCAAAATGAACTACTTAACATCATTTGTTGTTACTAAAAGACAAAAATAAATAACCAAAACCAAGAAGAGCACTTTATAAATAATTATAAAAAAAATATAGAATATTATTTATATAATATATAATAACAGAGGTTGAAGATGACATCAAACACCCCTATATAGGCAAACCCATTATTCTGTTCAACGGCATTAAGCAAATGGGGATGTGGATTTGAAGGAGTGTAACACTATAGAAGCCATTGAGTTTTAGTTATATATATAAATAATATAATGTTTCTTATTACAAGTCCTTTCATCAGGAAAACAAATACCTAAAAACCCTAATATAATTCTTTTTCTTTTGTTTTTTTTTTAAACATCATATATATAATCCTACTTTTGAATAGACACATTTTTCAACCATGGTGTTTTAACTCTCACACTTATTTAGAAAGAGACATATTTTCTACCACACTTTGTATTGCTATGTTACACATAGTTAATGATTACTTTTGTTAAATTGTAAGAATATTATGTATATGTGCAGGAATGGCCAATGAAAAGTAAACTTGACCCTAAGACGTATGGTCCCCCTGAATCGGCAATAACCAAAGAGATTGTTGAAAGACAAATTAGAGGCTATTGTACGCTTGAAGAGGTATAATTCATCATCTAAAAAATTGGAGGTGTCAAATTAAAGAAACTTCTAAGGGAGCTTATTGTAATAACATTATCTTTTTTAATCATATATGATCAATACATTAGGTAACTAGTTTAATACCCGGCCGGTGGCCGGGGCTGGTTCCGTCAAAGTTGATTTTATAGCGTGAATCATTATTTAACCAAATAGAAAAAATCAAAACAACGGAATACATTATTAAAAATGTGTCAAAGGAAAATATCCGGATAAACACAACATCCAAATTTAAATGCATAGTTCAAATAAAATAAAATTAAACGCAATATCCAAGTTATAAACGCTCTCGAAACAATCATATTGTAAAGCTATATTAAACCTACACAATTAATATAGTAATAATAAGCATAACCTTGTTTAATGATAATGATTATCGTGTAGAAAAAATCATCAACACAAAACTATTAAATGTACCTCTTGTCATGTTGATGTTCTATAATGATCTGGATTCTTTGCATTTCTCTTTGGCCTTCAACTACCAACAGATCCACCCGCCTTAACAGCCGGGACAACAACAATTGAAGTGTTTTTATAACGTGTATGAACTTGATTGATGACAAACACAATTACGGGAGAAACGTCATCATACTCATTAGATGTATCAATATTTTTTTTTATAGTTCAAAAATAAAGCAATGAATAGAAAAAGTACTATATATAAAACAATGAAGTTATAAAATTCATTACTAAAATGTACTGAAGTCAATGATAGACATGATGTAAAATAAATTAATACATTTAAAAAAATAAGGATTAAAAATGACAACACTAAAAAATCAAGTTCATATTTAAACATTTGAAGATTGGGGAGTGGGCAAAGTGTGTACGTCAACATTTGTTTGTTTTTTTAACGGTGCTTAGGGAGGGGGGAGTGGTAGAATTTTTAGGATTTTGAAGAATGGGTTGTAACCAATAGGAGGGTGCCACGCAGGAAAGAGAAAAAGAAAGAATTTTGAAGAATTTTGAAGGATTTTGAGAGGGAGTGGTGAGGATTATGAAGAATTGTATGTTAATTTATTTTTAATGTTTTTGAGTTATATATATATTGTAATTAATTTTAAAACACTATATTTATTTAAAAACACCACATTTATTTTTAAAAAAACATTACATAATAAAGAAAAAACATGACATTACTTAAAAAAAAACACACTAAAAAAAACATTACATAAGAAACTTAGATATTATTATTTGAAGTTGACGCCCTCTGGAGACGGTCCCTCATCAAGGTCCAAACCTCAACGTGTGAAAAACCCTTTCTGTCATGTATTTTTCGGTACTCGCACAACGCCTTAAACATCAAACCCGATTCAAGATCCGCCAAGGTAGCTTTTCGTTCAATTTCGAAGTACACGCTTTCGAAGTTGTTAATCTTCGAACTTATTTTTTGCCATCTCGAGTTCATTTGGTGTACGGTTTTATTCGTACCACCAAGTTCTTTGTTGAAATGGTCAAGCACTCTAGCCCAAAATTTATCCGCCGTTGAGTGATGAAGAACCTTCTCATCGGACACGTGGTAGAATGCGCGAGCCAAAGCGAGCTCCTCGTTGGTAGTCCAAGTCATTTTGAAGTGAGATGAAAGTTGAGAATTTTGAAGATGAAAGGAGATGAATTGGTAAATGAGAGAAATGTGAGAGTGAAATTAGTGGTGATATATGTATATATATATATTGTAAAAAGTAAAAGAATTTTTTTTTTTTTTTAATCCAAAGAGCCGTTCAACGGCTATAAATTTTTTTTGCCGTTCGGCGAGATGTCGATTTCAAAACTGGTTTTTGCCGTTGCCGATCGACCGGCGGCGGTGTTTGCCGCCTAGAATTTCGGCGCCGCGGCGCCCACGCCGCCCACTCCGTCCGGCCTTAAACAACATTTAGGGTTTCTCGACTCCATCCGCCGTTCATAGTTTTCACCCTACCAAACCCTTATCTCTTCATTTCTCATTGCTCTCTGCCTCTCTTCCAGACCCTTCTTCGTCTTCAGTTTTCCGATCAATTCATGGCTCAACCTAAAAACACGCCAATTTTGTAAACCCTTATCTCTTCCTTTCTCCTCGCTCTCTTCCCAAACCCTTACCCCCGGAACAAACAATTAGGGTTTTATTTTATCTCCGCCTCTCTCTCCAACTCTCCGGTTGCCACACTAACCCTCATAGCCACTCCACCGCCATCGTCGTTTTTGGTTGCTGAGTACACCACTGGTAACGCAGCGATGATCAGAGTCTATTACAGTTCACTCACGCGATGGTCTTTAACTCTCACTCGCCACCGATCCGTTTACCACCACACTATCCTCCACCATAGTCGCTATTCACCACTTTCGTGAACGCCACCAGCCATCAATGTCATCCGTTTTCTTGTGTATCAGCGAAGACCGATTCGTGATTTCATGTTGATGAAGATGTACAGATCTAAGATATCGATTATTCACTTTCCTTGAAGAATGACTCGCGATTTCATGTTAATCAGGTTGTATCTTTCAATTTTAAGTTAGTTTTAATGCAACTGGACTTATTCAATTTTTTCTTTATGAGTTAGAGATCATGATTTTCCCGTAACCAGATTCGTATCGACTTCTGTAATTTGCTTCTGATTGAGCTCCTAATTTGTTATTTTTCTGTTCCAGTTTGAATCCAGGTATTTGGAGGAGCAACAACAGAGTAAATTGCTCAGAAATTGCTTAGTAAATTGCTTAGTAAATTCCAGTCTGAATCTAGAACTATAACTGTTATTGTTATGATTTTTGTTTAGTAAATTGCTCAGAAATTTCTTTCCGAAAGCTCCAATCGTTGACATTGTATATGGAACTGGTAGATTTGGGATTAATATAGTTTGCAGTTTTTGTCATTGCTGGCTCTGAGTTGCTCATGCTACTGGTGCATTGATTTTGTCCTTTGAGCATTATGTTTTATGTTTATAGCTTGAATGTTAAGTTCTTTTAGTTTTAAATAGTTATGAACTCAAATTGTGTCAAAAATGAGATGTAAGAATATTTACCATTGTGTGTCTAGTTGTGACAGAGCATGGATTTGAAATTATGTTTTGATAGATGTTATCAATACCTAGGTGACTTGGATTAGTAAATAGTTGTTAATGCCTCATAATGAGAATGAAGTTAGTTAATGCTTCCACAGTAAGAAAAGATTTCATTTTGATGTAGCTTATATTGAATGGACCGTTGAATTAATACTTTGAAATCTTATTGACACTTTTCGTTAAGACCCAATATATCCTTTTTGTGACAGCCTATTATGCACATTGATGGTTCAACCTATTTTAACCCCTTTGTAATTTTGCAGGTTTGTAGTTTTACCAAGGAATTTGGCCAGCTATCTCTTAAAAGCAGTTGTATTTTTCCTAGAGGTTTGGAACTTCATATATGATTTTGTGTGATTTTTTTTGTGTTTGGCTTTGCACCTCACTCGATGATTAACGTTGTTATTTTATTTGTGATAGTTCTACTTGCCTAGAAACTGGATGTAGCAAATTGTTTGGGCCTGTTGAGTTGGGTAAACAGGTCAAATAGGTAACAGGTAATTGTTTGATTCAAGGTTTTTTTGTTTCCTTTCTCTTTCGGGTAAAGGGGATAGCACTCCGGTTAATTTTCTTTGATTCTGGTTAGGCTGACCCAAATTTGTCCAATTGTTTTTGTATCATTTTTTTGATTAGTAAGTGTATAAAATATAATTACAAAGATTATAGGATGTCATGGTCATTTCAATATTTTAAGTAAAGCAATTTAGAAGAGTCACCGGTGTATACATTAAGGAATACATTGCGTGAATTATAATTCATTCGACTCATTTCCCATTTAGCCAATTTATTTATTTATTGCAACTTTTTGAAAAACCAAAAGCTGCATTTTGAAAGGCAAGTCAGCTTTATTGTGTCTCTAGAAAGAAATTATGAAAGTCACTGTACTTATCCTTAGCTGTCATTTTTTAAAAAAGTTTAGTTGTCATATTTTGTGTATCAAGAAAAATAAAAAGATAATTTGAGTTTCAAGAAAAAAAAAAGACAACTGAGATTGTATTTCTCGAGAAATTTACCCGTTCTCTTCTTGAACTCTCTTTCTCTTTTAAATCTCTTCATGTTCCTCCGATTTTTCTTCAAGTCTCTCCATAGTCTCGTCTCATATATCAATATTATAAATGAGTTATCCACAAGCATTCAATGTAATGAAGTTATTACCTATGTGTAGGATTGCCTATATGTTGCAAAGATTGATGTGTTTCAGTGAAGGACCCTGTTTGTGATCCTCACTTTTGTTTTTACAATGAAGGTTCGTTACATTCATTTCCACTTGCTCAGATCAGTATTTTTCTTCCTGCTCATTAATCATTTTAAACAACATACCGTAATATAACATTTTAGAAAATATATGGTATTGGCTTATAGTTCAAGCTCTGTGTCAAATTAAAGAAAAAAATAATGGATTGCATACCGTAAGTGGGTTTAGGTGAGGGAAATTCTTCAAATTTCTAGAAAAACATAAATTCAGAAGATTATTAGATTTTATAAGAAAAACATAATCATAACTTTCTGGAAAAAAAACAGTAAGACGCCGAACCTTTGTTGGGTCTGCATATTCACATACTTGTCCAATCTGGAAAAATATGAAAACAACAAAGCATGTATAAATGAAACACTATTTACATGTTACTGTTTAACAGCTTGTAAATTCGAACATTAAATTGTAGGAACTGAAGCATAGCAAACAATGAAGCTGTATAAAAAACATAAATGAAAAACTTTGAATTTGTAACACATCTTAGATAGAATCTGTTACCTTTTCACTTGTCGAATTTGAGAAAACAGTGTCAGACCATCGGACTCGTTTTTTTTGGAATTGATCTGCTGCCAGTATTACCAATGCATGCTATTTGTTTTTTGGATCCATGTTAAACAGCAAATGCGAAGTTCAAACCTGAACTCTATTTATAGGCAATAACATATGTACAGCCGTGAAATTAGGGGAAAAAAACTGACCACGTTTTTTACTAACCGACCACTAAAATCAACTGCAAAAGAACGTGTAGTAGTTTTCTGCTATAAGCAGGAACCTCATTCTGCTTTTCGTCATTACATTTTTTTTGTTGAAATCTTTTAAAAAAGAAGTTTAATTATCATTGCTTTATTTGCATAGGTAAATCAATGCCAAAAAGATTTGAATGTCACATTGGAAGGAGCACGCTCCAGGTTTTTTGATTTTTTGAAGATTGTTTTTATTTAATTCATTATTCTATTTAATTGTTTTTTCCTTTGTTTATTTGGTCTGTAATGTCTATGTCGTCATTCTCGTTTTTTTAATACCGTGCTGCATTTATTTTATCAACGAAATTAGGAAATATTAATGTGATTATCTTTAACTGTTGTGAAATCGTGTTCCAGCAGTTATTAGCTGAAGAATAGGTCACCAGACCCATGATAAGCTGCAGTTTAGAAATCAACAATTAACTGCTGAACTATTTTTTTATATTTAAGTCTTGTTACAGCAGTTTTTAGCAAAAGAATAGGTCAGCAGACCCATGATTTGCTGACCCCATGACTTTTGCAGTTGAAAAGTTAAAAATAACCACCTAAACTGCAAATTTACGGTTTCTAGAAATGATCAAGGGCTGAGATCATTTGGAGAAGACCCTTTCAACGGTGCTGATGTGTGCCAGCAAGGGTAACTACCCGCTAGGAACAATAGTTATTATAATTTCATAAAAACTTCAAAACAATGAAAATGTTGGTCTCCATGCTTAGTTAATTTATATAAATGCAGGCAATAGAGAACAAGAAGCTTTACGTACTAGATTACCATGATATCTTCCTCCCTTATGTGCAAAAAGTTAGAGAACAAAAAAATTTCAAAACAACTTTATATGGATCAAGAACTCTTATGTACCTTACTCCAACCGGAACATTGAGACCATTAGCGATCGAGTTGGTTCGCCCACCAAGCGATGGAAAACCTCAATGGAAACGCGTATTCACTCCATGTTGGGAAGCAACCGGTATGTGGCTATGGAAGTTGGCTAAGGTGCATGTTCTTGCTCATGATAGTGGTTACCATCAGCTCGTTAGTCACTGGTACGTTAGCACCAACCCTTTATGAATTGGACCCATATTTGAACTTTTTAAACTACATGCTCTAAACTGAGATCATAAAACTTTCAGGTTGAGAACACACTGTTGTACTGAGCCGTATATAATTGCAACCAATCGCCAGCTTAGTAAAATGCACCCTATACATAATCTCTTGCACCCTCATTTTCGATACACAATGGAGATTAATGCTTTGGCTCGAGAAGCACTCATAAATGGTGGTGGAGTCATCGAAACAGGCTTTTCACCAGGGAAGTATAGTATTGAGATGAGCTCGGTTATATATGGTCAAGCATGGCGTTTTGACCATGAAGCATTACCAGCTGATCTTATTGCAAGGTACCACATGTTTATGCAAAGTCCGCGCTTGGCAAAGCCTCCACTTTTATGCTTAGCCTACACTTAATATGTGTCAGGCTAAGCCTACAAAAGTGCAGGCTTAGCTAGCTTACACTCTAAAACAGGGGCGATCTTTCTTAGCACCAGCAGTGACCGCTGCTGGTTTTTTGTCCAGAGGTATCGAGTATACGTGTTTTACGAAGAAAATTTTTATATATACGTGTTTTACGAAGAAATGTTTTATATATATCGTGTCGGTCACCACTAAAAAAAAAAATTATATATTGATTCGATCACCACTAATTTCGGTCACCCACGAAAAAAATTTCAAGATCCGCCACTGCTCTAAAAGTCTTATAGCTTACGCTTTCACATTAGTTTTCATGGCCGGATAAAGGAGTTGACTTAGCTGGCCGGCGACTATTAGTGATGTCTATACTTTCTTCGCTAATATTCATCGACCATTTTAATGAAGTTAATGGTTACAAGTGTTTAATTAACTCTATTAATTATCTTAAATAATTTTTTTAAGGGGTATGGCTGTGGAAGATCCAGAATCACCACATGGTTTGAAGCTATCCATTGAAGATTACCCATATGCAAATGATGGTTTAGTACTTTGGGATATCATAAAAGATTGGGTTACAGACTATGTCAACCATTACTACCCAAAAGAGAATCTTGTAGAATCTGATGAAGAGCTTCAAGCATGGTGGACCGAGATTAGAACGGTGGGTCATGGAGACAAGAAAGACGAACCATGGTGGCCCGTTCTCAAAACACCAAAAGACCTTATTGGGATTCTAACAACAATCATCTGGGTAGCATCAGGCCACCATGCAGCAGTTAACTTTGGACAGTATGACTACGCGGGTTATATTCCTAACCGGGCAACCATAGCTCGGGTCAAGATGCCATGTGAAGACCCGACTGATGATGAATGGGAAGCTTTTAAACGTAGGCCTGAAGATGAACTTTTGTCTACATTTCCTTCACAGGTTCAAGCCACCAAAATCATGGCAGTTTTGGATGTGCTATCGAACCATTCTCCTGATGAGGAATATATTGGAGCTTGTATGGAGTTAACTTATGAGGCAAATCCACATATAAAAGCTGCTTATGAGAGATTTGCAGGGAGGTTGAAGGAGTTAGAAGGAATTATTGATGATAGAAATGCTGACCAAACCAGGAAGAATAGAAATGGGGCTGGTGTTGTTCCATATAACCTTTTGAAGCCTTTTTCAGAATCTGGTGTGACTGGTATGGGGGTTCCAAATAGTATTTCCATCTAAATGGTTGGTTGGTTAAATATATTTGTTAATATATAAGGTCAAAACTAAATAAAGCTTTGTCTTGTTTTGATTTTCATGTTGGTGGTGATCCATAAAAGTTCTTCAATTGTTTTTCTTTTCTATAATGACATTTTACAATCCAAGATGTTTACCTAGAAAATGTTTGAACCTAGGTCTCTTATTAAATACGTTTTAGGTTCCGACCACAGACCACTAGATCATATTGTGATGGTTTGTCATTTTATTTAGATTACAATGTTTTACATCCATCAATTTCTTTTAGTCATAGTAACATTTCAATTTCATAGAAGTTTATTGAGAGGACTCCTAAAGGGGTTGATTCATATTCAGAATCGGTTGTTCATTTTTTTTTTTTTTTTTTTGGTAAGAATCATATGATTTGAGATAGCTAGTCATAGCCTTTGGATCTTAGATCATGAAATTCATAGCGTTTAAAATTTACACTCGTCTCACTCTTTACAAAGAACTGATCACTTTACAATACACTTCATTAACACTCTTAGTGAAGGGACACCTTTATCAAAATTTAAAATAAAAAAAATGAAAGTTGAATATTTACACATATGAGACCCTAACTAACATACCTAGATTTTAGGGACCGAATATTGAGTCCACTATGACCGTTGTAGTCTGATTCTTTCGCATCCAACGACTTCAGCTTGGGCTCCAAGTTTTACTTAGTCCTTATGAACGTTGAGGGTTCGACCTGGTCATTAAACACGTGACAAAAACAAAGAACCGTTTGTGTTAGTTGCTCAGCATGCCGGAATACACCAGGATGATTTCAATTCGTCCCGGATGCTAAAGGTGTCCCGTGTCCAGAATTGTGGACCGTAATTGGGGCTCTAACGCTAATGTCACACCCTGTAAAATTTGTGTCGGGCATTATCGGATGGATTATAGTCAAGGTTATACAAAATGACATCTAGATGATTTAACAACTAGAGTAGTTTTAGATCTGTCAAAAGAGATTGTATAAGTTATGTTGCAGCGGAAAATATAAGTAGGTGTTTGTTAAAGTATTTTACAAATCATTAGTTTCAAAAGATTTCAAAATATGACACCATTAATGTTATGCTATTAAATCTTCAAAATAAGTTTTCGGCCGACTATGGCTCTAGAGATACACGATGCATGTCCTACATGACAAGTTTCCACACACAAGACAAACAGCAAGATTTCAGAATTCATACACTAAAATGAGTCAACATATAGTTGGTAAGTTCACATTTTAAAATAGTATGCATGATAAGTGATTGATAACAAGGTTTGTTTTCAGATAAAAGATAACATAGTCTGATTTTCGTTAAGATAATGCAATATTATTACCATGAACCTTGAACTTCGAAGCTAACTGTTTACACACTCATGGTATTCTGTCCAACAATGCCGGATGACAATATAACCCTATGTACCCGGGTGACCAAAGAACGGGAGTCATGATTAGAGCGACCAATCATAGGCAAGGGCGTTATTCACGAGTCATCGCTTCTTGTATAATTAATCAGATTCAATTAATAGTGGAATTTCATTATAACAAGAATCAATATGGTATAATAAGGATGGACGAAAAGCTCATGTAATCAATATGTATGGCAATTATCAATAATCAGTCAAGTTGTAAAGATTTGTACGAATTCTCACCCAAAGTATTTTAAATAAATTTTAAAAAGAGAATGGGATATGAGTCTCACGTAAGCAAAGCACTCCAAATGATAAAATACCAGATACAAAATAAAGTCGTCCTAAAATAAATATAAGACAACTTATGGTCTAGCAGGGGTTGGCATCTAATTCACCCCAATTTGATGGTGAAGTTTTGATGTCATGGTAGCCTTTAGTTATAGATTTGCAAATAATATTTATAATCAAATAAATACACAGATTTGCATATAGTTGGAAATAAACAAAGTATATATTTTTATTCAAGAAAAAATATAATTATTTCCATTAAATCACTTGTAAAAGATAATATTTATGTAAATAAGTATTATGATGAAATTATGGATTTTAAAGGAATGAATAATTTCTTTAGACTCAATGGTATTAACCGAATACGCGGTATTAACCAGTTTTCTTCAGAAAATAATATATCTTTATGAAAACAAATATACTTTCACAAAAATCACAAAAATATTAACCCAAAATATTTCACGTTTCAAATATAATGGTTTTGCCGGTAAAGTGCTGGTTTTGTCCTAGTGACTCTTTTATGACATTTTTGGTTTCCAAAACTCATGATAAATATTTGTAAACACATTTTTAGTCTCAAAACACTTCAAACATCATGTTTAGCTTGGAAAGACATATCAATCCAAAAATAGGGTTTCCGAGCCCACAATGTGTCGGTTTTTATCCCGTTTTTTTTTAATTACAACTTTTTTGTTTGGAATGTTTTTAAACAAGTTTGTTGACATAATATACATCAAAATTCACTGCTTTGAACAAATATTTTCGGTCTAAGCCAAACACATGATTGTAACCAAAATAAGGGTTTTTAAGGTGTTATGGGGTTTTCATGCCTTTAAACTTATGTTTAACCAAAGTGCATTCACAAATGTTGTAGGAAACGTGTTTAAGTTAGTTCTCAAGTGTTTAAAAGAATGTTGTAGGTTGAGTTTAGGATTTTGACCAACAAATACGAAGCTTTTACACATAATATTCATGAATCTTTCATGATCTTCACATAACTCACAAAATACTTCCATGGATCTAAGTAATACACATATTTTTATTCACAAATCACAAGTAATTTCGTGGATTTAGTAAATGAAGATGAATATTCAAGTTTTACACAACTAGGTAAGCATTTTTAAACAATGTTTTGTGTTTAACCACCATAATCATCAAGACTTGCTAAGTAGGTGACACAGAACCACCATACACTAAAGAAAATTTATTATGTTTAAAAACTTATTGATTAGTTTCCTTCAAAATAGTTAAATTATTGAGTAAATTTATCAAATCTACATTAAGTTTGCCAAAAAATTTTGAAATCAAAATTTAGTTTGGACAAAAAAATTGGTAAATTAGTCTTGATTGATAATTTAATAAATTAATAATTGAATGTGGTTTTGACATGTCCCAATGCTGATGTGGACCCCCTAGAAAGAAGGCATGTGGCAACAATTTTATTGCTTTATTAAAATTAAAGATAAAGATATAGATATTCGAAGTTAGTTACTTTCTATTATTATACTAGGTTTGTAACTCGTGTGATACACGGGATCACATGCAGTAAGTCAACTGAACACAACCGTGACAAAGAATTTTGTGTAGTGAATTTGTTATGTAAATCTGACTTTACATTAAAAGAACTTTTAGAAAATAAAGAAAAAAGTAACTAAAAATAAGTAAGCAAGGACCGTACACGGGGTTAACATGATCAAGTATAAGAGAATGTAGCTGTGTTTGTTGTATTGTGTTTGGAAAATTATGGCCTCGATTAAACTGGCATTTAGCTCCAATTCCAAATGTAGTTTCTCCGGCTAAAATAACCAATACATTCTATAAACCAACACAAAATGGATATCTTGAAATACTTCAACTTTACCAATTCCATTTCATACATGCTTCTCTAACTCCTGAACCTTGTATAAGCATGTCAGAGTTGCTCATTAGCATATTGTGACCTTCTATTATGCAACAGTCAAAGACAAAACGTATCAGGATTGTGCTAAGAAAAAACTAATGAAACTTATTAAACTTCTCCAAGCACCCACATCTCAGTAGTTTGCTCATCTCTTTACCTCACCTTTCGATATTTCCAAGTTCACATTTCTTATCGAAGCCATTGGTATGTTAAATATGGAGTATTGTTGTTTTCTAAAAATCAAAAATAGGTCATATGTGTGTTTGTCTTAAATAGGTTAAAAAAGTGCAGAATTTTCATATTCAAAATGAAAAAAATAGTGTTTGGCCAAGTTTGATTTTAGTAAAAGGAATGAAAGTGCATAGGGCTTTTTCTAAGAAATGGTAGTAACTTGTTTTATTTTTTGGTCATGAATTGGATTTAGTTAAATCAAGTAGGATTGTTCAACATTTCATAAAGTATACAACATGTCTAAGATTTACATAAATTTTTATGAAATAGAGATACATCAAATTATAATTTATAAAGGCATGCATAAAGGTGACCTTTCAAAAGGGAATGCTGAGTTGTATTTCTCTATCCACACACCATCCTTTCATTGATTCATGAAGGGCTTAATCAAATATAATCAATAGATATGGAACGAAATGAGCAAATAATTCGTCTGAGTTAGAATCTTCACTTTTACTTTGAAAATTCAGATGATTGAACTTTGAAGTCTGAATGAAGATTCAATACTTAGCAATTCCTCCACGCTAAGGCTGAGTTAGATTTTGTAAAATCTTCGACTTTTATCTAAAAAGTGGCATCAGAAATTTCTGAACCATGATTAAACAACATTTTACTGCTTTTGCAAGGCGTAGTTGCTGAATTCTGACGTTTATCGTTTAAATTTATCATCTCACAAAACAAAAACCTTGAAGCATGACTGCATGAGAAGTCGTGAAAGACTTCAGCAAATAAAATCAATAAACTTAGGATGAAATTAGCAAAAGCAAGATACATTGAGAAGAAAGAGATCAGAAAAAATGACAAAAGGGCATAAAGGACAAGTTTTTAATGAAATGGTCTCCCAACATATCTTTCACAATCTAAATCCATCTCTTTGATGGTAATGACAAAAGTTGTCATTTGTACAATGTATATTAGCCCCCTTATTTGCAAGCCAAAAGTCCTTTAATCCAACAACAATACACACAAATATGTAGACTTTTATCATAAACTGCACATAACTCATAAAACTTTGATAAAGATCATAGATATAAAAAGTGCATTATAGAGTCACATCTTTAACCAAGTGCTGACTTAACTGATTTGTGAGAAACTTATGTTCTATATGGTTATGTTCAAGATTTATACGAAAACAAAAGTTATATAACAATTAGAAGTAGATAATAAAGTAATACAAAGATAGACATTTTTACGAACACCTGGTGTGCATAGAAAGAATAGGGTACCAAATATTATACTTGTTCAACATATACACGAACAAATTACTATAAACCTAAAACACATAATATACAAACCGAATAAGGGGTGGACAAATAAAATTAAAAAACAACAAAGAAGATTGAACTAACCTTCACCGAGAATCGATGGCAACCGTGATTCAAAGCTCTGCAACGTCTGATGACGGTGACATAGTAGATGCATTAATCAATTTCCATAATTAATAGATATATATATATATATATTCACAGGTGTTAGCGGCGATGAGAGGGGTTTGAGAGGCATGTTGAACACGGTGATTAGAATTCCCAAATGTCTATATTGAACTTCAATTGACCTTCAGTAGTGGTACATGTTTATCTGCTTAATTGGAGATAAAATATGGTGGAAGGGGGTTGTTAACACCCAAATTAACAACCGGCAACAAATTTATTGGGTGATTCAACTCCAAAACTGAAGGGTGCAGTTAATATTTCGTCCGATTATGACGATACAATTCCAAGATTTCAACCGATTGAAGCCATAGAGTGAAACGGCGGGATGCCGGGATCTAGCCGGAAGAAGAAGCGGCCAAGGATTGAAGGTTGGATGAGACACGTGGCAAGCTATGGATATCAAGATATTAGAAGAGGTAGATAGACACGTGACAAGAAATCCTCAAAGGGATTCTTCTTTATTAGAAGAGTTAGATTAGATTAGATTAGATTAGATTTAAGCTATAATATATTTATATAAACAATAGAGTAAATTATAAATTTTGTCCTTTATGTTTGCACATTTTTGGCAGTTTTGTCTTTTATTTTCATGAGTAAATTACGGATTTAGTCCCTGTGGTTTGCACGAATTTCGGGTTTAGTCCTTACGTTTCATTTATTACGGATATGGTCCCAAACGTTTACCAAACTGTATCGGATTTAGTCCCTGAGCCAAACGGTCGTGAAAAGACCATTATGCCCTCTTTAAAAAAAACCAATATAAATATAAATTAAAAAAAAAAGATACACAGTTCATCATCATCGTTAACCTGCGTCATTTCTCCTTTCCGGTCACCACCACCATTATACACGAATACTCCGGCCCTTTTGCCCGGAAAATTGCAAATAACATCATATTAAATTTGCCGTAGAATCCTAGATCTACCTCGGAAAACTTTTAGGAAGTCACATTACAAAAAATCCGGCAGATATTTCTACAAAACGCGATTACAATTTCTTAAGGCAAATGCTGCGGAAAATCAATTGAAGAAATTACAACGAAGATTTATTTGAATGTTTCACAATCACATAGATCTGATTAAGTAGGTATATACAATATAGTCCACGATATTCACTCTCCTTCGGTAAATGTAACCGATTGTTAATTTCAGGCGATTCGATCAGTTATTGGAATCATCGATCAAAACTACGACGGTGGCGGAAGGTTGAGATCGATTGCAATCCGTTTTGGTGGCGGTGTAGGTAACGACTTTAGATCTACAACATATGGCGCGTTCGACTCATCGCTCACCGATTGCCGGAAACCAGATCGGTCAGATCCGTCGTGGTTCGGAGTTTGAACTTGTCCGGGAAGGAAGATCCAGTCGAAATAGAACATCTGATTGGCCTGCGGCGAGAAAAAAACCGTCACCGGGGGAAAACGGTACGTATTATTCCGTCGGATAGGTAACTGAACGGCGGCAAACGGAGTGACGCCGCCGCACGTCAGATTCAGATCCAGATCCAAACAAGGCTGAACGGATTCCGCCAGAATAATTGTCTTTTTTTATATATATTTTTTTGTTTCAATTAAAACTCAAATTAATTATTTTATAGGGAGGGGTATAATTGTCTTTTTATATTACCTAACAGAACTTTTTAACGACGTTAGGCCTCAGGGATGAAATCCGTAACAAAATGCTAAACGTTTGGGACCATATCCGTAATAAATGAAACGTAAGGACTAAACCCGAAATTCGTGCAAACCACAGGGACTAAATCCGTAATTTACTCAATTTTCATTAATAACACTCAATTTTCTTTAAGTTTCTAAAAGTTTCACTTACTATCCTTTGGCCTAACGGCCGTTAGATTTGTCCATCAAGTCCCCTCACGTGCAGATCACGTGAGGGCATAATTGTCATTTTCTTTTAACTATTTGAGTAAATTACAAATTGTGTCCTTTATGTTTGCATATTTTGCAAGTTTTATCTTTTATCTTCACTAATAACACTCATTGTCCTTTAAATTTTAAAATGTTTCACTTACTGTCATTTAACCATTTGGCCACCAAATATGTCCGTCAAGTCCCCTCACCTGTAGATATAATAAAGAAGACGATGAACAAGTATAAGTACATGAAAAGAAATGTTTCTCTCATGGGAGGTTGAAAGAGACCACCCGAAATGTGAATCCTTTTCGTTGATGGGTTTGGAGTTTGAAGATCAATCAAACATTTTAATAAAAACATTCGAGTCAAGAAACTAAACTATACAAGTTCAGCAAATGGTTTAACAAGCAAACTACCCGACCTCAACGAACTTACCAAAAACATAATATTAACAAAGCCGCGACATAAAAGAAAGAAATAGGTCGATTCATAAGGTTTGGTCTATATCATTGCCTATAGCCCAATACAAGATGATGAACACTGGAAAAAAACGAAAAAAAATCCTCAACAAAGACGGCGAATTACTCACCCACCCGATCATCTCCAATCCCTATCAGGAGGAAATGAGAAATAGCCGATAAATTATTTTTTTTAACGGTAAATTTGGATCACTGACGGGGGAAGTACTCACCCACCCGATCATCTCCAATCCCTATCAGGAGAAAATTCACCATAGGTGAGAAAACCCATGGCCCAGCTTATAACCCCCATTTATTTATTTTTTTTTACAAGTAAGACTTAAACCTAAAATCTCAAATGAGGCTGGTCTTGCGATTTTTAGGTTTATTTATTAATTTTAAGGGTAGATATGTATTTTATTCTTTTTATAAATAAAATTGAGTTTTTATTTATTTATATATATAACAATGGAATGGAATTCTAATCATTAATAGTATTCTTTTGGTTTTTCTTACTTTGGCCACAGCTTTGTGTGTTTTTTACATTTTTAGTCCCATGTTTGTTGTGCTTTGTAAGGGTCTTTGTGGTACTTACGTGTGTCCATGCTCTGGAACACTATTTGGGCCCGACGCGTGTACCTTCTTCTCCCGCGTGTCTTTTTTCTGGTCTCTCATGATTTACGAGTCACACTTACACTCTACTTTTTGTTTCGCATTCTTTACACCACCGCATTTTCTGTCTCTCTTTCTCTTGAAGCCGGTTTCAGCGGCTGATGAACTCCGATTGAGGTGTTTTATAACCTTTACACCGCCTCATCTTCTCTCCCTCATAATTCAAGTTTCAGCCATGGATGATGATCTGATGAGCTGATGAGTGGTGTTTGGTTTTTTGATTTGGAAATCGCCTAATCTATGGTTGCCGCCACTATTTAGGGTTTGTAAAAAACCCCCAATTTTTTTATGCATGTTGTTCTCTCTTAATTGGTGTAATTCTTTCATGTTTTCTTTGCTTAACCTTTGGCCAAAGTCCAGAAAACTAACTATTATTATCTTTGTAATTGCAGTTTGCATATCAGGTCATTTGCATTTGGGAATATGTCATTTATGTGGGTTGATGGTTGGTAAAAATTTCATGCCTTGATGTTTGATTTTGACTTGCATTATCCTTGCTTGAGGTCCTTGGTAAAATTGGGGTTAATATTTTGAAGTTTTAGGTGTGTTATGGATGCGTATATTTTCTATGTTTTGTTTGTAGTTTGGAGATGATATGAACCACGTATAATTGCGATTTTATGAGGTTCCAAACCTTCTAGGGTGATATATGTCCTTCTTGACCCGTTTGGTAACTCAATCTATGTAGTCACCCGCTACAAGAATGGTATATTAAAGGCTTAATTATACAAAATTAAACTGTACTTTCATGGTTAAGTGTGTTTAAATATTTTATTATTGATTAAATTCTTCAAGTTTACTTATGAAGTAACTGACCCATGGAAACTGTGCCTTATGGATATGGTATCCCTTTTATTTTCATATTTGGCTTTCAAGCTAAAATGACCATGTAATCTTATTTATTTATTTCATATTATTATTATTACTATAATTTTTTTTTAGGTTGAGACCACAATGTATATTGCCGACAAAGTTTGAAGTTCAATTGATAAAGACAGAGAAGCATCCAGGCAGAGACCAGTACATCCATAAAAAAAAGTAATCCGTCACCCGATTTAGATGAACAAGACATGTGAGCTTGCACACAGTCTCAAATTAAACGCCCCTTTTACTTTTCTGTTTTCTTCTAATTTGATAACATTACGCAGAGTTTAGACAAGCCTAGGTGTGAATTTGTTGCAGCCGGCAGCTGGTACGCTCAACATGGATTTATGTTAATGGGGTAAAGGCTCAAAAGACATACGAGTGCTAGCATATATAGTTGTACAGGTACAGTTGGTTAATACATCATGCTTTTGAATGATAGATGTTCTAATTGGAGGTTTTGATTTATAGGATTCTACATTGTACCTAATGTTTTATATTCCAATATCAGTAGGTTTTCTTTTTAATCTTTTAATTTTGTTCATAAAGTTTTATTATAATAAAAGATTATAAAAATGTTTGTACATTTTTCACTCAAATCATGATTCAGTTAGTTATTTAAATTAATCCAGGCTCAAAACCCATGATAACCAAATGAAGGAAACTTGACAGTTGTGGCGGTGATGCTGAAGATGGAGTTGAAACCTTCATTGTGGCGATGAACTCCATCACAGTTTGCATTCTTTGATAATGAAGTTTTTCAAGAAGTTGAGTTGGGAGGCTTGGAGGATGAAAGGGACCTTCTACCAGTTAACTTTGATGATGGTGTGTATCTACTAGAGGGAGCAAGAAGAGGTATGGTATTTTTGAGTATTTGATCCTAAATCCTTTTAAAAATTAAATTGGATGTGTAACATGTATCATGATGCCGTTAATGAAAATGAGTTATTTTGTAAGAATGGTAAGAAAGAATTTGGTGTTATGTTATAGTGCATAATCATATGTTTAGGCCTGGAGGAGATGGATAGTTGGTTGGTTGTTTGGGGTTGTTAGTGATCTTAAACTATCTCATCCACCACCAGTAGCAAAAGTGTCTTTAGGAACTGGAAATAATCTCCCATTTTTGGTTGGGTAAGAAATAGGCCAATATAACTAACGAGTGATTTTTGTCCCCTTCAACTCATTCGAGCTGTATCCATTTTTATAGTTTTGAAGCAAATGCCAGTTTGACTCAGTAAGAAAAGGCAAGGAGAAAATGTTTGAACAAAATCAAATATTTGTGGTCAAAAACCAAAACCCAAAAACATTACTGTGTAGACATAGTCTATGTCGTTTAAGCGTGTATACGTTTACAGACTTCTCGGTCAGTTTTTATAGTTTAAAAACCTAAAAGTTTCGATGTTTATTTAACACTTGCAAACAAACTCAAAGTTTCATGTATTTTGTTTACACTTGCCGATTTAAGAAAATACAAACTGTATTTTGACTATTCATGCAAATAGACTTAAAGAATCAAAGCTGTATTTTTGACTATCCGTGAATGCATACCCTTTTCCTTTTGTGTTTGTTACTGGTAGTTGAATATGTGTTGTCTATATTATTGTTGTTTCATAAGCAATATCTATAAATTTTTTTGTATACAATGGTGCATATTCTTTTCAGTACTCATGTATTTTACTTTCCTTTTTGTTTGCAGGTTTCTTCTGTCTTCTCTTTGGAGGTTAGTTTTTTACTTACTACCACTTTTGGTTTTCGTTCACTTTCGTGTTTCCATATAGTTTTGTTTTCCTATTGGTAAAGTTAAATTCTGTTAAGAACTTCATGTGTTGTTTATTAAACTTGCAAACTCAATAAATGCTAAATTGTTTCTGATTATTCATTAGCACAGATCCTTTTCTTTTTATTTTTTTTCATAACGTAATCTATGTTCTATTTGAAGGGCTGGGTATGAGGGAATTCAATGTTCTATTTTTTTTTCCTTTTTTTCGTAACTTATTTTTTTGTGTATTTGGTATCCTGTTTAATGAAAACTATACTTATGCATTGAAGTCAAAGAATGTGTATCCATACTGTTTAACAACATCTGATTGTTCTTTACATTTTCCCCTCTTCATGGGCATAACGTTAAAGAATGTCTCTGTGTTATCTTTAAAGTTATTTGAGTGTCCTTTACATTATTTTCCTCTTTTATGTGTAGAACTATGTGTTAGGAGATTCTGCGGTACATACAAAGCACAAAACATACAACAGACAAATAATAAGAGTAGCAAAATAGCATTAGCATGTACTTATTCGGATGAGGATCCAACAACTCCTAAGAAGATAAAAGTGGACAGATAATAAGAAGAATGCTCAATGTCAGCGGCTGCAGCGAGTGAAGAAAAATGAAACGACAGACCCTGACGCCTTTTACATAGCAACAACATATATCAGACCCTGACGCCTTCTACATAGCAACAACATATATCGAAGAAGTCTTTTGTATTCTTAAATAGCATGGAAGAAGTCTTTTGTATTCTTAAATAGCATGGCAGCAACATCAAAGAAATCTTTTGTGAAGCAACTAACCATGTAGAAAAACTTTCAAGAACTGTAACAGTAGACATATATTGTGAATCAATCATTAATGGTTGTAGGATGCTCTTGAAAACTGCAGCACCGGCCATATTTTGTGAATGGATGATTAGTGTTACGAAAATGCACGAGACATAACTCATTACAGAAAGTAACATACCAACAGCAATGTCAATGATGGCCCGCCGCAACGCGCGGGCGGGTCATCATCTTGTTTTTATACATCGTTTTTTTCCTTGAATGCGCTTCAAAAAGGAGAGCCGTAACCCTTTATGATCCAAATAGACTGAAATGGGTTCAAATTAGACGGAACAATATCATTGGACGATAGACCGTGTATTTGTTTGTTCAACTACTAACACCACATTTTTTTAACGGCAAATTTGGATAACTAACGAGAACATTATATCATTCACCCAATCATCTCCGATCTCCATTAGGAGAAAACTCACCAATGATGAGATAATCTCCTAGCCTAACTTGTAACCCCCTTTTTTTAATTCTTTTGTTACAAATGAGACTTGAACCCAAGACCTCTTGATAATGCATGGGTCATACACATTTGCCACTAGGTTAAGCTAGTGGGTATAGTGTATGCCACGGTACTGGAAAATAACAGCAAATTTGTAAACAGAAGTAATAACAATATTATTTTTATTGAATCAGAACAATATTACAAAGTACAGAAAGAGGTAGACGCAGAATAATGAAATAAATACAGGAAAAATAAAACAGAAGACGAAGCCGGAGCTCGTGTTGAACACGATTTCCTTAAAACAGATTTCGGTCTGTTTCCCAGAATACGGTGGCTTAAGCAACGTATTGCCGGAGTTTTTACTTGCCTGAGATCGCAGAAAGAGCATCGCAGAGAGAGTCGAGCAGAGAAGGGGAGAATGAATGAATTTCTGTGTGTCTTTCCTGTTTGCTATGGACGGGTTTAAATAGCCACGAAATGGGGTGATGTCCAAGACAACAATCAGCATTAAAAAAGCGCATATAAGTTTCTAAAATAACTGATTGCGTATTAACTAGGATGGAGTGTTCTCCAAGATCAAATCATTTCCAAAAAAAGATAGCGGGGGGAGCAAAAACCGATCTGCGCGAACCTGACCATTTTCGAGTCGCATTCGCATCCCTTAGAATTTTAAACTCACCACCTAAGAAAACTCCTTTGAGTCAGATTTTGAACTTGACATCTCAAGTATCTCAAGGTTTAATAGTGTTAAATTTAACTTCATTCACTTTGAAAAGGTTTAATATACCTAGTCTGGCCCTCTATTTAAATTTATAATATTTTTGACTCGTCCTCTTTAAATATTTAAGATCCGTCACTATGCTATATAGACACACCATGAACTCATAAGGGAAGGGAACACAAGTCCGGATAACTAAGGACACATGTTAGCATATGGGCAAATATGTCATCATCACCAATAGAAAATGAAAGAAGGTATTGCAATTGCTTGACACACTCTAGGAGGTGCATAACCTGTTACAATATTAAGTTTGAAAACTGGCTTTTTTGTCAACTTTGTACATAAACAACTATATGTAAGTTATGTTTATATACTTGTTATATACTGGGTTTTTGTTCTGCCATGTGAGGACTTTACAACGAACAAATATACGTTTAATACGGAGCAAAATAAATGAGATATCGATACTTAAAGTTGTGTGTTTGAATTTGTTAAAACTGTGAAAATTCTAAAAAAAAACGTTGAAACTTGTCGCGCTTTGATGGTGGGAAGAAACTTTGACATCTTAGTGTGAGCTTCCCTTTGTCCCAACTATGCTAAATTAGTGGAGGGAATTGTTGTTGGATTAATATACACTAGATTTGATCAAATTATATGAGAAGGCCCACATTTCGAGCAGAGCCGTACGAAACCTAGAAGATCAAGATGCCAAGTGAGATGAGTTCATTCCGAAAGTTATGATCGAAGAAGTAGAAGATGAAAGTTTGTTTAATGTCATCCAAAAGGGTGATACCACATTAAGTAAGATAGAAGGATCAATGTTGTCTCACACTTGCCTATCAATTAATGTCTTTAAATACAATCTTAACCATTTCAAAATAAATCAATTTCATAAAACACAATCTTGTACAAGTTGCAAGAAAAATATAACACCATTCAAGTATTTCAATAACAAATTAACTGTGGCTAAAACGATGACCAAAGCAAATGGACTTCATCCAGGAGGATGTAGTTACACCCAAATTTTATTCTAAAAACATCATATAGAATTTGTAACGGGACATTTTAATGGAATAAAATGATCAACTCGTGGTAATAGAGAAAGGAAATGGACATGGAGGTTCAGAAACTTCAATAACTCCATCAAGCATCTGGATGACCGTCCTCATGGTCGGCCTTTGAGACGGGTTTTCTTGCACACACCAAAGACCCACCATTACAAATGTCGTTAGCTTCTCATAATCATCAACTGCCTCCAAATCATTCTCTATGAATGCATCCAAATTCCTTTCTTGGTAGCAGTCCCATGCCCAATCCGTTAGGATCGATCCATATTCATCACCACTCTCATTGTCTGTCACACTCTTGCGGCAAGATATGATCTCTAGTAGCAAGACACCAAAACTATAGACATCAACCTTAACTGTGACAGGAGTGTTCCTAAACCATTCAGGAGCAACATAACCCTTTGTTCCCCTTATTCCAGTATTTGTTCGACTTTCATTCATCATCAGAAGCTTTGCCAATCCGAAGTCTGAAATTTTAGCATTGTAGTACTCATCAAGAAGTATATTTTGAGGCTTGATGTCACAATGGATGACTTGGGTGCTACACTCTTCATGAAGGTATGCAAGTCCCTTGGCAATGCCCAATGCTATATTGCTCCTTTGCTCCCAACTAGGCTTCACATCTCCAAAAAGAAAGCTTGCAAGCGTACCATTACTCATGTACTCATAAACCAATAGTCGATGCTCGCCTTCATCACAATAGCCAAGAAGTCGGACCAAATTCTTATGATGAGTCCTTGCAATAGCATTGACTTCACTCTGGAATTCCTTTTCGCCATCGTCAAAAACCTTATCCAACTTCTTCACCGCCACAACGTTTTCCCCTATTACACCTTTATATACAATCCCAAATGCCCCTTTTCCAAGTTCTTCCTTAAACACATTAGTTGCTTCCACTAGCTCATGATATGTAAAATGAGACAGATTGGTGTTGACAACTTTACTTCTTGGATAATGATGACCCACCTTCTTGTAGTTTAATAAGAAACCAAGACAAATCAAACTAACTAACACAACGTTTACAAACATAGAGCTACCTAAGACCGATGATATTATGATAACCAATGTTTTTTTATCTTTCTTTTCCTCTGGAAACTTAGTAGGTCTCTGAGGAACTTCACCTTTACGAAACTTCACTAACACCTTGCTGATTTCTCCGCGTCCCTTCCTTCCATTGATGAGCGGAAGCTGCTTTTTCCAACATTGGTTATCATTGTAGATTGCAACAGCACAAAAGCAGTCTTCCTTGCAACTATTCCTGCAATCCTCTTCACGAACCGATCTGAGGTGCTCATAATCGGACATGGGCCAGTTCACATTAATGAGTTCAAGAAAATCCAAGTCTTCGCTTGACTCGCCTTCTTCACATCTTGGAGTGAAACCAAGCATGCAGTCACCATTTGGATCATTCGGATCAAGCAACGAAAACCCTTGTGCACACTCACAGTTCGGCCGCTCAGTTTCAAGGTTACAAACATTGTTAAACCCACAAGCCCTGCTATCGTCATGCCCGCCAACATGAGAACATATAACTCCTCCCTCAGACCATATAACATCCCACCTTGTATTCCCTATGGGATTCTTGGGGTGGGAGTACAAAGTCAAAACGCCATCATAATCTAGAGTAGTTCTGTAATAGTACACTTCAGAAGAAAGTGCGGTATTTCTTATAGTAAGATTAAATCTTTGGCCATTTACTCTCAATATGTACATATAACCTGTTGCATCAAAGATCAACTGACTACCAGAATTCGATGAATTCGAAGAGTCATTCGTTTTACTCTCGTAGTAAGCAGCATAAGGGAAATCAAACTCTGGATCTCGCGAATTAAGAACTAGATTTCCTCCTTGAAGCATCCGGAGCTGGAACCTTCCTCTAGAGAAGTTTGTTTGGGTCAGTTTTGAATTGATCACACCACCTCTCTCCAAAATCTGAGTAGGCAACATGGTATCTGATGGATAATCAAAACTTTCCCATATGTTGCTTAAATTCCTATCAACAATCACAAAGTTGCCAGTATCATTCATAACACCATATGCAACATTTGAGATGGATCTTGAACTACTCCACATCTCTCTCCCTTGAGGATCACTTAGTACGAGCCCACGTTCATTTGTTAGCTCGACTTTAGATCCTCGAGAAACCATGGGATTTGGTTGTGGATACCAGACGATGGTCTGGTCAGGTATCTTGGCATACCATATGGATAACACAAAGTAGTCTTTTCCCTGAATTTGTTTGAATCCAAAGGCGAAATCACCCGAAGGCGAGAGCCATGGTTCAATGTTGTCTGTTGCTGTGAGGGATGCACCAACGGGTACCGAACCGTTCCTTTGTTGTGCTACAACTGAAAATGTTTGGAGAAAGGTTAAGAGAATGAAAAATAAGATGATGGTCATTGGAAATTGCTAGAATGATGTGCAGCAAGGGAAACATACAAGCTATATATATACAATTTGCTTCTAGATTTTAATGAGTGAACAAAAATTGTGACACGTAATATAATGAGTAAAAGTAGTAAACATTCAACAAAAAGGAAGTATATATAACACGTCTTTGTTTATACTTTTCAATTCCTAGTCTAGTAACATTGAAGCATACTGTATCAATGAACTTTATGTCTTTTCATGGATCATTCTAGTTGTTTAGATTGACTATTTGGTAACAGCATAGTTTAACATTCTGCCCTTTGATAATTGAACTTTTTTTATCCCAAACCAATAATTATACTTGTTTAGACTTCAGATGAAGACCTTATGAGAGAGAGAGAGACGTATGACTGTATGAGAGAGGTAACCGTTTAAAAATTGCTCGTATAAGAAAAAAATTTCCCATCACATCATTAACTAGTGTAGAATTAAAGATCACGTTTAGGATTCGAGTCACAACAACATTCCCTCTCATCTCAGGGTGAGGCAAAGAATTCAAGCAAATGTACGTTCTTCAGTATCACAGCTGCTCAAGAAGTTGGACTAGCTACTTCTCCAACCTGAAGTAGATTCTAGTGGAAGGACATAACAAAGCGTTGCAGTAGGAAGGTGTTCGTTGCTGGGGACGGGTTCAAAATGTACTGAAGGGAGGAGGAATTCAGTAGTCCCCTCTTCTCGGTACTATTCATCAAACACACCTTCACTCCGTAGAGATCCCACTTGTTTTAATGCCGGTTTGGGTTCTCTCTTGATTGATGTGCAACGCGTACACTACTTGTATTAGAGATGGGTAGATATGTCATTTTTAACTGGTTTGGTTTCAAACCGATTTAGATTGATTTAGATATTGGGAAAAACAAACCCGATAAGCCGTTTCGGTTGAGGGTGGAACAGTGAAACTAGTTCAGGTCCAAACCGGTTCTCAAATTATTAACTAATTTTTATTTTATAAAATGCAAAGTAAATAAAATAAATGTAGCTTTCTGTTTGTCTTATAGCCTTTTCACGTCAAATGTCATGTTATAGATACGTCACAATTTGAGTCTAAGCAAAGGGAATTCGTGTCTTGACGAAATCTTTAATATCTGGTATATATAAATTTGTCTTACTTGTACTAAAATATCATGTAACATTTGTCTAACATTTTCCTTGATTTATATTGTCATGTTGGTGATATGCACAACATTTCGATTATGAAAAAAAATTGTCACTAATCTGTTTATATTTTAGTTGAGGATATTATTGTGAATTATTCAAGTTATCACACGACATTCAAAATAAATTGTTTTCCAATTTATAAATTATAATTGTTATCTAAAATATGAAATAAATTATCACTAGCTTGCGATATCTAAACAACTCAAACATAATCGTACGCTTCATCATTTTTCATGTAGTTTACCTAATGAGCGATAATATGAAGGTACGAATATGGTGAACCATCAACCAAACATCACAATTTAAATTCATGTTAGTTTGTAAGTTTCCGAATCCTAAAATTAGTTCATTTTTAGCAATTTTCCTCCTCATTTTTAAACATAAAGGTAGAGCAACTTACGTGAGTATAACATAGTTGGAGCTTTCTTGAATAAGTGGGGTCAAACCGTCAAACACGGGTTGTCATGGTTACGGAACCCAACTCTTTTGAATCACAAATTGTGTCATCCTCTCCAAACCATATGAACGTTGTAAATCCAAATATGTCCATAAATTGTCATTGTTGTTTGACATTTCACATCTTACATTATTTTTCTGTGATTTATTAAAGTTATATGTTCGCCTCATGTTTTAAAATAAAATTAAAAAAAACAACCATCATACGTGCATTAAACCTTGTTCGGGTAGTGTGACATTTCAAGCCTATCAAAATTTGGCCAAATAGCCTGGTAACCAGTCCGACCGGTAAAAACGGACAAACCGAACCTGGCTAAACCGCAAAACTCTTTATAAGGTCGGTTCTCGAGTTTTTCATTTTTCGATTCTGGTCCGCTTCCAGTTCAAAAAGCTGGTCTGAGCCGTTAGGAACGTGAAAATCGATAATGAATATTTTATTATTATTATTATTATTTTTTATTTTGACATTTTGATGGTTTAAAGAGTTTTGGTTATGAACTTTTGAACTTCCATACACTTCAATTTTATAATTTGAACTTGCATTGACTTGAACTTTTGGTTAAGGATATTTTGGTTATGAATTTTGTCACCTGAATGTTTTGGTTAAGGATATTTTGATTATGGTATTGCATTCCTTGTTCTTTTGGTTATGATATTTGTTATGAGTTTTTGTACAGAAACTGAATGATTATGTGATTCAGCCCCATTTTTCAGGTTATGATATTTTGGTTTGCCATTAAGTGATTTTCACTTCAGTCTAGCAGCACAGCAAGTCAGCAACTATATCGGATTATCGGTTGTCATTAAATGATTATGTTTATCAGTTTATATTGTTCAGCCCAAATTCGGTCCAGCACAGCAGGTATTTGGGTTAGGCCCACAACCTCATTTTTGGTCCAGCAGCACAACAGCTATTTTGGTTCAGCTATTTCTGTCCAACTATCCAGGCTCAAAGCAGAAAATCGGTCCCGCGCCAAGAACCAAGAACCGGCCCACCAATAAAGGACCGAACCAGGACCGGTTTGTCATATATCGGTTCGGTTCTGGTTCTTATAATCTTCAATTTCCGGTTCCGGTCCGGCACGAAACTGATAATCACCCCTAACCAACATCAAAGGATGATTGCCCATTTTGTTAAAGTAATTAGGCCGTGTTTTTAGGCTGTTTAAGAGAACAGAGAGTGCTTTCGAGATTTAAAGACGAGTGTGTTTTTTTAGTGTTATGATTAAAGCAACTCATACAATACCAATTATACAAACACTATTTGTAGAAACACAGGGGTCAAAATGTAACCAAAGAGAAGAAACTTCAAAAAAAAAAAAAAAAAAACAGTAGGTTAACCTCTAGTCTTCTCTACAACAGTCAAAACTGGTTGAGGTAGGGTCAGGTCGTGGAAACTCAAACCGATAACAAACCAGCAGGTTGAATCAGGTTAGCATCGGGATCTAGTGCAACCTGTTGGGAATCCGTCAGGTGTGAATC
>JBCNJP010000014.1:21015028-21051676 GCA_039602395.1 Deinandra increscens subsp. villosa
TAAGGGGATGGTCAAGATAGGGAACAAAGTTGGGAGTGTGCTTGGTTGTTGACTTTCTTTTACAAAACATATTTAGGTTATATACTCTTCTAGTCACCCATATTCACAAAATGCAATATGGTCTAATGGTTTGGGTGTTGGGCAAGAAACAAATTGGCTTGTATTCGAGACTAGTAGGCTGTATTTTTTTGGGAGGATATTTTTATGCTACATATAATTTTTTTTCTATATTTTTTCTTTTCTTTTCCGTTATTATTTTGCCTCTTGGATAGTATTTACCTTTTTTTTACGTTTAACATCATATTTTTATAACGAGTTAGTTCTCCTACGTTTCTTTTTAATAACTTTATTGCTACATTTTTTTTAACAAACTTTATGTTTCACAGGTAGTGGCGAACCCAGGAATTTTTTTTATGGGGTTCGGAAATTTTCGGTGTATAATTTTTTTTGATCGTCCACTCTATATACAATTTTTTTCTGTTTTTTTATAGTCCACCCTATATACAAATAATTTTTTAGACGGATTGGGTTCGGGTCGGGTCGGGTCGGCGACGGGTCAATCGACATTCGAGAACAAAATTACAAAACAAGACAAAGATATAAAAAACTTAGAACAAACTTCATCATTCCCCAACTTAAGTAATTACAAAACACTTAAACTTACTCTTTACGGGTTTTCATTTTCTGAAACCTATCAATCATATTATCCGTAGACACATTTTTAAGCAACTCCTTCTCAATATAACATATACAACTATCACTCAAATTTTCATCTCTAATTCGGTTACGCAAATCCGACTTCACAATCTTCATTGCAGAAAAGCATCTCTCAACACTTGATGTTGCTACGGGTGAAACAAGTAGGGGTGTTCAAAAATATCCGAGTCCGAATCCGTATCCGAATTATCTGAAATTCCGTACCGAATTATCCGAAAATTTCGTATCCGAGTTATCCGAAAATTTCGGATATCCGAATTTTCGGACTTGGACTTGGACAATGATTTGTAAAATTTTTTGAAGTTTTGGATACCCGTTATCCGAAAATTTTAAATTATTTAAAATATTTTTTATATAAAAAAGTGAACTTTTATGCAAGCAACAAATGCGCCCAGGAGATCTCGAAAAAGCAGCACAAACACCACCAACTTTATCACCGAAAACCTTTTTCAAAAGCATCCCCAGGATATATACTAACTTAATTAATCCGTCGCCACCATCGCCCAGTTATATTACTCACAGATTTAGCTACATTTTATTTTTGTGGCCACAGATTTAGGTCGAATGTAGGTAACAAACATGTTGGTACTAACTTGACTACATGCTATATTTTGGAATATTTCTATTTATATTTGAAATTGTTGTTTTTTAAAGAAAACAAAATTTTCGGATATCCGTTAAAACTATCCGAGTCCAAGTCGGAAATTTCGGATATCCGAAATTTCGGGTATCCGAAAGTTCGGACTTGGACTTGGATAGAAAAAACCAATATCCGAAATTTTCGGATACTCTAAATTCGGATATCCGAAATTCCGGGTATCCGGTTTTGAACACCCCTAGAAACAAGAGTAAGCTTTAATAAACGGTACACCAATATAAATGAATGGTATTTTTTTTGTTTCTTTAAGTTGAGGGCCGGTGTAAAAATTCTGTGGGGTTCGGTCACAAAATTTCTTGGGGTTCGGTTCGTAAAAAATCGAAAATTTAGCACATCGCGGGAAAAAATCATGGGTGTCGGGCGAACCCGTACCCACGAACCTAAGTCCGCCACTGTTCACAGGTGTTTCAATTCTTTTTTAAAGATAGAATGGAGCGACAGGAGCTTTGAGAATTCAAGAGAAGGTCACGCCGAGACGAGATAGAAGTTTTGTGGGTGTATGTGAAACCCAAATCAAACCTAAGTTCTGTTAGATAAGACGAGTGGGGATATAGTATTCGCGTACATTGCAAGTGATAACTGTCGTTGTATACACGTCGTTATGAGTGTTCATACTTCATAGCCATAGGATTGGTTTTGGGGTACTTTTGTAAAATTTCCAAGAATTAATTAAGGTTTTTTATTTTATTTTATTTATGTTTTATGACGTACTTAACTCGATCTAAAAATAAACCTTCAAATAATCATTGTTTGAGCTGATATGACCTCACCCGACTCAGATCAAAATCTTTATAAATGGAGTTATTAGACATTCAAACGTCGAGACTTAGGGGTTGTTTGATAGTTGCTAACTGGGTAAGAGCTGATTGAGTAAGAGCTGAGTGAGTAAGAGCTGATTGAGTAAGAAACTCTAGTTGAAATTTGGGTGTTTGATAGTAGCCGACTGGGTAAGAGCTGACTGGATAATGTATATAGCTATTTGTTTTTTATGTATTAGAAACATTTTATAAAAAATAAAATAAAATAAAATAAAATAAAATAAAATAAAATAAAATAAAATAAAATAAAATAAAATAAAATAAAATAAAATAAAATAAAATAAAATAAAATAAAATAAAATAAAATAAAATAAAATAAAATAAAATAAAATAAAATAAAATAAAATAAAATAAAATAAAATAAAATAAAATAAAATAAAATAAAATAAAATAAAATAAAATAAAATAAAATAAAATAAAATAAAATAAAATAAAATAAAATAAAATAAAATAACATAAAATAAAATAAAATAAAATAAAATAAAATAAAATAAAATAAAATAAAATAAAATAAAATAAAGATAAATCACTAATAGCTTACACAAGCTATACATGTCATCTGTTTAAAATATTAAGATGTAGATCATGCGAAATCATATAATGTGTATACTTTACCTATTGTATCAGAGGAGGGTCAAACAATCCTCACAGAAAATAATACATCAATGCATGCCATCATAAATTAATCTTCATCAATGGGCATAATAACAGCAAGAGCATCAAATGTTTAATAATTTAGTGGCCAAATTTCAATTCGATTTCACTTGAAACATATCAATTTGATCAAGAAAACTAATAAAGTTATAAACCTAATATAAAAAACTAAAATAATTACATAACAAACCTATGAATATTCACAAGATGAATCAAGCAATAATAACTAATTTTAACATAATTAACAATAAGCATTGAAAATTATAGCAAGAAAATGAGTTGTAACCAATACCCAACAGGAATAGCCCCAAGAATCTCAATCACATGTAATATAGCATGAACTATGATCAATTTTCATCACCAAATAGCAATGGGTTGAACTGACAAATCAATTTATCACCAAAAGAATCAAGTTTATGACAAATTTGAAGAGATTTTGATAAGAAATTATGCCAGAAACTAACCTTAATTGAAGCAGAAAAGAAGAGGGGCAGAGGAGGCTGTGAGCGGCAGAGGAGAGGAGGAAGAAACTGTCGCAGGTGGAGGACGGGTCACAACGAAGGTGGCGGAGTAGCAACTGAGCGACGGAGGAGGGCTGCAGTTCAGGGACGGAGTACGACGGAGGAGGGCTGCAATTGAGCGACGGAGGAGGACGAATCGCCGCTGTGGATCGATAAAAACTTGGAGCACCGCTGTGTGTGTTTTAGGGTTAAAGGAGGATGAGAAAAAAAAAACTCGGTCAGGGATGGAAAAAAGGGGGACTCGGTCAGGGAAGGCTGACTCGGTCAGAGCATGTCTTCTAACATATCAAACGGGCGGACCACTTATTGGGTCAGTGGTCAGCTCTTACCGGACCCAGTAAGTGGTTATCAAACAACCCCTTAGTGATCCGGTGGAAAAAATTTTCGGATGCACAATTCCACATCCACCACTTGAAATAGATGTGTCTTCAACGAGCATTATATTGCACATTAATATTCAGTCAAATAATCATTAGCCATTCTTAATGATTAATTTCTCTTTGTAGTTCGTTTTGCGTTGTTTTTGTCCGTCCTAACTTCTTGCTTGGTGGGTGTTTTAATCAATGTTTTAAAACCCGGGTCGAACCGGCCGGTTCAACCGGTTCGACCGGGGACCGGCCACCTTTCCGGTTCTTTAATGTCCGATTTTTGGGTTGAACCGACCCGCTTCGAACCGGCCGGTTTTCCGGTTTTTTCCGGTTCAACCGGTTTTTTCCGGTTCAACCGGTCCGGTTCAACCGGTTTTCTGATTTTTTATTTTTTTTAACTTTTTTTTTATTTTTTATTATTTTTTAAAGTTTAAAACTTATATTTTCTTATGAAATACATATTTGATACTATTTTTGAGTGGATTATAATTGTATTTTAACTACTTTTGTTGGGGTGTACAAGTTTATTAGCATTTTTATAAAAAAATATATATAAATCTCCTAACCGGTTCAACCAGCCGGTCTAACCGGTCCGACCGGTCGAACCAGTCCCGGAAGGTTTTCCGGTTCAACTAAAAAACCGGTTTTTAAAACATTGGTTTTAATGAAAGTCGCCGTTAAAAAAAAAAAGAATGAATAAAATATTATTGGTTTTACATAAACTATAAATGACCATCAAGCACATCGTTTAAAATGAAGATAGTTATGGGTTTAACCAGTTTTTGTCTCACTGTTACATATACGTTTGGTACAAAAAGGTAAAAAAAAACATTTAATGCACACTTTGGGGGCATTCCGAGAATCGAACTCGGGACCTCTCGCACCCGAAGCGAGAATCATACCACTAGACCAAATGCCCAATTGTGATTGTTTTTCATTTTATCGATATATAACGTTATCACTTATCTGTTTATCACAAGGAATTTGTTTATGCTTTGTTAATTAGATATTTAGATATATGTACCCTTCAATATCAAATAAAATGTGTTTATTTTATTTTTAATTATTCAAACACTATTTTATTTTAGTATTTTATATGCTTTAGATGAACACCACAAGATAATTTTAAAAAACTAGTTGAGCTGTAACCGTTGTTTTTGTAAATCCTACTTTCATTGTTTTTTGCTTGCTAAAAAAAAAAAAAAAAAAAAACCATCACTGTTCAAACATATCTTTTGATTGATCAATGATCATGATTAAAAACTATCACGGTTCAAACTATACAAGCTATATATCAGAAAGAAGGAATCAAAATACCCAAACCAGATTTATTAACCCAAAAAGTTCAACCAAGAACACAAGAATCTGAACAGGATACAAACAGATCTAAATCCAGGTCAAGAACAGTATGACCTGAACACAAACAACTCTCAGCAGAGAAACAAAATCTACTCTACGATCTACTCAGATTCATCGACAGATGATGAATCTCAACGAATAACGATCAGAGAAGAACTACACGATGAACACTCAAGCGGAGAGAAAGTTTGAAGAGGTGGAGAGATGAACAAGAGGTCTGAAACCCTAATGTGCGGATAGAACTCTTATATACTCCAGCAAACACCTTGACCGACTCTTCAACCCGGAGCTTGGCCCAGCAACACTTGAACTCTTGACCCGGTCCAGCCCAACAACTCCAAGATCAGCCCAGCAGCTCAGCAACTCTTCTCAGCTTGACCCAACCTCACATAAAACACACAAAAGTAAACAACAATAAGAAAATAAGAAACATAAAGAATAATTGAATTGAAAGAAATATTAATCACTTATTTTAACATCCCCCCTCAATTCAATTAAGAAAACACATTGAACAAATTTAACTGTTTACAAAACATATTATGTTGTTCAGGAAACAGCCCTTTGGTAAAAATGTCAGCCACTTGTGCAGTGGTGTCAATTTTTTCAGTTTTAATGCACCCTTTAGAAATCTGTTCTCTTAGAAAAAATAGGTCCAATTCAAAATGTTTCGTACGTTCATGGAAAACTGGATTTAAAGCAATTGACAATGCAGCATTGTTGTCACAAAACAACTTTACAGGTAAAGGTATCTTGACCTTTAACTCCTGCAACAAATTTATTAACCACATTATGTCACAGGTAGCAGTACACATAGACCTGTACTCTGCTTCAGCAGAAGATCTAGAAATAGTGGACTGTTTCTTACTTTTCCACACAACAAGACATTTCCCCAAAAATATGCAATAACCAGTAATAGACTTCCTTGTATCCAAACATTTTCCCCAATCAGAATCAGAGAAAGCCTTAAGTTCTAAACAATCAGACTTGTCAAACATAAGACCCAAACCAGGACATTTCTTGAGATATCTAAGTAGTCTCAAAGCAATAGACAAATGAATTTCCTTAGGACTATGCATATATTGACTCAAAAAATGTACAGAATAAGCAATGTCAGGTCGTGTGTGAGAAAGATATATTAACTTTCCAACAAGTTTCTGATAATTGGTTATATTAGGAAGACTTTTGCTATCATTTTTACGCTTGGATGACAGAACATAGTGTTGCTCAATAGGAACATTTACAGGCTTAGCACCTGTCAAACCAAACTCAGCTAGGAGTTCTAAACAATATTTCCTTTGAGAAAGACACAGACCAGTGGAAGTTTTAATAACCTCAATACCTAAGAAATATTTTAACTCTCCTAAATCCTTAATCAAAAATTTTGTTTTCAGTAAGGATTTCAGTTTGTCAATTTCAGAAACACTATTCCCAGTAACTATAATATCATCCACATAAACTAATAAAACCAAAAACACAGAACCAGTTTGTTTAATGAACATAGAGTAATCACATTTACTTTGTAAAAAACCTAAATCACACAAAACACTAACAAGTTTTTGATTCCACATTCTTGGGGCTTGTTTAAGCCCATACAAGGATTTTTTTAGCTTACAAACTCTGGTTTCAGTTTTTGAATAGTAACCTTCAGGTAAAGACATATACACATCTTCATGTAAGTCACCATACAAAAATGCATTGTTTATATCTAATTGAAACAAAGGCCAGTTATTATGAACAGCTAAGGTAATAACAGTTCTAATAGTTATCATTTTAACTACAGGAGAGAAAGTTTCCTCAAAATCAACCCCTTCCTTTTGACTATACCCTTTAGCTACTAACCTAGCTTTATACCTATCAATTTCACCAGTAGACTTATACTTTATTTTATAAATCCACTTACAACCTACAGTTTTCCTACCAACAGGCAGATTCACTAACTCCCAGGTATCATTTCTATGCAATGCCTCAATTCTCAATTTCATCATTCATAGCAGAAATCCAGTTAGAATCTTTACAAGCCTGATAGTAAAACTTAGGTTCAACAGTTTTATTTAACTCAGAAATAAAACAAAAATTATCAACAGAAAGATTTGAATAGTTAACTACTTTTTCAAGACCATATTTCACCTTTCCTTCTATAACAAAATCATTTAGTTTAGAAGGAATAACAGACTGCCTAGTAGACCTCCTAAGGGGAACAGCATTCATTTCATTCCTATGTGAAATTCCCTCAGAATTTGTTTCCTGTTGTCTGTCATTAACCTCACCCTCAGCTCCTTCTGAAGTAGGAGCTGTAGCACTAGGTTGCTGTGAAACAACCCTGCCTTGAATAACACTATGAGGAGGGGTACCCATCTCCCTATTCTCAACAGTGTTATTAGGCTGCTGAGACTCAACCCTACCTAAAATGACTCCATCTCCTACCTCATTCAACTGAGTCCCATGAGAGTCATCAGTACCAAGACTGTTATTATCACTCTCATCATTGGGAGCTGTCCCCTTAGAAGTCTCTAAGTCAGTAGTGTCAAATTTTTCAAAAAAATTCAGATTATTTATGTTTTCTGTTTCATTCAACCTTTGTTCAAATTTATCTGCCTTTTGTTTAAAAGGAAAAATGGTTTCATAAAACTTCACATCTCATGAAAACAGAATGACACTGTTATCAATAGACCACAATTTATAACCCTTTTTTTGATTTGAATAACCAAGTAAAACACATTTTTCAGCATGACTTGAAAATTTATTCTGATTATTCAACACAGTACTGAAACAGAGACATCCTACCACTCTAAGGTGACTAACAACAGGTTTAAAACCATACACAACTTCATATGGAGACTTTCCATTTAACACAGAAGTAGGAACCCTGTTAATCAGATACACAACAGTTAGGACACATTCAGACCAAAAACTAAGAGGAAAACCACCTTGGAAAAGCATAGCCCTGGCCACATTTAATAAATGCCTATGTTTCCTCTCAGCTATGCCATTTTGCTGAGGGGTGTAGGCACAAGTGGTTTGATGAATAATACCATTTGTAACAAAATACTCACTCAGATTTTTGTTTACAAATTCAGTACCATTATCACTTCTAAAAACTTTAACACATTTCCCAAATTGAGTTTTAATCAGATTAACAAAACTTTTAATGTTATAGCCTACCTCAGTTTTATGTTTTAACATATAGACCCAAGTTGCCCTGGAATAATCATCAACAACAGTCAAGAAAAATTTAAAACCCTCTTTACTTGGGACCCTATAAGGACCCCAAACATCTAAATGAACAAGTTCACCAACTTCTTTGGACACATGATCACTTAATGGAAACGGGTCTCTGTGTTGTTTAGCCCGATGACAGATCTCACAAGGCAGACTATTTTCAACATTTTTAAGTTTTAAGTCTTGTTTTAGTATATTCACAACCACTTGTGAAGGGTGGCCTAATCTAGCATGCCATAGGTCACATTCACTAAAACTACTGCTACACACCTTAGGAGAACCATTAGATCCATCACACACATATAAACCATCACTTTGATCACCAATCACCAGGACTTTCTTTGATGATAAGTCCTGAATGTAACATTTAGTTTCATCAAAAAAACACAGTTAATTTGCTATCTCTAGCCAACTTGTACACAGACATCAAGTTTACACAGTAGTCAGGAATGACAAATACATCAGAGAGAGTAACATAGTTATTTAGTTTTAAATCACCAATTTTAGTTACTAAAGCATTTGTCCCATTTGGGTGTTTCACCCTTATATTTAAATCAGACACATCTACCTTATTAACCAAATCTTTATCAGTCATTACCATGTGATGATTTGCTCCTGAATCTACAATCCAACTACTAGAACTGCTATTATGCAGTCCACTAGCAAATGTAAACAGTCTGGAACTAAACACGGTAGAGCAAAAAAACCCACCTGACACATTATTGCTAGAAGTACTTTCACCATTCCTATCACTTAGCAAACTTAACAACTTAGAGAACTGTTCAGGAGACAAAGAATTCAAATTCTGAGAAGTAGAACCCATTTTTTCATCACAAACAACATTTGAAAAACCAGTTTTCTTCCCCTGTCCAGCCCTGGGTTTCATCCAACTAGGATACCCAATTATCTCAAGACACTTGTCCATAGTATGCCCAGTTTTCCCACAGTGAGTACATTTCAAATTTGAACTAGACCCCTTACCAAGTTTCTTTTTATTGTCAGTGAACTGATTTGTTTTAGACACAAACCCAACTGTTTGACCTTTTACACCATTAGTACTAGAGTTCCTATGTGACTCATCCCTTGATATAACAGCAAAGGCCTCTTTGATTGTAGGTAAGTTTTCTTTTATTAACAAATTTGAAATCACAGGTTGATACTCACTGTTAAGACCCATCAAAAATTGCATTAATTTTATAAGATGAGAAAAGTCATTAAACTGTTTTGCAGCCTCACATGTACATACAGGTAACTGTAAAATTTGATCAAGATCTTTCCATAAAACAGTTAATTTGTGATAATATTCCGAGACAGACATATCATTCTGAGTAAATGAGTTAATTTTTTGATACAGGTTAAACACAATTGACCCATCAACCTTGTCATAAGTTTCCTTTAAATCTTTCCAAACATCAGATGCTAAACTGGAATAAACTTGACCTAGGTACAACTCTTCACTAACAGAATTCAACAACCAAGTTAGGACCACAGAGTTACAACGATCCCATTGATTTATTAAGACCTCATCATCCTCATCAGGCACACAAGTCCCATCAATAAACCCATATTTGTTTTTAACTTTTAGAGCAAGTTTCATAGCATTTGCCCAAACCCTGTAGTTTTCAGTTCCCTTTAGTTTAATACTAATGATAGTCAATACACTAGAGTCACTAGGATGCAAATACAAGGGGTCACCGGCATCAATCTTACTAATAAGGGTGGCAAAAGGATTGTTATCAGCCATCACCAAACACCAGATTCACAACACAAGCAGATATGATCACAACCACACACGCGAAGCAATCAAAAACAAGTAAACACACGAGACCGGGATTGTCTGCCCCGGTACTGCATACAACAGGTATCAACAGTCCTGCACTGTACAGGTATCAACAGAAACTGAAAGAGCAAGGAAAGATCTCACCAAGGGGCGCCCAAGTTAGGGTGTTCCTTCCGATTTATCAGAACTCGTAGCCTTCACTTAGGGCTAAGGAGTTCTGATACAGCAAGCAAGCCAACGAGCACGAACCGTCCACCTTCTGTCTTGAACCTGTAACCTTCGCTTAGGGTTACCAGGTCTTCGCTCTTCGATGTCCAGCCACCAGATCTGACTTCCACAGGTTAGGGTTTCGAGAGTACAAACCCTAAATCTGCCACCACTTGACCAAAGAACAGATCTACAACGACAATAGATCGTTCGAGACACGAAGCGATCACCGATTCCACAAGAATCAACGGGAATCGATGAGACCAACAGAACCCTAGCGTTGCTACCGGAAGACGATATCGAGCACAGGCTCTGATACCATATCAGAAAGAAGGAATCAAAATACCCAAACCAGATTTATTAACCCAAAAAGTTCAACCAAGAACACAAGAATCTGAACAGGATACAAACAGATCTAAATCCAGGTCAAGAACAGTATGACCTGAACACAAACAACTCTCAGCAGAGAAACAAAATCTACTCTACGATCTACTCAGATTCATCGACAGATGATGAATCTCAACGAATAACGATCAGAGAAGAACTACACGATGAACACTCAAGCGGAGAGAAAGTTTGAAGAGGTGGAGAGATGAACAAGAGGTCTGAAACCCTAATGTGCGGATAGAACTCTTATATACTCCAGCAAACACCTTGACCGACTCTTCAACCCGGAGCTTGGCCCAGCAACACTTGAACTCTTGACCCGGTCCAGCCCAACAACTCCAAGATCAGCCCAGCAGCTCAGCAACTCTTCTCAGCTTGACCCAACCTCACATAAAACACACAAAAGTAAACAACAATAAGAAAATAAGAAACATAAAGAATAATTGAATTGAAAGAAATATTAATCACTTATTTTAACACTATAGAACAAAAGTATAAGGGACAACAACACCATTCCGACCAAAATGATCTGCTATCTTTGATCTAATTTTTAATTTTATATGGGCAGATTTTAATAAAAAAGTCCAATATGTCAGCTTTTATAAATAAATCAACTTATCTTTAATAACTTCATTTTTATAAAAGTTTCAACAATTGTGATATTTTACCAACAAAAACACGTCCTCAACAAAGTTTGTAACACTTTCAAACTTTTCTCAAGCTAAAACATAAGTTACGATTTTTATAACACAACTAAAGTCTCCCCTCTTATGGGCTTGGGTGTCGGTGAGTTTAAGGTGGGTCAGACGGCTTTTAAAGCTGTTGCGGAGAAAGTGAACAAGCACGAAAAAACATGTCTTGAAAATCAACATGTGTTTGTTCATTTTGCTTTTGACACCTTTAGGTTCCTCCCCCTGAGGCCGTTGAAACTCTGAACAGAGTCCAACGGGTCATGCATGGTAATGTTGTGACTCCTGCTTCTGTGAATGTGGTTTTCATTCGGTTTAGTTTTGCTATTCATAAATGTTTAACGGCGCAGCTTGTTGCCCGCCTCCGTTGCATGTCAGGGTGATTTATATTTGTAGCTTTTTATTGATGTAATGATGGGAAAAAAAGAAGTTGAAGAATCCCAACTTATTTCTTTTTCAAAGTTTCCAACTTTAATAACAAATCACTTTTTTTATAAAAGTCACGACAATTTGAAATAATTTGTCATGCACCATAAACTATCTTTTTACAAAATCTAAACACCGATATGAACAACAATATGTCACGATCTCTATAAATCAACAAAAGTCATGTCAATTGTCAAAAATACATGGATCTACCGCAGGGGCGGAGCTACCTATAGAGGCTCGGGGTCAAGCGACACCAATGAATTTTGAAACCGTAATAGAACGTATTTAAGCGGATTTTACATTAACATCAGTGTATATAATCTTTTGACCCCATTTCCCAACACAAAAGCAGATGTGGCCCGTTGGTTAGTTGCTTCCTTGCAAAAATCCCGCTTTCATTTTTAGTCACCCGAGTTCGATCCCAATAGCAACCATAGTTATTATTAACTTTTTAACTCACGTAAGACTATCCCCTGGTGCATTTACCTTACGTGTACAACCGCATTGGAGGAAAATGCATTTAATTGGACGTCGGAAGAGGAACTTAATTTGACGAAGGCTTATATTCATTGTACCGAAGATGGGAAAAAAGGGGATCAACAAACCCGGGATTCATTTTGGGCTAAAGTTCTTACCCACTTTGATGGTTTGATGGGTGCACCTAGTGATCGAACTAGGGATCAACTAAACTCGAAATGGAAGAAGTTGAACACAAAGTTGTCGAACTTCAACGGGCTCTACATTCAAGCGGTAAAAATACATTTATTTTTTTCTAACTCGATATATGTATATATATATATATTTATTAACTTGTTTATTTTTTTTGTAAAAGTCTAATACTTGGGCAAGTGGGTGTGCGGATGGGGACATTTTGATGAAAGCCCAAAACTTGTATAAAGAAATATACGAGAAAAATGAGTTTGCTCATTTGGCGTGTTGGGTCGAGGTAAAAGACCATCCAAAGTGGGCTCCGGTTGAGAATGTACTTGGTGAAATACCGGAACCGGGTAAAAGGACGAAGACGTCCGAGTCGGGGGACTACACAACTTCAAATGATGTTGGGTCGACTCAATTGCCCGATCTAAATGAAGACTCAACCCCTACATACCCAAAAAATAAAGGGAAAAAGAAGTTGGGCGAGTCTTCGTCCACCGCAAGGAGTTCGGCATCGGAAAAGGCGTTGGAAATGATGTCGGATTTTCAAGCCAATTGGATCAAAGAAAGGGAGCTTAAGGCAAAGCTTCGGGTCGAAACCTTTGGAAAGAAGCAAGCGATGTACGATGCGGTGAAAACTACAATGGAGGCTCAACGTCAAGTGATCGAGTTCAAACAAGCACGTGAACGACAAGAGAAAAAAACACGTGATCTCGAGATATTTATGAAACCGCATAATGATGTTGATCCTCAATTCCTACCGCTTGTTCTTGAACAAAAAAGAGAAATCGCGGAGGAATACGGATGGGATTGCAACTTTTAGTTGGTTTTTTTTTTAAATTGTAGTCGCCTTTTTTTTTTAATTTCAAGTATTGTATCGTTTAATTTCCTAATATTAGTGGTTTGTTTTTTTTATAAAAGTTGTTTATTAAAAGTTGTTAAAAAAATAAATAAATAAATAAATTTTCGGTGGCTTCCCCAAGCCACACCACAACCATACCATGTGGTGTGGCTTGAAGCCTTGCCCAATTTACCAATTTTGACATGTCGCAATATTATTGGGTGGGTAGCATGGCTTCTTGAAGCCTTGTGGCAACTATAGAATTTATAGTAAAGTTTTTACTTTCCCAAAAAACATTTTAAGCTTGTAAATTTGTTTTCTTTGAAAGTAATTTTTAAAAAATATTATAATCTTTTTTGGTTGTTGAACAAAAAATAAAAAACTGTTATAACTATACTATAAAAAAAGGTTCCGGCTATAGACACCCCAACCTTTTACTAAAACACCTCATCCTCACGATCGTTTCATGTAAAACAATCTTAAAACGATCGTTTTTAACAAAACGGTCCAATAAGTAATTTAAAAACAATAAATCGTTAAACTGACAATGATTACGCTGATTACGAGAGAACTTGGTCGGGGCGTTTTGCCCAAAACGACCGTAGGGCAGATTTTGTTTTATTTTTTTCTACTTTGCTTCTTAGTGATAGACTATTGTAAGAAAATCAATTAATAAGGTTTTTTTATTGTCTATTCTCAAAACCGACGACCCGTATAAAGGTGTGAGTGAGATTGGTATCCCATGTGAGATGAAAAACCGTAAGATCTGGTCTCTCTCAACTAGTCTCTCATCCTTACTAATTACAAGACAAAGTTCCTATATATATACGTCTGGGAACTCCAACCGAACTCCAAGTTCAGGTTCGTACCTAGTTCGGCGAGCAACTTGAACTTGTCTTGAATCTTCACATCGTCTCTTTCAGATACTTCACATGACGCACAGATTATGTATCAACATGAGATATCTCAGAGAATAACTTTTGAAAAACGGGTCATTTAGCACAACACGAAATTCTTCCAAAAATTAGTTGATTACAAGCTGTGTTTAACCTATAGTGATGGACAGTCTATTTATTCACTCAGATAAGGGTCAAAAGACCACACATCTTTTAAACCATGCCAAGTTATACATAGAAAATCATGGAGGGTGATGTCATTTTTATCAATAAACCATAACAAACCACAAATATTATTTAAATAAAAAACACTAAATAACCTAGCTAATATAGCATATTTTTTATTGGAAAAAAAGTTGATGTGTTTTTAAAAAATCTAAAAATTCACAGAACGTTTTTTAGAACTTATACTGCACAAAAAAGTTATTAAAAACCAAAAAAAAAAAAATGTAGCCGTTGGGGAAATCTAGCCGTTGGAGAAATCTAGCCGTTAGGAAAAATATAGCCGTTGGGAAAAATCAAGCCGTTAGAAAAATTTAGCCGTTGGAAAAAATTTCCACACTTCACGTACGAGTTTGAGGGGGTATACGTGCACCACCTGTGCCTAAACCAGTTTCGTCCATGTTTCTAAATCCGATGGTGCTTGTAGAGAATTTTTAGATTAAAAACGTTTACTAGAACCAAACTTCAGAGACAAAAATCTTACTTTACTCCATATATTTTTAGAGCATTTGCTGATAACTGATTTTATTATGAAGTTAGATTTTTTACTTAATTTCATTGTAAAAATAGATTTTTATTTTCTTGAAGTAATGCTGCGTAGAAGAAAAAGTGTGTAAGACAACAAATCCATCTCCCATATGAGAAAAGGTTTTTTTATTATTTTTTTATTTTTTTAACAACGATTTCATTAAAACCAACCCCAACCTAGCAAGACGCTAGAAACGGGGCCAACCAAAACAAACAAGGGGAATTACGTGGAAAAATTAAAATTGCATCACTCCTTCCAATCAACTGAATACTTCCTAATCCTTTTAGAAACCCACAAGAAACTTAAAGATTTGATGTCGAGGAAGATTCGATGAATCGCCGTTTTTTTCTTATTGAAGACCGCATTATTCCGGGCATTCCACAAAATCCAACAAGCCGTGTGAATTATGGCTTGAACCACCATAGCCTTCCCATTGCCGATCGGATGGTTACGAGAGAACTGCGCCAAGTCATTTTGATGCAGATCTAGAGAGCTCATCCGCCCGCCCCATGTTCTGAAGTCTGAACCCATCTCCATCGGGTTTAGGATTTTAATTTATCTTTATTTCTAAATAAGTATATCTTTTATTTGAAAGCTTTATTTTAATATTAATTAGTTTCCTTGTTAGATTGTATCTTGTTTTTCAAGTTTGTTTTTATCTATTTAAGAACTTTTGTAATTCACTATTAGTTGGTTAAAGTTAAATAAAAGATATTTACTTTGGAGGTTTATCCAAGTGTTTCTAGAGCCGGTATTTGGCTTCTAGGGTTTCTAGCACCCGAGTTTTGGGGCTAGGTTTTCATTCCTTGACATAGATCAAGGTTGTTCTATCCGCTTCCGCCATCAAGTGGCATCAGAGCCATGGATCGGAGGAACCACCGTGATCATCGACGTAGATTCGCCGCCGGAGGCAACGACGACTATCACCGTGACCCCCGATATATAGAAGAAATCAAGAGTTTTCAACAACGTGTTTGTGAACTCGAGTTGTGTCCGGTATATGAAGAACCCCGATATGATGATGACGGGATTAAACCCGACGTGAAAGAGTGTTTGCGAATACAAAAGTTTCTTGGCTGGATTACAAGTCAAGGTGACGAACTTGTAGAAATGAATAACGGTACGCCTAAGTCTTCAATGGTTTCTTTAGGTCCATCACGATCATTGGATTTGAGTGTTGATCGAGGTTCTAATGGGATAATAGTTGTCGGGGTGGAAGATTGTAGTGGCGGTGGTGACGTTACAAAAAATGGTATAAATCAAGTTTCTACAATTTTGGTTGAATTCCTTTTAGGTAGCCGTGAATTTTGGAGGTTTCGTGAACAATTGGAATTAAATTGGGTTGCAAAAGGAAGAAACAATCTGGGAGGTTCCGTAGCATTTGGTGCAAGGGTAAAAGGCAATTTGAAAAATCCTAAAAATATGGGGTTTCGAACTTTTGGGATAAATTTTGTGGATAAATATTGGAAAAATCTTGGTTATAATTATTTAAGTTATGGTGTCAAAAATATCTATTCGTCTTGTCGAGTATGGTTTGTCGTTACAAGTAAGTTTAAGGAAAAAATAGTTGATCTTTTTGAGAGGGAGAAGGATGGGGGACAACCCGGTAACCCAATAGACCCGGGACCTGCCTCTCAGAATGATGTTTATTTAAAGAAGGCTGAGGTGAAACGAGGAGACAAAGTCGAAGAGTCGGTCGTAACGCCACTAAAGTACAGTCGCAAAGATATTCCGTTTGATCCTGGTGGTTTGACATTGGACGTTAAAACTCGAGGACGAGTTTTTCGAAGAGGGGGAGAATGATGCAGATCTAGAGAGCTCATCCGCCCGCCCCATGTTCTGAAGTCTGAACCCATCTCCATCGGGTTTAGGATTTTAATTTATCTTTATTTCTAAATAAGTATATCTTTTATTTGAAAGCTTTATTTTAATATTAATTAGTTTCCTTGTTAGATTGTATCTTGTTTTTCAAGTTTGTTTTTATCTATTTAAGAACTTTTGTAATTCACTATTAGTTGGTTAAAGTTAAATAAAAGATATTTACTTTGGAGGTTTATCCAAGTGTTTCTAGAGCCGGTATTTGGCTTCTAGGGTTTCTAGCACCCGAGTTTTGGGGCTAGGTTTTCATTCCTTGACATAGATCAAGGTTGTTCTATCCGCTTCCGCCATCACATTTACCGAAAAGCACACAATTTGCGGAATATGGCACCAATCGGAAATAAAGGACCAAACCTCAGAAGCTATTCTGCACCCATTAAAGATATGCTCCACCGACTCGAAACCTTCGAAGCATAGCGGGCAAAAGGGGGAAGCAGTTTGGATGTTCCTTCGACGGAGGCAATCAGCGGTGGCCAGTCTCCCATGTTGGGCTCTCCACATTAAGAGGTTAATCTTGGACGGAACCAATCTAGGCCAAGAAACTGGGGCAGGCCCAACGAGGTCTGTTTTCCCCAAAAGTTTACGTATGGAAGCACTAGTAAACGGCTCCGGGGTATCTGGTCTCCACATCCAAGTTCCCTCCTCCTGAAACATTAACTCCCTTATATTGACATTGATTTTGGATAAAGCAGCCTCCATCTTGGCAATGTTGAGCCAAACGCCCGGTAAACCTTTGTTACAAGGGATCCAAAGGGGGTCTACAGAGCCATGGATGCTCTGAACAACCAGTCTCCAAATAGCATTCGGTTCCGTAAGGAACCTCCAGAACCACTTGACAAGCAGGGTAGAATTGTTGTTCTCCAAGGTGTCGAGCCCGAGAAGCCCTGAGACAGCCACAGACCCATCGAGGGGGAACCATTGATCAACACCGACGCCTGAGAAGCCCTGAGACAGCCACGGACCCACAACCTCCATCTAGACGGGAAGTTCATTTGCCGAAAAACGTCATCAATGAAATCCCAGCTGATCGAATCAAAGGCCTTTTCGAAGTCTATCTTAAAGATTAACAGAGGGAATTTCAACTTTTTAGCCCAAGAGATTAGAACAAATAGTTAGTTGCTGTATAACGTGTAGAAAAAACTATTTGATAGAAGATGAAATCGTAAACTGGTATACATTTAATAATTCAAGATGAAAGAAGTCAGGAATCCCTCCCACGCCAAAAGTATTTCAATCACACAATAATTAATTCTTTGAACGAGTCAAACTTTGGTCACAATAATCACAGGCGCATGCATCATATCAAACACAGCTCAGACTTTGCTTTCAACATTACCTAATTCTTAATCACCACAACTAACCATTAACCAACTAGTTTGAATTAGAAAGAAAATAAAAATTAATGAATATACTCTCCCATTATTCCAAACCTATATACCCACTTTTATTCATAAAAGATATGCCACAAAAGCCATATATATAGATTTATTCAGACTGGCCGTAGTGGCGGGGGCGCCACCCTTTTAATAACGTCCATGGAGGATGCGGTTTTTGACAGAGGAGAGGAGTGCCATCTATATAACGTCTTTGGGTTTTTTGTGCACTCATAGCGTCCGGATGGACGGTGTTCTGGCTCTATGAGGGGCACTATGAGCCCTCTTAACGCCCAATACATTTCATAATTCGTATAATATGTATCTGTTAATTAGTCTTTTGTCAATAACTATGACCAAAGTTATTCATATATATAAACCAACCGATAACAATTTACAACAATAACATACCCAGTAAAATCTCACACAGAGGATAGGATTTGGGGAGGTTAAGAAATGACAAACCTTACATTTACCCCTAGGAATAAAGAGGCTGCACTAAAAAAGACCCACAAACTCAGATTACACTCATGAAAACAATTATCCAAACTCATAGCATAAATCAACCCTTGATGCTTTAAATGCATACATCCAATAGAAAGCAGCAGCACAGAGCAGCCAAACTGGACAACAACAACATCCACAATATATCATACATAATTAGTCACTAAAAACTTTGTCAACCCACAAAATCCCAAAACAGAATTAAAATGATCTAGGTTCTAAAGAAATTGTAATTAGGTAATCATCAAGATATATATCAATATATGATACCATATACAAAAGAACCCACGAAATTAATTAAGGGTTAAGTTGAAGTGTATAGTAGTTATTACCAGCCTTCTAGACAACCGCTACTCTGTTTCTGTTGTTTAGGAGGTTGTTGCGGATACTGCGGTGCGTACTGGGGAGGATACTGCTGTTGAGGGTACCCTTGCTGCGGATACCCTGGTGGAGGGTACGCATCTTTCCCGTATCCTTGTTGCGGGTAACCTTTAACCATCATCAAACATAAACAAAAAAAAAAAACAAAAAAAAACATTTTTACTGATCGATTCTGACATTTATCAAAGACAAAAACCGATTGTGAAATGAACATACCCTGAGGCGGAGGAGCACCGACGGGAGGTTGACCTTGATTGTAATAACTCATCACGATCTGCTTCTTGTTTGTTTACGAAGAAACTGGGGAGAATTGAGGGGCGGTTGTGGTTTGGTTGAGATTTTATAAGAGTATTGGTTTTCCTGGGGTCTTTTGGGGAAGGGAGTATTGATTTTAAAAAAGGTAGTTACTATTTATTTTTTCCTTGTGGTTTCGGCTATTTAACACTTTTAGCCCAAATAAAACTTTTCACGTATTAACACTTTTAGCCCAAATAGAACTTCTTACGTAATATTTCCTTTTCTTAATTGTTTTGGCCCATGGCTTACATTCTCAACACATACCGAAAGTTTCGTGCAGTCATGCAGACACGAAAATTTTGATATTGATTTATTTGAAAACAAGGTGTTATGTATTGATATAGGTGTAGAATGTTACTTGTTTATGGAATTGTTAACGTATTTTAATGTTATAACGCTGCGTCAATGCTTATGTTGGAGTTTATGGCTTTATTTCAGGTTTTTAACGTCTTTTTGTATTCTTTTATTTCGCGACCAGTCTCCCCTCGCATAGAAACCGTTTGTCGTGATCTTCTTTAAGGTTTTCTTTCTACTTACATGCCCACATCGACAATGAGTTTCCGAGCATAATGTACAGGGAACCTATTGTAGGAAAACCGTTCGCAATTTAAATAAAATAAATACTTTTTATTTTATTACGATTACAACAAATAGAAATAATACAATACAATGGAAATAACGGGTCTACTCCTATCAACGATTACAAGGAAATAATAAAGTATTACACGGAAATGAAATACAATACAAAGAAATGAATAAAGATTAAAATGAAATTGCATTACAAATGAAATGAAACACGAAACATGACAAAATTTATAATGAGGAGATAAAGATTTGATTAAAAGAAAAAGGTGACCAAAAGTTTTAGAAAATAGTTTGAGAAAATCTATTGAAGAGGATCCAAGAGATCCTTGGCAAAGGATTCGGGTCAAAACACGGGTCCCTTAAAACAAATTCCGGGTCTACCAAAGATCCGTTTTGTTTCACATGGTACAATCGCCTAAACCGTATTGTACGGCCGGGATAACTCTAAGCTTGAAGTTACCTTGAAACTTGAAGAAATGAAGAACGAAGAAGAAGATTTTGAGAGAAAGAATGAGGAAGAGCAGAGAGAATTCTTGTGAGAATTCGGTGTGTTTAGCCTCAACTAATGAGGCTGTATTTATAATGGTGGGACTGACTTGTTGAGCACACAAAAACAATTCGTAGTCAAACTTTGCATTAAACGTCTATAATGCAAATTGATTTTTAATTAACGCGGAATTACCTTAATTAGCTCAAAAACGCGTTTCCAGCTGGCAATCCGGAGGAACACACGTTCACGCTCGAACAACGGAACCACACAGGTTCCGCCTGTGATGTAATCCCAGATCACAAATCAATGGAATATCAAAGAAACACAAATCAAGAATCAAGCTACTCAATCTTTATTAGATGAAAAATGTCAAAAAAAGTCCCAGAACCCTATTCGATAGGATCCTTTAATACGCTCCTAACCCAAAGTGTTAGGCATGAAACTTGGAATGTAATTCAATCCAAAATAACAGAAATCCATGCAGAATTTAAAACCAAAACAAGATAACTTATTTAATTAAAATAGAGCAGCAGCTTGGTTCGGATAGGAAAAAAACCCGTCATGGGCTGTCCGCGCCCGGACCCGGTTCCGCACTTGGGCCTCCGCCATCATCCTCCTCCTCTTCAAAAAGACTCGTCCTCGAGTCGAACGGGTCATCATCTGCGGGAACAAACGGGGCAAGATCAGCCACGTTGAAAGTAGCCGAAACATTATAGTGACCTGGCAAATCAATCTTATATGCATTGTCGTTGATACGCTCCAAAACTTTGAATGGACCATCGGCGCGAGGCTGAAGTTTACCACAACGACCCTTAGGAAAGCGTTCTTTACTGAGATGAACCCACACAAGATCACCCGGATTAAAAACCACCCGCTTCTTATGCACATTAGCACGCCGCTGGTATACAATATTATTGTTGGCAATTTGTTCACGCACCTGGTTATGAATTTGCTTAATCTGCTCGGACCGTTCCTCCCCTTCCGCACTAAAATGATCTGTCGCTGGTAGTGGAGTAAGATCAAGTGGGGTAAACGGATTGCGACCATATACTATCATAAACGGACTCATGCCAGTGGACCGATGATAGGAACGATTATAAGCAAATTCCGCTTGAGGGAGGACCAAGTCCCATTGACGAGGGTTCTTGCCAACGAGACTTCTTAACAAATTCCCCAAACTTCTATTAGTTACTTCTGTCTGTCCATCACTCTGCGGGTGATGTGCACTACTGAAATGAAGCCGTGAACCTAGGCGTTTCCAGAGTGTACGCCAAAAATGCCCCACAAATTTAACATCCCTGTCCGACGTAATTGTCTTTGGAATCCCATGCAATCGGACAATTTCAGCAAAGTAAAGTCGCGCTACCTGACTAGCATCATACGTCTTGGCACATGGAAGGAAATGTGACATCTTTGAGAATCTATCCACAACCACCATGACAGAATCTTTTTGTCGTTGAGTTCTTGGTAAGCCGACAACAAAATCAAGGCTCACATCTTCCCACGGCCCCTCGGGAACTGGTAAAGGGGTATATAAACCGGCATTAGAATGTTGTGCCTTGGCCATATGACAAACACCACACCGGTCGATGATACGATTCACATCAGCCCCCATTTTCGGCCAAAAAAAACGTTCCTGAGTGAGCTTCAAAGTTTTATCCCGCCCAAAGTGCCCAGCTAATCCTCCCTGGTGGTTTTCCAATATAATGGCATCACGTAATGAGCATTTCGGAACACACAACCGGTTGCCAAAAAATAAAAATTCATCATGTAACCTGTAATCTTTCAAAGGTGCAACTAGACATGTCTGCCAAATGTGAGAAAAGTCGGGATCATCGCGATAAAGACTACGAAATACCTCAAACCCCTCGACTTGAACTTGCAACGATGTGAGCAGGGACCGGCGCCGGCTGAGCGCATCGGCAACGGTATTGGAAGCGCCGGATTTGTGCCGAATAACAAATGAGAAATCTTGTAAATATTCAACCCATTTGGCATGTCTTGAATTAAGTTTGTTCTAACCATTAATAAACCGTAAGGCCTGATGGTCCGAATACAAAACAAATTCGGACGGGAGCAAATAATGTCGCCAATACTCTAAACTCCGGATGATCGCATAGAACTCCTTGTCATACGTACTGTATTTCTGTCTTGCCGCATTTAACTTTTCACTAAAGAATGCTATCGGTCGATTCTCTTGGCTTAAGACGCCACCTATTCCAAAACCCGAAGCATCGCACTCCACTTGAAACATAATCTGGAAATTTGGTAGCGCCAAAACTGGAGCTTGTGTAACCCGTTTCTTAAGATCTTCAAAGGCTGTAGTGGCGGCTGTGGTCCATGTAAATGGCGTGCTTTTAAGGCAATCGGTGATGGGTGCCACAATAGAGCTAAAACTTCGGATAAAACGCCTATAAAATGATGCTAGGCCATGAAAGCTCCGAACCTCCTGCAACGTCTTGGGTATGGGCCAGGATGTAATGGCCTCTACTTTGGATTCGTCCATACGTATGCCTGAACCCGAAATTAAGTACCCTAAAAACAACACTTCAGAAGTAAAAAATTGACATTTAGACTTGTTGCCGTATAACTTTTGCGCGCGTAAAACGCCGAAGACTTGACTGAGGTGTTGTTGGTGCTGTTCAACCGTCTTGCTAAATATCAATATGTCATCAAAGTAAACTACGACACATTTCCCAATGAGGTCTTGGAACACATGATTCATTAACCGCATGAATGTACTCGGTGCGTTTGAAAGTCCGAAAGGCATCACCATCCACTCGTATAATCCATCTCTTGTTTTAAATGTCGTCTTCCACTCATCCCCGGGCCGCATACGTATTTGATGGTACCCACTACGCAGATCAATTTTGGAAAATATTGAGGAGCCATGGAGTTGATCAAGTAAGTCTTCGAAACGTGGTATAGGAAATCGATACTTAATAGTAATTTTATTTACTGCACGGCTATCTATACACATTCGGTAAGCACCCCCATGTTTAGGAACTAATAAGGCGGGAACTGCGCAAGGGCTCATACTTTCCCGAATAAGTCCCTTTTCTAACAGCTCATTAACTTGTCGCTGGAGTTCTTCAAATTCTGTTGGATTCATGCGGTACGCAGGCTTGTTTGGTATGACGACACCTGGTATAAAGTCGATACAATGTTGGATCTCTCTGACCAGCGGTAACCCGGCCGGTATGTCATCGGGGAAAACGTCCGAAAATTCCCGAATGAGGTGTTCTACTTCTGGTGGTGTTTGGGCAGCGGTTGTGTTTTCCTCAGCGATCACTAGAACGTACATAAATGGTGGGGCTGCATGCTTAGTAAAATCTAGGAATGCTGACTTGGTTAAAATCAGTGCTTCGGTCCCCGTCTTTCGAGTATCAAGAGGAGCTAATATAATATTGAACCCATCCTTTCGAAATGCATAAGTGTTTTTGAAACCGTCATGCTTGACTCGCCTATCATATTGCCACGGCCGACCTAGCAGTATGTGACATGCAACCATCGGGATGACTTCGCACCATATCTCGTCTCTGTATTTATCCCCAATAGAAAATTGTACCAAACATCTTTGAGTGACCTTCACAACATTACCTTTTCTTAACCACGTAAGCTGATATGGGTCAGGATGCGGCTCAGCTTTTAGTCCTAATTTCTCGACCATACTAGTTGCTACCATGTTTTCACAGCTGCCCCCATCAATAATAATAGTACAAACTTTGCCTTTTGACGTGCACTTCGTTCTGAATATGTTGTTTCTGAGCCACGATGTCTCGTCACCTGGTGGTGCCAATGTAGTGCTAAGAACCCTTTGTGTGACCAATAACTCTCCTTGATCTGGATAAATAACTTCATGTTCAGCACTATCGTCTTCCTCTGATTCGGTATCGTAAACGGGTAAGGTGTCCTTCGTGAGTGTGACTAAATGTTTATTCGGACATTCCCGAGCGTAATGACATAACCCGTAACACTTGAAACATTTAACCACTCGAGATGAAGTGGCGGATGAGCTTACAGCAGCGGACCCACCATCAGCTTTGATTGGGCTGATGGTACTGCCCGTCGATACCGCCTTCGACGACTCGGCTTTGATTGGGCCGAATCTCGCCGTGGTTCTTCCCCTGTTCTTTAATTGTTTTTCCACCTTCAAGGCTAACCGGCAAACATCATTGAACGTATAATAAGTTTGTAACTGCACAACATCTGAGATTTCTGGTTTTAATGATCCCAAAAACCGAGCAATAACCTGCTCTTCTTCTTCATCAGCACCACAACGCATACGAAGTCTGTCAAAATCTGCGATGAATTCCTCAACGGTAGAGTTCCGTTGGGAGATATTATGATATTCTAAAAATGATTCTTGTCGATAATTTATAGGCAAAAAATTTTCCCGGAGTAACTTACGCATTTTATCCCATGTTTCAACCTTTGACCGCCCTTCTTGAGCCCGTTTTTTTTTCACGTGCTCCCACCAAATGGAAGCATGTTTTCGTAATTTAACAGCAACAAACTTAACTTTATACCTGTTAGGCATCTCTTTGATGTCAAAGATCCGCTCAACTGTGTTGAGCCAGTCGATAAAGTCGTCTGGTTGTGCCCTCCCGTCGAATTCCGGAATTTCCAACTTGATCCCCATATTACTCAGTGGATCCGTAGCTGGTCGTTGCCGGCGTAGGTTTCGTCTGCCAAAAGGATTTCCCTCGCCGTACCCATCATCCCAGATATCTGGATCGGTTTCGGTCACCTCGTCTCGTTCTTCTTGTTGCAGTTCCAGGTCCCGGACCCTTTGCTGCAACCTTTCAATTTCAGCGATATCCCGTGGATCCCTTCCTTCGTCATCGTTGCCTCGGTCGGCGTTTCTACGGTGGCGAGGATTATTATTGGGTCTCACCATTGATTCGATTGGCTCTTGATACCAACTGATGTAATCCCAGATCACAAATCAATGGAATATCAAAGAAACACAAATCAAGAATCAAGCTACTCAATCTTTATTAGATGAAAAATGTCAAAAAAAGTCCCAGAACCCTATTCGATAGGATACTTTAATACGCTCCTAACCCAAAGTGTTAGGCATGAAACTTGGAATGTAATTTAATCCAAAATAACAGAAATCCATGCAGAATTTAAAACCAAAACAAGATAACTTATTTAATTAAAATAGAGCAGCAGCTTGGTTCGGATAGGAAAAAAACCCGTCATGGGCTGTTCGCGCTCGGACCCGGTTCCGCACTTGGGCCTCCGCCATCAGCCTGAACTGGTTCCGGTTCAACTATTCCGCTTGAACTTCGAGCCGGAACAGTATCCGGCTGAACTCACGCACTGTTCAGCTTGAACCAGTTTTTCCGGTTCAACTACTTCGCGCCGGACCACACAGGTCCGCTTGGACTTCAACCGGAATGCGTCATCAAAGCGCCACGTTGCGCCTCGCGGCTCTCAAGCGGCTCGCGGCGATGCGAGCGTGCGTAATGTGCCATCAAAGCGCCACATTGCGCCTCATACGCCCACGCCACGCGCGCACGCGTGCGAGTGCGAGTTAGGGGTTCGCACCCCTCAGGGTCCAAGGGTTGTGTCATACTAGAGGAAACAATAGTTGGTAAGGTTCCCACCTTATAAACCACTTTTGGTTTCATCCCCCAACCAATGTGGGATGAGTTCTCATGCTATACTTAGCATTTTCTCTTTTATTTTCGCAGCTTTGACAGCTTCGAACCCTCAACTTTAAGCATAGATATCTCATTCATACGAGCTCGGATTTGGGCGTGGTTTGATGCGTTGGAAAGTCCTCACAACGTACTACACAAACCCATAAAACACAGAGGCAACAACCTATGTTATCTGTATTTTATTTTAGTCCAAATTTAATGAAAAACTCATTTCACACTTAGTGAAAAAAACCCATTTTCCACTAGTTTTTCTCCCAAAATTCCAACACCTACCTCGTTATATAATAATTAAAAATACCCAAACTATTAGAGTTGAAGTTCCAGAAAAGTAACTAAATTTGCCAGTTGTTTTTTTGGTAGGGGTGGGATTGTGTGTGTTGATAATGATATATTGACATTATTGAACAACATACTAATTAAAGACTAAGGGTTATGGTTTACACACTATCATGTCTGCATGCGGCATGGTCCATGTAGAATATCCCCCCCCCCCTCCCCTGCGCTCTTACACACTTTTGTGTCATTCGCGTGAACCACTCCACGCGATACTCCCACACTCCAATTTTCATTTTACCCCCGACCCCCCCCCCCCCCCCGATATTTACCGTTTACTTCTTTTAACGACTAACTTTAAAAATTATTTCACCCCTTTAATGATAATTTTATTACTCCTATAAATACACATACTATTTAACTCAGACTTTATACCAAAAAATACCAAAACTCTACAAAATCATCTCTTTCCCTTACAAAATTCTCTACAAATTATGGGTTTTTCATTCAACAAGGAAAACAATCAAAGTTCGATATAGGTTTTCTTACAAACGGTTGTAGTGACTACATCCGCTATCATAAAGGAAGGAACTGATCCTCCTGTCCGAATCACATGAAAAGCCCCTTTAAACAAAAATCGTGAACAAAGGCAGGAATGTCTTATTGCTATTTTGCTGAGGATGCAGTCTACGATACTGATCTTTTTAGGAAATGTTTATGTGTGACTCGAGAGCTATTTATACTAATATCTAATGATTTGAAAGCCAATTACCTATTTTTCAGATTATCTTGGGATGCTAGAGGACGTCGAGAAAAGGATTGTCAACATGCATTTTTTTTCTAAAATGACAAAATTAGTAATTACTGAATTTAAATAACAAAATTAATAATTTCACATATTTATAAAGAATATTACTCTATCTATCTCACAAAAGCAGTTTTACTTTGTAATATAAATAATTTAACTAATGAAGCAAGTTATAATTCAATGACACAATGAGCGGTTGAACCGGTCATACAACAAGCACATCAAACAGGTCTGACTTTGCTTTCAAGAGTACCTATTTCTTAATCACCACAACTAAGTAACCATCTTCAATTAAAAAAAAAATCATATATATAACCACTTTTATTCATTAAAGATTCGCCAGATCTGATACGTCCCTTGTTATCCGACCCGGCCCGTATACGTACGACCAATGTCACGTCCACAAACCTCGCATCGATTTAGTTTATTTGTTATATATGCATGGATAGTTAGTTGTATTAAGTTAGGAGACATGTTTCCATTTCTTTGTGCGCCATGATCTCAACTTCAACTTTCTTTGCATATTTAACTTCTTGTAATTTTTCCAAAACGGATTAAGAAGAAAATCGATGGAGAATTTTCGTACTTGTGATTTTGGAGTCTAATCCACTTATGGATCCCAATGAGGCTGCTACAAAAGTCGTATTATAATACGATGACTTTAGTCTTTTGTCTAAAGTTAAGAGAGAGAGAGACGGTTAAAACACTAACAATGACAACCTACGTGGTTTTCATATAAAATCTCCAACAATTTACAAACCTAAAATAATAAGCACTTTATTTCAAATTATTGAATAAATGATAACATCAACTCCTCCTCCAACGTCCCAATCCAACCCTTACTGCCTTAAATGCATACATCCAATAGAAAGCAGCAGCACAAAGCAGCCAAACTGGACAACAACAACAATTATTATACAAAATCAGTAATTATATCCCCAATTGCATGCCACTAAAAATTTCCATAAAAAATATAAAATAATCCTCAAAAATATAATCAAAATTGTGTAATTACCAGCCTTGTAGACAACCGCTGCTTTGTTTCTGTTGTTGTTGCTGTTGTGGTGGATACTGAGGGGCGTACTGGGGAGGATACTGCTGTTGAGGGTACCCTTGTGGCGGATACCCCTGTTGAGGGTATCCTTGTTGTGGATACCCTGGTGGAGGGTATGAATCTTTCCCGTATCCTTGTTGCGGATAACCTGTAATGATCAAACGTAGAAATAAAGAAAGATCTTTAATCATTGATTCCAACGTTTATCAGAGACAAAAACCGAGCGTGAAATGAACTTACCCTGAGGCGGAGGAGCACCGACGGGAGGTTGTCCTTGATCGTAATAGCTCATGATTATGAAATCGGAGTTTATGCGTGAGGGTTGGGTAATGGTTTGGTTGAGTTAGATTTGATTTTATAACAAGAATTAAGGATATTTTGGTGTTCTTGGTGTCTTTCTGGGAAGGAAGGAGGGAGTATAATTATCAAAACTTATACGCGTTCAAGACGTGTGTGGATATTAATAGTTATATTTAATTTTAATTTTCAAAAGTATCAATTTAAAACGACCAAAACCATACCAACGATATTCTTCTCTCCAAATTTTCTAACTTTACGTCTCTTTTTTTCCACACTTTTTGTAGCGTTTTTCAGGTCTTAGTGTTAGGATATTTTAATCGGAACACTTCAGATTCAACTCAAAAATCTTTTGTAGACATAATTACTCTCTCGACTTAGACGCCGAGTCTTAAATCGATGGACCATTCATAGAAGAAGTCGCCAGATTATCACTAAGTCAAAAGATTCATTGTTTTTTTAATTTTTTATTTTTTTACAATTAACAGCGTATTGCGAAAGTATATTAAGGTTCTTTAAATTATAAATTTAATGATGGAAAAAATTATTTTATAAACGCAATGACGTATGCATATGAAACATCAATGTCTTAGTATTAGGTTTGACGGTTGGTTTTGATATTTAATGTTTTAAATCAACCGTGTATTTCTTATTGACGGATTCCACTTCCACTTCATCAATCAAACCGAATCGCTATCCTTGATGCTCTCTCGATGAGAAATATCTCTATCAATTGTTGAAATTTTAGGATAAAAACTAGTGAAAAATGTGTTTTTCACTAACTTTGAACTGAAATAAAATACAGATAACTAAGGTTTTTGCATCTGTATTTTATGGGTTTGTGTAATATGTTGTCAGGGCTTTCCAACGCATCAAACCACGTCCAAAACGGAGCTCGTATGAATGAGATTTCGAGTCTTAAAGTTGAAGTCTTGCAGCAAATGAAGCTGCGAATTTTAGGGAGAAATGAAGTGGAACTCATCCTACATTCGTTGGGGATGAAACCAAAAGTGATTTATAAGGTGGAAACCTTACCAACTATTGTTTCTTTGAGTATGACATATCTCTTGGACCCAGAGGACCCCTAACTCGCACACGCGCACGTGACGTGGGCATATGGGCGCAATGTGACACTTTAATGGCCAGGGGCGGCTCCGAAAACTGCAAAAAAAATTAGGCTCTAGACAAAATAAAAAATGAGACCCTATAATATAAAGTCAAAGAAAAAAGGGGAGGCAGAAGGTTCGATAAAAAACATATTAGACCTATGTGCTGGATGAATAAGTGTCCGGATGGTAAAGACTTGTGTAGAAGACTGGATTGAAACGAGAAACATGACCGATTCAAAAACATTTTAGACGCACATAGGTCTCGAACCTAGGACCTTTGGATTTTATCATGACTTCGAACCAGTTACAATAATGGACCGTTTGACGATACTTAGTGAAATGATTTTAAAAAACACTAAAAACACACACACACACACACACACACACACATATATATATATATATATATATATATATATATATATATATATATATATATATATATATATATATATAGGGTGAGGTTCATTGTAGACACTTTCGCCTGTGAAATAGCTCTTTTTCACATGTGAAAGTTTCTAATTAATGAGAAAAAAGAAAAAAAGAAAAAAGAAAATTAATCACAACCATTAGATCAAGAGATCTAATGGTGAAAAAGGGTGTCTACCTGTCTACACTTATGGGGGTGTCTACAATGAACTTTTCACTATATATATATATATATATATATATATATATATATATATAGGGAGAGGATCATTTGAGAACCAATTGGGTTTGAGAACTAAAAAGAACTAATTTGAGCCACACGTTTATTTACATGTATCCCCCCTCCCATGAATTGTAGTGGTCCCTCCTGAAATTTGTGGTTGAGATTTAGTTCTCAAAAGTTCTCAAAATAAAAAGTTCTCATTTGAACCTAACCCTATATATATATATAATCAATTTAAATTTTTTACGGGCCCTAGGCGGTCGCCCTCCTCGCCTAGGCCTCGGGCCGACCCTGTTGATGGTGCACTTTGCAGCTCGCATCGTTGCGAGCCGCTTGAGAGCCGCCTTATTGTTTTTAAGTTCAACCGGAAGTTGGTCCGGTTGAAGTCCAGTCGGGTAGGCTCGCATCGCTACGAACCGCCTTATTGTTTTTAAGTTCAACCGGAAGTTGGTCCGATTGAAGTCCAGGCGGGTAGGTTTAAGCGGAACCAGTTCAGCCGAAAGACTGAGCCTGTGTGGTTCAGCCGAATGGTCAGAACGGAGGTTCAAGTAGTGCGCGAGTTCAGCCGGATATTGTTCCGGTTGAACTTCAAGCGGAATAGTCAAACCGGAAAACGGTTCAGCTGGAAGGTGCAAGCGGAAACGCGTATCCTTCCAGACATATAACCTCATTAAGGAAATTTCGCGTTAATTAGAAATAAATTGCATTAAAGACGTTTACTGCAAAGTTTGAATACAAATTTTTTGATTGCTCTCCAAAGCTGTTAACCTCTATAAATATAACCTCATTAGTTTAGACAAAATACACCAGAATTCACAAGCATAATTCTTTTCTCTCTACCTCTTCTTCATCTAAAATCCTCTCTAGGCAATTTTCATCTTCTTCTTAAAGAACTCGAAGGTAATTCCGGGCTTAGTGTTATCCCGGCTGTACAATACGGTTTAGACGATTGTACTCTGAAAAACAAAACGGGATTTTTGGTAGACCCTAAATATGTTTTAAGGGACCCGGGTTTTGACCCAAAGCTTTCGCCAAAAGTTCTTCCATTTTTATCTTTTCTTAAAAACTCTTTCAAAACCCTTTTCCAAAGTTGTCTAATAATCGTTTTCAAAAGAGGTGCTACTATCATAACTCCCTTATATTTTATTTTTACTTGTTGCACTTCCTCCTCAAAGTTTACATATAATACCATGTGAACCTTCTTATTTTCTTTTTGTATCTTTTTAAAGAAAAAACTATTTATATTTAAAACAATATCCATGAGAATGAGAATCATTCATAAAGTAACATTTACCTAAAAAATTGAAGATACCTTTATGAATGATGCAATCAGATAAATTTAAAGGTAAGTCGCTATTTATTAGTTTATCTTTTAATGTTCTACAACATATATTTAAAAAAATATTATCCTAATCTTTTAGAATAGAAAATGTAAAAGTTTTATTTATTTTAAAGAAGAAAACTTGTTTTTATCTTTCAAAAAATTGTCAATTTTGTCTTTTTCTTATATTAAATAACGCTTCAGTTTGATTTTCCTTTTCCAAAATTTTTTTTTAGGGTAAAAAAAAATGTAAGCCATTTGTTTTTAAAAAATGTTTGCAATAAAAAGTTTAGAAAGCTTTTAGAGAAGTTCTAGTTTTAAGTTTTCTATAAAAAAATCATTTTAATTAAAACAGAATTATATTTTTTATTTTATCGTTTTCATAATATGTGCCCTAAGGGCACACATAAACTGCAGTAAATGCAAATCAAAAGCTAAAAAAGATACCAAGATTTTTTTTTTAATTTTGAAAAAGATACCAAGATTAATCTTAAAAATGAGAACTGGGTGTTTGCCGTTCAAAAAAAAAAGTTATGAATATATTTCTTGAAAAATGTATTTTTCAATTTTCGATATGCATTTATTGCACCTTAAGTGTGTCCTTAAAGCACATATTAGAAAACCCCTTATCTGAAATATGATTTTAATTTTTTTTTGTTAAAAAGTTTTGTTAAGATTTTTTAAACTGTTTTTAAAAATAATAAGATTTTAAGGGGGTAATATGTAACAACCCGTAAGTTTCCAAAGACTTAAACCGATAATATATAGTTATGTGTTAACCATGTTACGTAATTGTTTACTTGCAACGTGTCAATTTTATCATAATTACATTCATTTACAATAGTAAAATAGCCTTGACGTAGCCTTAATTCATGTTAAAAACGATACTTGAACATGATGACTTCTTTGCACGAAATGGTCGCTGGAACTTCAATATTTAAAAAGCGACTAACCAAATTCGTTTATCAAATTTACCAAACTATGTGGTAAACCCCATGCATGATCTCATCATCTTGGGATATATTCATTTTACGTTCATTTTAAACGTAAACGTTGATCAACCTTTTATCATTTTATGACACACATATTTCACATATGACTTATACAAACAAATTCGTATTAAATAACAATGTGTTTAGACAACGACAACAAAACGAGACTTGTGATCGAATCCCTATGTTAACATCGATTTATTTTATGTCCAAAACAATTCATAAAGCTTTGTTAACGTTCACGACGAATGTATTTTTACATTCATGCAATATATATATATACATGCAACGTAATATTTTCATGTTATTAACCATCGAGTATTTTTATTCCAAACCGAGTAATTATTTTACGTCGTCATGGATAAATATTTTATAAACGTTCAAACCCGATTCGATTTATCTTTCTTTTCCTTTCTCCTAGTCACGAACCGTCACTCTTTTCCCCTCTCCCTCTCGTGTTGCTTGACCCGGACCGCCATAGGGTCGAACCCGTGACCCGCCCCCTCTCCTTGGCCGGTTACGAGACCAACAAACCACCACCATTACCATTTAAATGATCTAGTTAGTTGTGTACTTGTGTTGACCTCCATTAGATGCCCTTCACCTCAACACTAGACAACCTCTTTGCACCCTATGCATGCTTTAACAAAAATAGGTAGAAGTTGTCTCAAGAGAAGCCAAGGTTATGGACCATTGGTCCATAGTTTCTCACCAAAAATCCCCCCTTCTTTCCTCTAGTTGCAACCATGAACCCTGTAATTGGCACCCACATAACACGAGATTACAAGCCTCTTGAACCCCCTTAGCGCACCCCCATGAGCCGGCCAACCAAAGGGCTCAAACCCGAGTCCCTTCCTTCTCTTTTCGACCCATACACATCACACACACACACACACACACTAACACTTAGACTTTTATTTACCCACATAACTTACTAGATATTTATCTCAAGTCAAGACCCAAACACTCATTCTTTCCATCTCTCTACCTCTCTCAGCTCACTCTCTCTCTCTCTCGGTTACATTTGAACCGCCAAACCCCCAAACACATATCCAAACATTCCCAATTTACTTACTCTCTCACATTTAAACACTTTAACTCAACCTAGCATTCATTAGTTACTTTCACTTCTCAAGAACATTCTCTTTTCTCTCTCCCTTTCAAGAACCGTAAGTCCTCTCTCTCTCTACTCTCTCTCTAGATTTTCTACTCAAACTCTCATTCTCTTGATGATTCATGATGCTAGGAAGCAAGAACACTCAAGAACAACCATCATCATCATCATTTTCGGCAATCATCATCTCGTAACAAGGTTCCATCTTCACTTTTTCTAGTAAAATCTTGTTCTAGCAAGTATCCTTAGTTTCCTTTCATGACTAGAACACTCCATTAGCAAGTCTTGACCTACATTGTTGTCTAAACATCATTTTACCCCATAAAAGCTTACTTGTATTTATCTTCATGTTCCACCATGTATTTACCTACTAGGAACTCATGATAGTCTTTCCCTTGAAATATTATGTTCAAACTTAGCTTGGTTGGACTTTTACACAAGTATTTGTTTAGTTTGCATTTTTAGACAATAACTTTGTATTTATTGTGTATTATGTGTTGATCTTTTAACTTTGGACCCCTTGATGCCTATTATACGTTTTTAAACTCTTAATATAGTCAAAATATGATATCTTAGACTTTAGAAAGAATACTAGTGCTTAAACTCACCATAGCAAACTTTTACATACAAAAGTACACTTTAAAAACCCTAGAAAATGCTTTTCACTATAGATTCGTTTTGACCAGAAAGTTTAGACCTTATAAACAGTAGGTTGTGATGTTTTAAATGAATTTAGAACATGGCTAAAAGATCCCTTAACAAATTACTTGAATTTGCGCACAAGCCGGGACTAAAACCGACACCCGATGGGCTCGGAAACACCATTTTTATAAGGAAACCCAAATCTAGTCCAAATGAAATCGTAGGGTTATTTTAATGGTAAAAATGTTTACAAATGCATATGGTGAATTTAGGAACCTAATAGTGTCATTCAATGGGCAAACGACACCAAAACGACAAAATCGACAAAAATCACCAAACCGGCAAATTAATGAAAACCGACACATGAAATAATTATCTACGCATTTTGGACAGAAAGTAATCATATTTTATTGAACTTGATTGATTTCTAACTTAAACGCATAAATATTGTGTAATCGGCGGTTACCGCGAAATCGCTCGGTTTTCGACTAACTAGTCAAAATAACCAATTTTCATATAAAAACCCTTATTTTGACTTAATATTTATTTCTATAAATATTTACCATCTTTAAATATTATTTGGGAAATTTTGTATATTTTATTTAATTAAAAATATATAATTTACAATATTTCCAAATAAATACATAACCGGATACATTCACTTTGACTTTTCAAATCACTTAACCCTAAGGCTACCATGACGTCAAGACTTGACCTACCTAATTGGAGTGACATTAATATCAACCCAATTACTTATTGCATGTCTCATTATTATCTAGGCTTGCAATTTCCATTGATCATATTACCGACTACAGTTTCTGAATCATGTGAGTTTTCACGACCCCTTTTTCCTTTAACTATTTTATCTTTGGGGGAGAATTCATACATACAATTTTTCCATGTTAGACATTTAGACCTTGTTATCATAATTGTTTCATGTGCTTTTCCATTGTCCAAACTTATTATCTCATGTTCATTAATGCTATAACCCAAACCCCACTATTAACTGAATCCGATTAATTATCATTTGCAAACGCTAACATTTGAATAGATCTATTGGGTTAACGCCCCTACTCTGATTGGTAGCTCCAATCGTGTAGTACTACTGGGTCTGACAAACCCCACCCAGGTCAGTCGCGCTGACTCGATTGGATATCGAACGGGTGTTATATTCGTCTTAAACACAACAAGGCAAACTGCGCAAACTGTAAACAACTGTTAGCTTCGGTGACCATCAACGTGCGAGGTTTCATGTATATAGCCTAGCTAGCTATCTGATATATATTAGTGATTATGCTCTTACAACTTGACTGTTATTGAATAGTCAATCTTAAACTCAACTTGACTATTGTTGAATAGTCAATTATAAACTCAACTGGATTGTTGTTGAACAATCGATCTTAAACTGAACTTGAACTGTTTTTTTTAACTGATAAACCTGTGAACTCACCAACCTTTGTGTTGACACTTTTTAGCATGTTATTTCTCAGGTTGCAGATGTTCGAGTATCACGAGTACGTATGCATGAGTCTTGAAACACTTTTAATGTCTTTGAACAAGCCACGTCACCTTAGGTGACAAAGATTTTACATAAGTACTTTTGTTGTATTTACGCTTCCGCATTTGTAAAACTCTAATTACATATTTTAATGAAAGATGAAACGTTTTTATTAATTATTGGTCCTTTGGTGTAGCTAATGGACGGCGATCTTGGTTTGTCACGCTCCCTACGGCGCGTTATCGCGCGTGGGATTTTTGGGGGTGTGACAAATCGTGACTCCGTCCTTATGTTAAAGAGTACAAATTGTTATGTCATATCTATGCGGTACCAACCGGACAAAAGGTACCAAGAGTGGGTAAACAGTCAGTTTCGGTATTCAGGGTACATGGTAGCTTTATCAACTAGTCTTATCTGATATTGTCAACAATAACATGAACTGTATCCAGTTACTAATTTTCATTCAACCTTTAACTGCTAGCACTTTAAACCTGTGAAACTCACCAACAATTATTTGTTGACCGTTTTCTCGTATGAATTCTCAGGTACTTGAATTTAATTGTTGTGCATGCATCGGACCTGCTTGCTCGTTTCCTACCTTTGCATCTTAGGACTTTTCATTTGTTTCTGGAGTATGGTTTAGCATTTGGAGATTTTCCTGACATAACACCTAACGGTGTCATGTCCTAAAAATCTTTTGAAAACTCATGTGTTGTAACTTAAACAATTTACTTTTCTCATTACAATTAATCCGCTACGT
>JBCNJP010000014.1:21052176-21128523 GCA_039602395.1 Deinandra increscens subsp. villosa
GATTTGCAGGGAGGTTGAAGGAGTTAGAAGGAATTATTGATGATAGAAATGCTGACCAAACCAGGAAGAATAGAAATGGGGCTGGTGTTGTTCCATATAACCTTTTGAAGCCTTTTTCAGAATCTGGTGTGACTGGTATGGGGGTTCCAAATAGTATTTCCATCTAAATGGTTGGTTGGTTAAATATATTTGTTAATATATAAGGTCAAAACTAAATAAAGCTTTGTCTTGTTTTGATTTTCATGTTGGTGGTGATCCATAAAAGTTCTTCAATTGTTTTTCTTTTCTATAATGACAATTTACAATCCAAGATGTTTACCTAGAAAATGTTTGAACCTAGGTCTCTTATTAAATACGTTTTAGGTTCCGACCACAGACCACTAGATCATATTGTGATGGTTTGTCATTTTATTTAGATTACAATGTTTTGAATCCATCAATTTCTTTTAGTCATAGTAACATTTCAATTTTGTAGAAGTTTATTGAGAGGACTCCTAAAGGGGTTGATTCATATTCAGAATCGGTTGTTCATTTTAAATTTTTTTTTTTTTTGGTAAGAATCATATGATTTGAGATAGTCATAGCCTTTGGATCTTAGATCATGAAATTCATAGCCTTTAAAATTTACACTCGTCTCACTCTTTACAAAGAACTGATCACTTAACAATACACTTCATTAACACTCTTAGTGAAGGGACACCTTTATCAAAATTTAAAATAAAAAAAATGAAAGTTGAATATTTACACATAAGAGACCCTAACTAACATCCCTAGATTTTAGGGATCGAATATTGAGTCCACTATGACCGTTGTAGTCTGATTCTTCCGCATCCAACGACTTCAGCTTGGGCTCCAAGTTTTACTTAGTCCTTATGAACGTTGAGGGTTCGACCTGGTCATTAAACACGTGACAAAAACAAAGAACCGTTTGTGTTAGTTGCTCAGCATGCCGGAATACACCAGGATGATTTCAATTCGTCCCGGATGCTAAAGATGTCCAGAATTGTGGACCGGAATTGGGGCCCTAACGCTAATGTCACCGTGGCGGACCTACTAAGGTCCCAGGGGTAGCGCCCGCTACCCCTGAACTTTTACCCCGACGTGCAAATTTTTTTTTTTATAGGTTTTCGGTTTTTCGCGACCCTTGAAACGAATTTTTCGCGACCCCTGGAAGAAATTTTATGGCTTTTACTTAAAAATATGATCAAAAGCCCCTTAAAAATATGATTAAAAGCCCGTTAACTACCTAAAAAAATTTTTCGGTAGCGCTGCCCCCGAACCCCCGTTAGTCCCCGCTACCCCTGATATTATATCCTGGATCCGCCACTGAATGTCACACCCTGTAAAATTTGTGTCGGGCATGATCGGTTGGATTATAGTCAAGGTTATACAAAATGACATCTAGATGATTTAACAACTAGAGTAGTTTTAGATTTGTCAAAAGAGAGTGTATAAGTTATGTTGCAGCGGAAAATATAAGTAGGTGTTTGTTAAAGTATTTTACAAATCATTAGTTTCAAAAGATTTCAAAATATGACACCATTAATGTTATGCTATTAAATCTTCAAAATAAGTTTTCGGCCGACTATGGCTCTAGAGATACACGATGCATGTCCTAAATGACAAGTTTCCACACACAAGACAAACAGCATGATTCAAGCACTTGAGAATTTATACACTAAAATGAGTCAACATATAGTTGGTGAGTTCACATTTTTAAATAGTATGCATGATAAGTGATTGATAACAAGGTTTGTTTTCAGATAAAAGATAACATAGTCTGATTTTCGTTAAGATAATGCAATATTATTACCATGAACCTTGAACTTCGAAGCTAACTGTTTACACACTCATGGTATTCTGTCCAACAATGCCGGATGACAATATAACCGTATGTACCCGGGTGATCAAAGAATGGGAGTCATGATTGGAGCGACCAATCACAGGCAAGGGCGTTATTCACGAGTCATCGCTTCTTGTATAATTAATCAGATTCAATTAATAATGGGATTTCATTATAACAAGAATCAATATGGTACAATAAGGATGGACGAAAAGCTCATGTAATCAATATGTATGGCAATTATCAATAATCAGTCAAGTTGTAAAGATTTGTACGAATTCTCACCCAAAGTATTTTAAATCAATTTTAAAAAGAGAATGGGATATGAGTCTCATGTAAGCAAAGCACTCCAGATGATAAAATACCAGATACAAAATAAAGTCGTCCTAAAATAAATATAAGACAACTTATGGTCTAGCAAATGGGGTTGGCATCTAATTCACCCCAATTTGATGGTGAAGTTTTGATGTCATGGTAGCCTTTAGTTATAGATTTGCAAATAATATTTATAATCAAATAAATACACAGATTTGCATATAGTTGGAAATAAACAAAGTATATATTTTTATTCAAGAAAAAATATAATTATTTCCATTAAATCACTTGTAAAAGATAATATTTACGTAAATAAGTATTATGATGAAATTATGAATTTTAAAGGAATGAATAATTTCTTTAGACTCAATGGTATTAACCGAATACGCGGTATTAACCAGTTTTCTTCAGAAAATAATATATCTTTATGAAAATAAATATACTTTCACAAAAATCACAGAAATATTAACCCAAAATATTTCACGTTGTAAATATGATGGTTTTGCCGGTAAAGTGCCGGTTTTGTCCTAGTGACTCTTTTATGACATTTTTGGTTTCCAAAACTCATGATAAATATTTGTAAACACATTTTTAGTCTCAAAACACTTCAAACATCATGTTTAGCTTGGAAAGACATATCAATCCAAAAATAGGGTTTTCGAGCCCAAAATGTGTCGGTTTTTATCCCGTTTTTTCTTTTTTTAATTACAACTTTTTTGTTTGGAATGTTTTTAAACAAGTTTGTTGACATAATATACATCAAAATTCACTGCTTTGAACAAATATTTTCGATCTAAGCCAAACACATGATTGTAACCAAAATAAGGGTTTTTAAGGTGTTATGGGGTTTTCATGCCTTTAAACTTATGTTTAACCAAAGTGCATTCACAAATGTTGTAGGAAACGTGTTTAAGTTAGTTCTCAAGTGTTTAAAAAAATGTTGTAGGTTGAGTTTAGGATTTTGACCAACAAATACGAAGCTTTTACACATAATATTCATGAATCTTTCATGATCTTCATATAACTCACAAAATACTTCCATGGATCTAAGAAATACACATGTTTTTATTCACAAATCACAAGTAATTTCGTGGATTTAGTAAATGAACATGAATATTCAAGTTTTACACAACTAGGTAAGCATTTTTAAACAAGGTTTTGTGTTTAACCACCATAATCATCAAGACTTGCTAAGTAGGTGACACAGAACCACCATACACTAAAGAAAATTTATTATGTTTAAAAACTTATTGATTAGTTTTCTTTAAAATTGTTAAATTATTGAGTAAATTTATCAAATCTACATTAAGTTTGTCAAAAAATTTTGAAATCAAAATTTAGTTTGGACAAAAAAAATTGGTAAATTAGTCTTGATTGATAATTTAATAAATTGATAATTGAATGTGGTTTTGACATGTCCCAACTCCCAATGCTGATGTGGACCCCCTAGAAAGAAGGCATGTGGCAACAATTTTATTACTTTATTAAGATTAAAGATAATAGATATTCGAAGTTAGTTACTTTCTATTATTATATTTAAGCTATAATATATTTATATAAAAAATAGAGTAAATTATAAATTTTGTCCTTTATGTTTGCACATTTTTGGCAATTTTGTCTTTTATTTTCATTAATAACACTCAATTTTCTTTAAGTTTCTAAAAGTTTCACTTACTATCCTTTGGCCTAATGGCCGTTAGATTTGTCCATCAAGTCCCCTCACGTGCAGATCACGTGAGGGCATAATTGTCATTTTCTTTTAACTATTTGAGTAAATTACAAATTTTGTCCTTTATGTTTGCATATTTTGCAAGTTTTATCTTTTATCTTCACTAATAACACTCAATGTCCTTTAAATTTTAAAAAGTTTCACTTACTGTCATTTAACCATTTGGCCACCAAATATGTCCGTCAAGTCCCCTCACCTGTAGATATAATAAAGAAGACGATGAACGAGTATAAGTACATGAAAAGAATTGTTTCTCTCATGGGAGGTTGAAAGAGACCATCCGAAATGTGAATCCTTTTCGTTGATGGGTTTGGAGTTTGAAGGTCAATCAAACATTTTAATAAAAACATTCGAGTCAAGAAACTAAACTATACAAGTTCAGCAAATGGTTTAACAAGCAAACTACCCGACCTCAACGAACTTACCAAAAACATAATATTAACAAAGCCGCGACATAAAAGAAAGAAATAGGTTGATTCATAAGGTTTGGTCTATATCATTGCCTATAGCCCAATACAAGATGATGAACACTGGAAAAAAACGAAAAAAAATCCTCAATAAAGACGGCGAATTACTCACCCACCCGATCATCTCCAATCCCTATCAGGAGGAAATGAGAAATAGCCGATAAATTATTTTTTTTAACGGTAAATTTGGATCACTGACGGGGGAAGTACTCACCCACCCGATCATCTCCAATCCCTATCAGGAGGAAATTCACCATAGGTGAGAAAACCCATGGCCCAGCTTATAACCTCCATTTATTTATTTATTTTTACAAGTGAGACTTAAACCTAAAACCTCAAATGAGGCTGGTCTTGCGATTTTTAGGTTTATTTTTTAATTTTAAGGGTAGATATGTATTTTATTCTTTTTATAAATAAAATTGAGTTTTTATTTATTTTTATACATCGTTTTTTTCCTTGAATGCGCTTCAAAAAGGAGAGCCGTAACCCTTTATGATCCAAATAGACTGAAATGGGTTCAAATTAGACGGAACAATATCATTGGACGATAGACCGTGTATTTGTTTGTTCAACTACTAACACCACATTTTTTTTAACGGTAAATTTGGATAACTAACGAGGACATTATACCATTCACCCAATCATCTCTGATCTCCATTAGGAGAAAACTCACCAATGATGAGATAATCTCCTGGTCCAACTTGTAACCCCCTTTTTTTTAATTCTTTTGTTACAAATGAGACTTGAACCCAAGACCTCTTAATAATGCATGGGTCATACACATTTGCCACTAGGTTAAGCTAGTGGGTATAGTGTATGCCACGGTACTGGAAAATAACAGCAAATTTGTAAACAGAAGTAATAACAATATTATTTTTATTGAATCAGAACAATATTACAAAGTACAGAACGAGGTAGACGCAGAATAATGAAATAAATACAGAAAACAGAAGACGAAGCCGGAGCTCGTGTTGAACACGATTTCCTTAAAACAGATTTCGGTCTGTTTCCCAGAATACGATGGCTTAAGCAACGTATTGCCGGAGTTTTTACTTGCCTGAGATCGCAGAAAGAGCATCGCAGAGAGAGTCGAGCAGAGAAGAGGATAATGAATGAATTTATGTGTGTCTTTCCTGTTTGCTATGGACGGGTTTAAATAGCCACGAAATGGGGTGATGTCCAAGACAACAATCAGCATTAAAAAAGCGCATATAAGTTTCTAAAATAACTGATTGTGTATTAACTAGGATGGAGTGTTCTCCAAGATCAAATCATTTCCAAAAAAAGATAGCGGGAGGAGCAAAAACCGATCTGCGCGAACCTGACCATTTTCGAGTCGCATTCGTATCCCTCAGAATTTTAAACTCACCACCTAAGAAAACTCCTTTGAGTCAGATTTTGAACTTGACATCTCAAGTATCTCAAGGTTTAATAGTGTTAAATTTAACTTCATTCACTTTGAAAAGGTTTAATATACCGAGTCTGGCCCTCTATTTAAATTTAGAGTAAATTACACAGAAGGTCCTTTATGTATTAGGTAAATCTCGGATTGGGTCCTTTATATTAGGTAATTACATCACACATCCTTTATGTTTTTAATATGTTTCATGGTAGGTCCTTTAGTATTAACTCCGTTAAAAATCTCGGTTAAGTCAGGGGTAGTTTAGACTTTTTAGAAAACTTTTTAATAAAATATATAAAAGAAGTAAATATAGAATTGGAAAAAATTGGCATCCCCTTAACAAAGAAAAGATCAGATCGACATCCCACATAAAAAAATTCAAATCGATTATCTCCATTAATAAAGAAAATATTATCAAATCGATTCACGTCTTCGTTTTCTATCACATTTACGTAGCATCAATTCAAAGCTCCCCATAAATTCAAAGCTCCCCTGCAAAATAGAAAAACATCAATTCAAATCTGTGTATTAGACAAAATTGTATAAAATAAGGTGATATGATTACTATTTACAAAAGTAGAGTGCTAATTTACAGAGGAAACGTTAAAGGATAGAGAATAGCAACGATCTGAACTTTATTACAAAGGAAACGTGAAAGAATTTAGAAGAGATTTACCAGGTACAGTACAAATGGGGAGCAACGATTTGAACTGATTCCAGATTGAGAAGACGAGCAACGATGGAGAAGAATTTGAGCAACGATGGAGAAGAATTTGAGCCCTAGAACAAATGGAGAAGCGATCTGGTCTTTTTTTGTTGGGGAATGTCGATCTGATCTTTTTTTATCAAGGGGATTACTTTTTTTTATATTTTATTAAAAGGTTTTCTAAAAAGTCTAAACTACCCCTGACGTAACTGAGATTTTTAACGGAGTTAGTGTTAAAGGACCTACCATGAAACATATTAAAAACATAAAGGATGTGTAGTGTAATTACCTTATATAAAGGACTCAATCCAAAATTTACCTAATACATAAAGGACCTTCTGTGTAATTTACTCTTAAATTTATAATACTTTTGACTCGTCCTCTTTAAATATTTAAGATCCATCACTGTCAGTGGCGGACCCACTAAGGGTCCAGGGGTAGCGCCCGCTACCCCTGAACTTTTACCCCGACGTGCAATTTTTTTTTTTTATAGGTTTTCGGTTTTTCGCGACCCCTGAAACGAATTTTTCGCGACCCCTGGAAGAAATTTTATGGCTTTTACTTAAAAATATGATCAAAAGCCCCTTAAAAATATGATCAGAAGCCCCTTAAAAATATGATTAAAAGCCCGTTAACTACCTGAAAAAAAATTTCGGAGGCGCTGCCCCCGAACCCCCGTTAGTCCCCGCTACCCCTGATATTCTTTCCTGGATCCGCCACTGGTCACTGTGCTATATAGACACACCATGAACTCATAAGGGAAGGGAACACAAGTCCGGATAACTAAGGACACATGTTAGCATATGGGCAAATATGTCATCATCACCAATAGAAAATGAAAGAAGGTATTGCAATTGCTTGACACACTCTAGGAGGTGCATAACCTGTTACAATATTAAGTTTGAAAACTGGCTTTTTTGTCAACTTTGTACATAAACAACTATATGTAAGTTATGTTTATATAATTGTTATATACTGGGTTTTTGTTCTGCCATGTGAGGACTTTACAACGAACAAATATACGTTTAAAACGGAGCAAAATGAATGAGATATCAATACTTAAAGTTGTGTGTTTGAATTTGTTAAAACTGTGAAAATTCTAAAAAAAGACGTTGAAACTTGTCGCGCTTTGATGGTGGGAAGAAACTTTGACATCTTAGTGTGAGCTTCCCTTTGTCCCAACTATGCTAAATTAGTGGAGGGAATTGTTGTTGGATTAATATACACTAGATTTGATCAAATTATATGAGAAGGCCCACATTTCGAGCAGAGCCGTACGAAACCTAGAAGATCAAGATGCCAAGTGAGATGAGTTCATTCCGAAAGTTATGATCGAAGAAGTAGAAGATGAAAGTTTGTTTAATGTCATCCAAAAGGGTGATACCACATTAAGTAAGATAGAAGGATCAATGTTGTCTCACACTTGCCTATCAATTAATGTCTTTAAATACAATCTTAACCATTTCAAAATAAATCAATTTCATAAAACACAATCTTGTACAAGTTGCAAGAAAAATATAACACCATTCAAGTATTTCAATAACAAATTAACTGTGGCTAAAACGATGACCAAAGCAAATGGACTTCATCCAGGAGGATGTAATTACACCCAAATTTTATTCTAAAAACATCATATAGAATTTGTAACGGGACATTTTAATGGAATAAAATGATCAACTCGTGGTAATAGAGAAAGGAAATGGACATGGAGGTTCAGAAACTTCAATAACTCCGTCAAGCATCTGGATGACCTTCCTCATGGTCGGCCTTTGAGACGGGTTTTCTTGTACACACCAAAGAGCCACCATTACAAATGTCGTTAGCTTCTCATAATCATCAACCGCCTCCAAATCATTCTCTATGAATCCATCCAAATTCCTTTCTTGGTAGCAGTCCCATGCCCAATCCGTTAGGATCGATCCATATTCATCACCACTCTCATTGTCTGTCACACTCTTGCGGCAAGATATGATCTCTAGTAGCAAGACACCAAAACTATAGACATCAACCTTAACTGTGACAGGAGTGTTCCTAAACCATTCAGGAGCAACATAACCCTTTGTTCCCCTTATTCCAGTATTCGTTCGACTTTCATTCATCATCAGAAGCTTTGCCAATCCGAAGTCTGAAATTTTAGCATTGTAGTACTCATCAAGAAGTATATTTTGAGGCTTGATGTCACAATGGATGACTTGGGTGCTACACTCTTCATGAAGGTATGCAAGTCCCTTGGCAATGCCCAATGCTATATTGCTCCTTTGCTCCCAACTAGGCTTCTCATCTCCAAAAAGAAAGCTTGCAAGCGTACCATTACTCATGTACTCATAAACCAATAGTCGATGCTCGCCTTCATCACAATAGCCAAGAAGTCGGACCAAATTCTTATGATGAGTCCTTGCAATAGCATTAACTTCACTCTGGAATTCCTTTTCGCCATCATCAAAAACCTTATCCAACTTCTTCACCGCCACAACGTTTTCCCCTATTACACCTTTATACACAATCCCAAATGCCCCTTTTCCGAGTTCTTCCTTAAACACATTAGTTGCTTCCACTAGCTCCTCATATGTAAAATGAGACAGATTGGTGTTGACAACTTTACTTCTTGGATAATGATGACTCACCTTCTTGTAGTTTAATAAGAAACCAAGACAAATCAAACTAACTAACACAACGTTTACAAACATAGAGCTACCTAAGACCGATGATATTATGATAACCAATGTTTTTTTATCTTTCTTTTCCTCTGGAAACTTAGTAGGTCTCTGAGGAACTTCACCTTTACGAAACTTCACTAACACCTTGCTAATTTCTCCGCGTCCCTTCCTTCCATTGATGAGCGGAAGCTGCTTTTTCCAACATTGGTTATCATTGTAGATTGCAACAGCACAAAAGCAGTCTTCCTTGCAACTATTCCTGCAATCCTCTTCACGAACCGATCTGAGGTGCTCATAATCGGACATGGGCCAGTTCACATTAATGAGTTCAAGAAAATCCAAGTCTTCGCTTGACTCGCCTTCTTCACATCTTGGAGTGAAATCAAGCATGCAGTCACCATTTGGATCATTCGGATCAAGCAACGAAAACCCTTGTGCACACTCACAGTTCGGCCGCTCAGTTTCAAGGTTACAAACATTGTTAAACCCACAAGCCCTGCTATCGTCATGCCCGCCAACATGAGAACATATAACTCCTCCCTCAGACCATATAACATCCCACCTTGTATTCCCTATGGGATTCTTGGGGTGGGAGTACAAAGTCAAAACGCCATCATAATCTAGAGTAGTTCTGTAATAGTACACTTCAGAAGAAAGTGCGGTATTTCTTATAGTAAGATTAAATCTTTGGCCATTTACTCTCAATATGTACATATAACCTGTTGCATCAAAGATCAACTGACTACCAGAATTCGATGAATTCGAAGAGTCATTCGTTTTACTCTCGTAGTAAGCAGCATAAGGGAAATCAAACTCTGGATCTCGCGAATTAAGAACTAGATTTCCTCCTTGAAGCATCCGAAGCTGAAACCTTCCTCTAGAGAAGTTTGTTTGGGTCAGTTTTGAATTGATCACACCACCTCTCTCCAAAATCTGAGTAGGCAACATGGTATCTGATGGATAATCAAAACTTTCCCATATGTTGCTTAAATTCCTATCAACAATCACAAAGTTGCCAGTATCATTCATAACACCATATGCAACATTTGAGATGGATCTTGAACTACTCCACATCTCTCTCCCTTGAGGATCACTTAGTACGAGCCCGCGTTCATTGGTTAGCTCGACTTTAGATCCTCGAGAAACCATGGGATTTGGTTGTGGATACCAGACGATGGTCTGGTCAGGTATCTTGGCATACCATATGGATAACACAAAGTAGTCTTTTCCCTGAATTTGTTTGAATCCGAAAGCGAAATCACCCGAAGGCGAGAGCCATGGTTCAATGTCGTCTGTTGCTGTGAGGGACGCACCAACGGGTACCGAACCGTTCCTTTGTTGTGCTACAACTGAAAATGTTTGGAGAAAGGTTAAGAGAATGAAAAATAAGATGATGGTCATTGGAAATTGCTAGAATGATGTGCAGCAAGGGAAACATACAAGCTATATATATACAATTTGCTTCTAGATTTTAATGAGTGAACAAAAATTGTGACACGTAATATAATGAGTAAAAGTAGTAAACATTCAACAAGAAGGAAGTATATATAACACGTCTTTGTTTATACTTTTCAATTCCTAGTCTAGTAACATTGAAGCATACTGTATCAATGAACTTTATGTCTTTTCATGGATCATTCTAGTTGTTTAGATTGACTATTTGGTAACAGCATAGTTTAACATTCTGCCACTTTGTTAATTAAACTTTTTTTTATCCCAAACCAATAATTATACTTGTTTAGACTTTAGATTAACTTTCCCTTTATAGCCTCTTCTTTCAAAACATCTCACTATTGATTTTTTTAATACAACCCCCCCCCCCCCCCCCCCCCAATAACATTGTTTGTGTCATCGTCATCGGATCATTGGTGTTTTTGGGTTAAGTTTTTCTTCTTCATACCTAGTCGAAATCTTCTTCAACGATTTTCATGAAGACCTTATGAGAGAGAGAGAGACGTATGACTGTATGAGAGAGGTAACCGTTTAAAAATTGCTCGTATAAGAAAAACTTTTCCCATCACATCATTAACTAGTGTAGAATTAAAGATCACGTTTAGGATTCGAGTCACAACAACATTCCCTCTCATCTCAGGGTGAGGCAAAGAATTCAAGCAAATGTACGTTCTTCAGTATCACAGCTGCTCAAGAAGTTGGACTAGCTACTTCTCCAACCTGAAGTAGATTCTAGTGGAAGGACATAGCAAAGCGTTGCAGTAGGAAGGTGTTCGTTGCTGGGGACGGGTTCAAAATGTACTGAAGGGAGGAGGAATTCAGTAGTCCCCTCTTCTCGGTACTATTCATCAAACACACCTTCACTCCGTAGAGATCCCACTTGTTTTAATGCCGGTTTGGGTTCTCTCTTGATTGATGTGCAACGCGTACACTACTTGTATTAGAGATGGGTAGATATGTCATTTTTAACTGGTTTGGTTTCAAACCGATTTAGATTGATTTAGATATTGGGAAAAACAAACCCGATAAGCCGTTTCGGTTGAGGGTGGAACAGTGAAACTAGTTCAGGTTCAAACCGGTTCTCAAATTATATAACTAATTTTTATTTTATAAAATGCAAAGTAAATAAAATAAATGTAGCTTTCTGTTTGTCTTATAGCCTTTTCACGTCAAATGTCATGTTATAGATACGTCACAATTTGAGTCTAAGCAAAGGGAATTCGTGTCTTGACGAAATCTTTAATATCTGGTATATATAAATTTGTCTTACTTGTACTAAAATATCATGTAACATTTGTCTAACATTTTCCTTGATTTATATTGTCATGTTGGTGATATGCACAACATTTCGATTATGAAAAAAAATTGTCACTAATCGGTTTATATTTTAGTTGAGGATATTATTGTGAATTATTCAAGTTATCACACGACATTCAAAATAAATTGTTTTCCAATTTATAAATTATAATTGTTATCTAAAATATGAAATAAATTATCACTAGCTTGCGATATCTAAACAACTCAAACATAATCGTACGCTTCATCATTTTTCATGTAGTTTACCTAATGAGCGATAATATGAAGGTACGAATATGGTGAACCATCAACCAAACATCACAATTTAAATTCATGTTAGTTTGTAAGTTTCCGAATCCTAAAATTAGTTCATTTTTAGCAATTTTCCTCCTCATTTTTAAACATAAAGGTAGAGCAACTTACGTGAGTATAACATAGTTGGAGCTCTCTTGAATAAGTGGGGTCAAACCGTCAAACACGGGTTGTCATGGTTACGGAACCCAACTCTTTTGAATCACAAATTGTGTCATCCTCTCCAAACCATATGAACGTTGTAAATCCAAATATGTCCATAAATTGTCATTGTTGTTTGACATTTCACATCTTACATTATTTTTCTGTGATTTATTAAAGTTATATGTTCGCCTCATGTTTTAAAATAAAATTAAAAAAAAACAACCATCATACGTGCATCAAACCTTGTTCGGGCAGTGTGACATTTCAAGCCTATCAAAATTTGGCCAAATAGCCTGGCAACCGGTCCGACCGGTAAAAACGGACAAACCGAACCTGGCTAAACCGCAAAACCCTTTATAAGGTCGGTTCTCGAGTTTTTCATTTTTCGATTCTGGTCCGGTTCCAGTTCAAAAAGCTGGTCTGAGCCGTTAGGAACGTGAAAATCGATAATGAATATTTTATTATTATTATTATTATTTTTTATTTTGACATTTTGATGGTTTGAATGAAGATTTAAGAGTTTTGGTTATGAACTTTTGAACTTCCATACACTTCAATTTTATAATTTGAACTTGCATTGACTTGAACTTTTGGTTAAGGATATTTTGGTTATGAATTTTGTTCACCTGAATGTTTTGGTTAAGGATATTTTGATTATGGTATTGCATTCCTTGTTCATTTTGGTTATGATATTTGTTATGAGTTTTTGTACAGAAACTGAATGATTATGTGATTCAGCCCCATTTTTCAGGTTATGATATTTTGGTTTGCCATTAAGTGATTTTCACTTCAGTCTAGCAGCACAGCAAGTCAGCAACTATATCGGATTATCGGTTGTCATTAAATGATTATGTTTATCAGTTTATATTGTTCAGCCCAATTTCGGTCCAGCACAGCAGGTATTTGGGTTAGGCCCACAGCCTCATTTTTGGTCCAGCAGCACAACAGCTATTTTGGTTCAGCTATTTCTGTCCAACTATCCAGGCTCAAAGCAGAAAATCGGTCCGGCGCCAAGAACCAAGAACCGGCCCACCAATAAAGGACCGAACCAGGACCGGTTTGTCATATATCGGTTCGGTTCTGGTTCTTATAATCTTCAATTTCCGGTTCCGGTCCGGCACGAAACTGATAATCACCCCTAACCAACATCAAAGGATGATTGCCCATTTTGTTAAAGTAATTAGGCCGTGTTTTTAGGCTGTTTAAGAGAACAGAGAGTGCTTTCGAGATTTAAAGACGAGTGTGTTTTTTTAGTGTTATGATTAAAGCAACTCATACAATACCAATTATACAAACACTATTTGTAGAAACACAGGGGTCAAAATGTAACCAAAGAGAAGAAACTTCAAAAAAAAAAAAAAAAAAAACAGTAGGTTAACCTCTAGTCTTCTCTACAACAGTCAAAACTGGTTGAGGTAGGGTCAGGTCGTGGAAACTCAAACCGATAACAAACCAGCAGGTTGAATCAGGTTAGCATCGGGATCTAGTGCAACCTGTTGGGAATCCGTCAGGTGTGAATCGATTTCAGGTCTCAAACCAGTTTGGTTCTCCGTATCGTCTCAAACCAGTTTGGTTCTCCGTATCGTCTCAAACCAGTTTGGTTCTCCGTATCTAACTTGAACTCACTTAGAACAAATGTACCTTGAGAATCTCGGATTCTCAAGGCTGGCCCAGAATGTAGAGAAGTTGCATCTTCCAATTCTGTCAATATTGATTCCTTAAAGTTTTACAAAATTGACTCTTTTTCACTACTTATATTCTACAAATGATCTTTAAGACGTTTTTTTAATGTAAAAATGCCTCTTGATGTAGCCATGTCAAACAAATATTATTCAACTAAGGTTTCATGCTCAAGTCATGTTTGTGCAATCCTGGTGCTTTGTGTGTATTTCATCTGAAACCCAGTCAATGAAGATAGAATTCGTAACCGTGAAAACCCTTTACCGAAAAACTCTCGGCCCCACCAATAACCCGTTACCAATTACATCGGGTAAAATATAGCTTGAATTGGACGGGTGGCCTTCAAGGGATTTAAAGGGATAAGTTTTAAAAATGTTGTCTAAAAAAGATGGTATAAATCTTACAAGACAAATATGTAACTATGACAAAAAAAGAAAACAAAGCCCTACAGACTAGGCAATCTCAGTACATAATCAACTATTATGCACATGTTACTCTCTTTGATATAGTTTATAGTTGTTTTGAGACCAAAATACCTCATGAGGAACAAGAGAGCATGCACACACCTGGACGGTAAGCCCACGCAGGCGGCAACCGAGCATATCGTTCCATACCGGGTTGGTCATCAAAAGGTCTTTCCATCACCTTTAACAGTCTTCTCACCTCTTCAAAATCACCTTGTTCAGCCATATCTATTGCACTCTGGCATAAATAGTTCCTGAGAATGTACCTTGGATTCACAGAATTCATTGAAACTTTCCTTTCCTCATCAGAAATACCACTAGAAGATAGCTGCACCAAACCAACAATAAACATTACAAACAACCTTCAAAACTGTCCGGTGGGATAAAAAAAGACAGAGGCCGCAATTTCGACACTGCCTCATGAATCATTTTATATAGAAAACCTATACCATTCTTCTATAAAACGCTAATTGCATAAAAAGGTAACCAATTTACTCAAAATTCTATTGGGGTTATATATTATTTTTCTCTCAGATAAAAAGACGCAAACTTCACAGAAAACAACTATATTTTAGAAAAATAACATGCTATTCTTCTATAAAGCGCTAATTGCATAAAAGGTAACCAATTTAATCAAAATTCTATTGTGGGTTATATATTATTTCTCTCTGATAAAAAGACACGGTCTTCACAGAAAAAATTACGCTTTTAGATCAATCTTAAACGTGGAACATTTATATATAGTAGCAAACTGGACATGGGTGTCAAGATCTGCATTTCCAGAAACACCAACCTACCCTGTAAAAAGTGTTTCAGACCAAAGCTTATACCACCCATCCCCACTCGAATATAAAGTTATACCCATTTTGAGACGTTACCCAACCTGCCAATATTTGCCATATCTAACAAAAACAAACCATGTGTCAATATTGATTCAAGTTAAGAAGTCATGCCACCTCAGTTCTATAACGTTTCACCCAGCTCGTCCAAGCCTCCTTTCGCTCTCTTCCGATATCTAGCAAAGCAGCCTTGAGCGGAACTAGCAACTCTTTATCTGGAGCATTGGTATCAGCTTTAATGTTGGAGAGTAATCTGAAGAAGTTTGTGTAATCAACTTTGTCAACCGCCATGTTGTTCAACAGTTCACCGATGAGCTCTTTATTATACCTTGGTAAACCTACTTTTTTGGTCATTATGGCCTGATACTCGTCCATAAATTTACTACCATATCTGCAGTGAATCGTAAAATTGAAGTATGACAACAGCAACAATAATGATGAATTCATAAAATTAATATCTTTTCCATACCTTTCCAAGGCATAATTGAGTTCTTTTTTATTAATAAGCTGGGCAGTTGAAAGAGCTACTCCAAACTGGCCTATATTCCACGACCCAATATCGGGTTGTTCTGCAAAGCAATACCTTCTTCCTGGAATATCAGTGGTGTTTGGAGTGAAACTGGGGTCAAAGGCATCAAGAAATCCAAACGGACCATAATCAATTGTGAGCCCTAATACACTCATGTTGTCGGTATTTAGCACACCATGTGTGAAACCAACACCCTGCCATTTTGCAATTAAGGAAGCCGTACGCTCTGCAACTTCAACCAGCCAAGCTGATATAAATTTAAAGTTAAAATCCAATTGTGTAATATGCATAGTTGATAAAAAGAAGTCATTGTTAAATTATTTGAAATAATCACCTGCATACTTATTTGAAGTAAGATCCACAACATCACTGTTTCCTTCGCCAGTGGAGAAAGATAAAGAGTCGCTTTTGTTCATACTTTCTAAATGAGGAAAGTGATGTTTGATGGTGTAATCAGCCAAAGTTTTAACAATTTCAAGATCCTCCTTTCCTCTTTTAGCATGTATTTGAAACGAGCCAAAACGTAGAAATGATTGTGCAACACGGCATACGATAGCACCAGGCTCATCTTTTGGATTCCCACTGAAATTTTTCGAATGCGTGTTTTAACTTTTAAGTCCATTGAAATTGAAAAAGTTCCCAAATGTGTAAAACTTACTCGTAAAACATGTCACGGCTCACTAATTTTCCAGTAATTACAAGGCTAAGTGCACGGGTAGTTGGAATTCCAAGACTGTGCATTGCCTCACTGCAAAGAAATTCCCGAATGCTGCTACGTAAAACAGCTAAACCATCAGCAAAGCGGCTATATGGAGTCTTGCCAGCACCCTTTAGCTGAATCTCCCACCTTTCAGACCTGGAATTCAGAAGCTCGCCAAGTGTGATGGCTCGACCGTCACCCAATTGGTCAGCCCATACTCCAAATTGATGGCCCCCATAACATTGAGCATAAGATAACCTGGGTTACAACTTACAACTGATGACATCAGCATTCATAGAGTCGAACAAAAAGCTTAATAAAAATGTCACTCACCCTCCTTTCAAAAGAGACGCCCCTGAAAACAGATGCGGAAAATCAGGTCTTTCAAATCTGCAACACCCATAACAAATTTCAAGATTATGGCATCTCACCATAGCAGCCATTGTGGACATCAGAATATCTTATTATCAATATATAAATATAAGACGATTAATTTATGAGATATCACAACTTAACTTGGCAGAATTACTCACTCTTTAGGATCCAAATCTAGAATATCAGCAACAGACTCCGACCACACAACCAGCTGAGGATCCTCCACTTCAGCAGATGGAGATACTCTTGAATAACAAGCATGAAGTACCTGAAACAAATTCAACATCAAGCTAGTTCAAAACATAGAAATGGGATATATAACACATCAAAAAGTAGCATTACTTCAATTTTTTCTTCATCATCTCAAGAGATATGACAGCTTCGAAGCTCGAAGATATCATTAATCTCATATTCAAATACCACTGCCACAAGGCATCACTTAGCCTATTTAAATTAGACTAGAACAGTCTAAAAGAACTGTTTTTATCATTCTATTATTATATCTGAGCTAATTTCATATCAAAATAGTAAAACAAACATAAGCCATATGATATTATGATCATCAAAAGTTCAAAACCTTGCTTTTCTTCAGGTGCTCAGAGTATATGCAATTAAATCCATAAATTTAAGCTTTAAATCCATAAATTTAAGCTCTAATTGCAGATTATAAACTTATTTGACTACCTTCCAAGTTACAAACGTATAGATGAAAGATCCACTCATTATTCAAGCCCTAATCGCACATAAAGTAATGAAACTAAGATCCAAATCACACATTTCCCTATCTCAATCTCGCCATCAACACATGGAAATTGAATACTTAGTACCAAATCGTAAGCTCTGAAATTTTAATTTCAAAACGATGAAAAATAACCTCGCGAGAAATGATATCGGTCAGGGGATCGCCAGGCAACTCGCGAACGAATGAATGATCCCAATTGAGATCTTCTAACTTCAACTTAGCCCTTGAGTTTTCAGTCGAACTCTGCTTCTTTGGTTCATCGGCGACTGAATCAACGGCGGTAGCGGGAGCGGCGGCCGGCGATGGTGAGGCCATCGACGTTTTTAGTCGAAATAAACGGAGAGAGAGTAAGCGATGGCGGTGAAGGCAGCCAAATGGAGAACGGAAGCCAAGTTTGTATACGTTTGATTCAACGTACAAGTTTGTAATGCTATGAAGATTTTCACAAAATAGAAATGCATTAAAATTTGTACTTTTTACAAGTACAACATAAACCATTATTTATGAGCAACACTTACTAAAATCATCACAACTTTAAGTACTTTATTGTTATAAGATTCGTATTTTTAAACTTTTTTTTTAACTGGCAGATTTTATTAAAAACTAGCAAGAAGCTAGAGAGATACAAAGACTAGAGATAAAAAGAAATACAAAAATCATGCCAAACTAAATCGAGTAGGTTAGCACGATGCTTGAGCCATAAGAAACAGTTTGATTTGATCTCGTCCATGAGTTTGCCAGGATGCGAGTTAAGCCCTTCGTACTCTTTCAGGTTGCGAGCCTTCCAAATCTCCCATATTGAGGTTGAGGCAATAGCCAGTAATCCATACTTTTCTTTATTTGAGGTTGGACCTTCTTCAATTTTTGTAATCGTCGATTGTGGTGTCAATACGGAACTGGAATCCGCACCACGCCGATATCCTGGACCATGTATCTATTGCCACTGGGCATGATAGAAGTGCATGTGAGACAAATTCAACGTGAATATGGCACCAGGAACATAATGCATTCGAGATTGGAACTCCTCTTTTCAGTAGTTCTTCTTTAACGGGGATCCTACACCTTCTTGCTTTCCAGAAGAAAATCTAGATCTTTTGAGGCACCCAACTGACCCAGCAATGTTTCTTTTGTTGGGTCTGCTGGTGGGCCGAGACTAAAACACACTTTTACTTTTTGATAGTAAAACCCGAACACTCAAGATCATCATGGTAAATATATCACCTATTCATCTGAATAAATAACGTGGTGAGCAGTCAACTCCACCCAGAAGAAAACTCACGATTGGGCCTCTTGATTCCACCCGAAGCAATTCTTCTAGGCTATGTAGTTAATACGGCCGCTATAACGGTGCTACAGCAGATAGTGAACTCTCTGTAATATATCGGTCACTAATAGCGGTCAGAATATCGGACCCGTATTTATTGGGCATAGCAGCCGCTATAGCGCTGTTATTATGAGATTGTAATTCGGTTGATATAGCGGTTATAACGGTGATAGGCATTTTTTGTCCATTTGATGAACTCATCCCAAAAGCCCATTTAAAGTAAGCCCAAAATCCCATTTAGTGAAATAGAATAGGTTTTTTTTATCCACTTTTTCTTCTTCTCGTACACAGAATCTCACGGATGAAGGTTTAGGGTATGTTTGGGAGTGCTTATTTAAGTGTAAAAGTGCTTTTGATAAAAGTGTTTATTAATTTTTGACTTTTTAAAAGGAATTAAAAAAAATAATTGGATTAGCCTTTATAATGAAATTACTTATCTTATATGTAAATTGGCTAAAAAGGGTTATGTGGTTTTAAGGTTAGGCAAATACAGAGTTAAATAAGGGCATATTAGTAATTTCCTTTCTAATAGCCAAATGGAGTTTCAAAAGCCAGGATTTATTGGCTTTTGAAATAATACATAAACCTTATTTTCCAAAAGTTATTTTAAAAGTGCTTGTGCTCTATCCAAACATACAATTTAACTTATTGATTTCTTGAAAAGCCAATAAGTCAATAAGTCATTTTTAAATGGTTAGCCAAACATGTTCTTAGCCAGGTCCAGGTCCGATCAGCGGCTCAGCAGTCAGCGCCACTTTTCCTTCTTCCAACCTCCGAGTTCTGACCACCAATTCCACAAACGATCAGGTTTGTTTTCATCTCAGCAGTCACCGGCTCTATGTATGGCTTTGAGACCATTTCCAAATACGATCATGTTTTTACTGAGATTTGTGTTTGCTATTGTAATTCGACTGCTAGTTCGATCAGATGCGTTTTAATCTCCCAATTTCCAAGAATATTACGAAACTGATGCAACATAAATGCAATATAGAATTTCTTGAATTTCTTGATTTGGGTCATAATTTTTTCCTAATTGTTAGTCTTTGTATTCTTGTTTATTCTAATTGATCATTTCTTAAATATCATGAGCCTACTTGATACGGCCTAGAAATAATCCACAATTAGTGTATGCAACCTCAAGACCAAGAAAATAATTCAAGTCACCAAAATCTTTGATTGCAAACTCATTGTGAAGCTATGAGATGAAATAGCAAATGGTTGTATTTGTGTTATTATCAAGATTTACAGATTACTTAGTATGTTTATCTTTACAAGTTAAGATTTTAAACCATATTTGAATTGATAGCAGCGACGTTGCTCTTGACAACAACATAGATAGTGAAAAATGTTCATATCTAAGGCATTATGTTGTGATACAAACACCATTTCAAAGAACAATCGAAAAGGCAATGGATGCAGTTAATAGTTTATGAATGTAATGGCTCACATAAGCTGTTTTGTTGGTATAACGTATGTATAAAATAGTTTATCCTAGGAATTTAGTAACTTAACTTACTCAGATTGTTACTGCTTCCAGGTTTTCTCTTTTAATTTGGAGTTCAGTTCTACAGTAGCAAATAATAATTTATGTGTCGATGTACATGTTTTTAGTTTTACTTAGATTCCTTAATAAATATTATAAAATATGATGTTTTGCAAATTCTACTAGCGTTTGTTTTATGTTTGAAAACCAACTTTTGAAACAACCAGAGATTGTTCATTTGTTGTAAAGGTACACGACTATTGGTCATCTTTGTCTATCAAATAGGTCCATTAGGAACTTTTTTTTCAATCCCCTTCTAACTACTCTGTCTAGTTAGGTCCTAAAAAACATATGTAAATGTAACGATCTGAAACTAAAACAAATAAAACATAAAAGATTAAAAAAAATGTTATCTTAAACGGCTCTACCAACTACACAACCTAACTCATTTGTTAATTGTGATGTGTTTACACATATTTAGCTATGCAGGTAAAACTTCTTTAAAAAAAGACAATAATTATCGAAGGCTGCCAACCAACCATTGAAAATGGTTAAAATGTATAAACTATAGGGACCAAAATTGTAATTTACTCTTTTTTAATGTTTGTTTGCATCATCTTACAATATAGTTTACTTGTTATTATTGTATGTTAGCGTCAGTTTATAATTTTCTTTCATTTGTACTATTGTCTGGTTGTATGTTATGATCTTCTTTATTTTATCCTCCGTCGTTGCTATATTATTTATTGTTATACCTTTCAAGTAGAGTAGCCTCTTTATCTTTCGGGATAGTAATAAAACTCTCATCCATCCAATCCCAAAACCTTAAAAATGACAATGCTATAAGGTTACACCGGGTATAATGGTTTGTTATAAGCAAATTCTACATAGAATGATAAAAATATTATAAATTTATTATAGTAAAAGTTAGTTTTATTTTTAGAAAATTATCCTAATTTTAATAATTTTAATAAATAAATAAAAAAAGATAAAAGTTAAAAGAGAATAACAATAACCGACTCAGGCTTGCACGCAACACCGATCCAAGCCGTCCAATAAAAAACAATGAATATCAAGCGTAGATCTCATCAATTACCTGTCTATAAAATGCACCCTCAGGCATTCTTCGCCTCCACATAAACGCTACCCATAGAGATCCGTTAAACGTGACCTAAACTTCGCGAAACAAAATTCCTGATATTCATAAAATCAAATCGACGGTTTCCTCTTTGAAATTTCTTAATTCTTAATTCTGTTGTTGTTAGATCGCAGTTATTCGTGAATTTCGAGAATCAATCGTGTTTTCTGCTAGGTTTAGGGTTTGTTTATCAATCCGCTTTGATACTTGATGTTTCCTGTGCTAAATCGGTAATCTCGCAACTCCTTTTCGCTTGAATCACGATTGTTGTTTGTTAATTTTGTTGTATTGATTCAGGATCTTAAGATCAAAACTCTAGGGTTTTCGTTTTGAATTTAACTTTCCGTATCCGTTCGGATCTCGGTAAATTGATCGTTTGAATTTGAAAACCTGTTGTTCCATTTCTGATCGAGACTTGTTTGAAGAGGATTATAGGCTGATTTCAGTTGGCAATCGAGATGAAGGATCAGGCGCCGATGATGAATCAATCGAAAATGGCGAATCAGTCGCAGATGATGAGTTTGGGGCAGCAGCAGCAGTTGCCGCCTGTGATGAGTCAGCCACAGCAGATAATGAATAGCCAGAACTCTCAGATGTTTGTGAATCAGTTGATGAATCCTTCTCAAATGATGGCGAATCAACCGCAGTCACAGGGAATGTTGAACCACCGTGGCGGCGGCGGTTATGGGATGTGGCCTCCGCCGCAGGTGGAACAGCTCAAGTTTCAAAACCCTAATATGAAGCCAATGGTGCCGAGAAACAATAAGAATTGGAAAGGGAAGAAAGGAAATGATAAGTGGAATAATAACAATATTCGGAAGGATTTACCAGTTATGGGCGTAGGTAGTAGTAGTAATATTAGCAGTAACCCTGGTGGTGGTGGTGGTGGTACATATAATCCTCCTACACTGAATGAATTGCAGCATCAGAATCGTTTGAAGGCTCGGAGATACTTCCCGAAGAAGAAATTCAATCACGGTGGTAGATCCGCCCCTTACGCGCCTAGAAACACCACTTCGTTTCTAATCCGTGCGAAGAAATCCGGTGGCATTACTTCTCTGGTATCCCCCTGCCCGGTGACACCTGCGGTGCTTCCGACTCCGATATTTTCTCCATCGAGAGAGGTTTTAGTCGACATGGCTAAAGAAGAGTGGGGCGTCGATGGGTATGGTTCGATGAAAGGTTTAATCAGGCTTAGATCTCCGGGAAATGAAGCGGATGTTGCGGAGGATGATGAAGAAGAGGAAGGCGGGTCGAGTGAGAGTGATGTGGAAGAACATGTTGAGGTTGAGAGGAGGTTGGATCATGATTTGAGTCGGTTTGAGATGATTTATCCGAACTACAGTGGTGCTGATCATAGCAGCTATCTTTTGGAGAATCGGGTAGATGATCAGGACACACATATAGCCCAATTGGAAGAAGAGAACTTGATATTGAAAGAAAGACTGTTCTTGATGGAGAGGGAGTTTGATGATCTGAGGATGCGGTTGCAGCGTCTTGAACGACAGAGCCGAGGTGGTGAGGGACTTAACGAGGAGGTTGTGGAGAATGATTCTGAAAATGAGAGCGAGAGTCGGGGCTATGGTCGATCAATGGAGGATAATAATGAGGTTATGGAGGAAACACATGAACACTCAGAGGATAATAATAATAACAATGATAATACTCATAATCATAACAACAATGTAGAAATCAAGCAGCAGTCTGATGCCATTGAGAAGGGTATCCAGGCAATGGAAGTTATCGGAGAAACTGAATCGAAGAAAGGAGGTGATGGAATGAAAGAAACTGAATCGAAGAAAGAAGATGATAGAATGGAAGAAACTGAACCAAAGAAAGAAGATGATGATGGGTTAGTGGCAGAAGGGGTCAAGAACATTGGAATATCATCATCATCATCAACAAGTCAACTGGAAAGAAATGAAGGAAGTGCTAATGATGGACCTGCAAAGGAAGAATAAAATGCAGAAAATGAGTAATAAGAAGTGATATCATCTAAAGGTATTATGTTCATATAATCTCTCTTTTGTTGTCTAGGTTCTTGCCTTCTTGGTGAATTCAAATTTGCAAATCAGCTCTCAAATTTGTCACTTTTTTGTTTGTTCCATCTTTTCTATTTCTAGGTTTGGAAAGTGGGGTGGGGGGAGAAGATAAAAAGGGTTTTTAGGTGAACTTATGATATTTTGCAGTTTAATGTTCTTGAACCTGCTCTATGCAAAACCTTGATGTAAACATATGACCTAATGTCTTTTTAAATAATATCTTGATCTTGATTGAAAAAGGATTTGGCCTCCAACATCATATATATATGAAAAAGATTGGTGGGTTAAGATTTGGTAAGATTCGCAATACTTCATGAAAAAGAAGTTAGCGGTCAGAATATCATATGAAGTGAAAGTAAGTTTAAGGGTGAAGGCTATGGTCACAAGAAGCAATCATCCATCCAGTACAGCCACATAGTTCACATCTTCGTGTTATCGCATACATAACTCGCGGTGGGTCTTCCGCCTTACCGGCACTGGCTGCGCTTAAGGTGTGGTGGATGACGTAATATGATGTTACTATCTAAATTTTTATTTTTAGTCTTGGTACGGATTTGATATATGATGGTTTATAAACATTCAAAAACATCGTTGGTGTTTGTTTTTTTGTTTTTTTTTTGGAATAAGCTCTCTTACCAACTAAACAGTATTTAATAAAATAAAACAGATAAAAATTAACGTATAAAATAGTATTTAATATTTACATGAAATTAGCACTAAATTTGTGCGTGAACTGTGAAAAAGTTAACTATTAGGGTAAAAAATTTGACTTCGAATAGCTATACAAATTTGGTGAAAAAAAAATGACTTAGATGATTTCTACATGATTATTAGCAAATCATTACCTAGATAAATAATGGTATTTTAAAATTTTATAAAACTATATTTAAAAGTTATAAACCAAAAAACAAAAGAAAAAAGTGCACCTGCTTTAAAAGGATGAAGACACATATCCACCTAAAAGGCTAAAAGGATGACTCGCGTATGTACAGCAACGGATTTTTTTTAAGATAAATGCTAATATCAATCATGAGTTAAACAAGAGCACTCAAAATGAGCTTTAACGTGAATCACGGCTCAAATAACATGATCATCGACTTAGATCGAAATTAACAACGCCCTACAAACAAGATCGAAATTAACAAAGCCGAATGTGAATGCCACAAATAAATAAAGTGAAAATATTAGTGGTATATTTTGCTATGTTGTTATTTATTTATATATTATACAATATAATTTGTAAGTTGAATAGTTATGTTTTTGTTTGTTAGAGATTGACCACAGTATTATCTGTGAATAGCACTTTCAGTCCCTCTTTTCTTTGTCATTGACATATATAGTCCTCTTGCGTGTTGTTTATTTTAGACTGCCACGTCGTAGAGAGAGACGCAGGTGCTTAGCCTATTTGTTAGTTTCAAGAAACCACCATTTTGATAGTGGTTTTCTCTTTCATCTCCTCACCGGTTTCATTTCTCTCTCATGCGATGGGTTTTATGGTTTCTTCATCGCCGATTGAGATTCTTGAACTGATGTGTAGGTGATTCGGTGGTACCGCCGCTGCTGCCGGTCTCTGTGACGGTGGTCAGTTTGGCCTCCCTTTTCTCTCTCTACACGTGAACGATTCCTCTCTCTCTATCTCTCTCTATCTCTATGCAGATCTAGATCTGTTGGTGATGGTGTTGGGTTGTCGCCGACTTCCGTTGTTTTATGGTTTGCCGGTGACTTCTCCTTTGCTAGGCATTGTTACTTTTTGGGATTGAGGGGTGTAAAGGAGACGGTGATTATCGTTCGGGATTGCATGTTTGACGAGATGAGACCTGTATAGGTTGATGATTCTCAATCGATTTAGACATGCTTTCTTTATTTTGTCTACTGTTTGTATTTTGGCTGTGATGAGATCCCTTTGTTTGGCTGTTTTGGTTGGAGTAGAGATACAATAATCTATATCTTGGCGTGGCAAGTAGATTTGCAGCCATGGTAGGTTTAATTCTTTGCTCGCCATCACAGATTTGAGCCACATATTGTTAAAGTTTAATGTTGTTGATAGCATTTTATTGGTGATCTGTGTGGTGGACGACGTGGTGCATTTTCTACCGCCGTATGGCTGTGGTTAGGGACTGTTGTTTTGAGTTCATGTTCCATTTTTTAGGTCTGTGGAGATCCAGATCTGCATTATGCCTTTGTTGTTCTGGTCGGACTTTGATCACCTCCGATAACGATTTTGTTCTTGGTCTGGCCTCCGAATTTGTTGGCTCCGGTTATAGTACAGTGCGTGGCCTTCACATCCTGGCCCTTTTTTATATTTATTTTCCTCAGCTAAAGAAGCTTTGTTGAATTATAATTTATATGATGTCTTCATCTAAATTTTAGAATTTGTGAATTGTAAAATTTCACATGTGCAGGGGTTTCATTTTGTTGTATGCCGTCATGTAGCATCAGGTATTTTCGTCAATCTTTTGTATGCCATGATTTATATTATGGTACTTTTCAATTGGTTTTAGACTTTTTCTTTTTGGTTGCATAAATTTTACATGTGCAGGGGTTTCATTTTGATAGCTTAAATTTTAAAAATAACACTAATGTTTGTCCAGTTAGAATCTGTAGTTTAGATTAATACTATTTATGTAGTATCTTTATTGATTACTTTCAATCATGCTTATATTACCTAAATTTTTATTGTATTTACTTCTCTGATGATGCTAACAAAACTTGAGTTCGCTAAAACACATCTCATAGATTTATATACTACAGCTCTGGCATAGGCACGGTGAAGCAACATGAACATGCATTCCATGTGCCATGACTTGGGTGGATTTTACTTAAGGTTAGATTAATTTTCGTTTCTCTTTGTTAGGTGTATGAAATGGGTGTGACCATGGTTTCCTTTTCAGATATAACATTAATCTCATTATACCAAAATGAAATTCCATTGGCAGTCTACTGTTGTTGTCTTTGCCACATTTTGCTTTCCTCTGCCTCTTCCTCTGGTACGTTGCCTTTGAGTTTAATTATTCCTCTGTGATTGTTAGGTCAATTCTTATACTTTGTTTTTTTGGTTTAGTTCGGAGATTTTGAAAATGGTATATGTGTCATGTTTTAGTGTGGTTAGTATCTGATTCAATGTTGCATTGTTTCTTTCTTCTTGAACATTCTGTGCTCCATTCTACACCTTCTTAGGCAATGTTCGAATTAGATTCCCAACTGTTGGTCTTTAGGGTTTCGATAATTTATTGTAATCATCTTTTATTCTACTGTGATTTTTTGATGGTGTTAAATCGATTCTCATATTTCATGTTTTTTTTTTGTTGAGTTTATTCCTCCTGAATGTTTGTCTGCTAATTTTTGTTTGTGTTAAAGAGCTATGACACTTTAATCTTAATTGCAGGCAGCATTGGACTCATGGCATAGATGTGCATGCTCTTAAATGAGCCTGCACATACCAGTTACCCATAGATAGATCTGGTCCAGGGTGTGATAATCTTCAGAGATAGTGAGTTGAGGTTCACATATGTTGTCTTCAATATACATTTAAATGAGCAATAGTTCTGATCGTCGGAAATGGTGTGGTAATTTCAGGTAAGATTATTCTCATATTCACTGTTGAAATTTGTTGCATTATGTTGTTGAGTGAACATGATTTCTTCATTTCTTATGATTATTAGATTTGCAGAAGACAAAGAATTAAAAAACATAGTAACCATATAAACTATTCAACACAAATCAACATTATTCTTCTTTTAAAACTCAGGCGTGAACAAACTTCAATTTAACAAAAGGAAACTTCAATTTTGCATGATTTTGTACTATTTTTGTTTTTTTTCTGATCTCACACACTTGCTACAACATAAATCTATCTAAGCATCTAGAGCTTTGCTGCTTTGAAATTTTCTACATCTTTGTTGTACGTTAGATCTCAGATTTCTAGAACACAAAAAGAAATTAAAAAAAAAAACAATTAGTAGAATCATAGGTTAATTTAGTTTAAATCAAATGAAATATTCTCTATGGTTTAGGCAAGAAAGAATCATATAGAGATTAAGACAGAAGACATAAAATATTAATTTAGGCGATGAGCTATTAGCCTGATAAGAAACTGACAACCTTGGGGTACAACTGTAAAGAGAAAATCTAAGATTTTAATTACTGATGACTAACACTTAAGAGAGATCGACTACAGACTACACCAAGTCGGATGAATCACAGAAAATATTTAATTTAATTTTGAATTTGAAACTTCCTTTTCTTATATGCTGAAGAATTACTTCTTAAGCTCATGTTATTTATTTAAAATGAACCACCATTTGTGAACTCACTTATATATTAAAATGGTCTTACACTTAAGGTATACTTTATCAAAATCCATTGCTTTTATGATTTTTTTCTTTATTTATATGAAGGAACTGTTTTATTGAAAGAAATGTTTCAAGAGAGTGCGCAGTTTTGCCCCAATAACGATCTAAGGTATCATTCCCTTCTCAAGGTTTACCTACATTCACTATTAATTGTACCTATTTTATGAACTGCATGATTGAAGAGTTCTTAGTGAACTAATAATGTTCATTGAGCTAGAGGAATCACATAAACTCTTAAAACAATTTCATTATTCTGTCATGGCTATATACTATGCACTAGATTTTTTCACTTGATGCATCTGGCAATATAGTTCGAACTTCTAACAAGTCTAATTATTATATCAGGTTTATAAAGAGGCTGACGGAGGCAATGCTGTCTACTGTGGATGCAAGCATGCTGACAATGTTATTTGGTGGTGGTCAAGGAAGAGAAGTTGTCCATTTATATAGGCTTCTTAAGATTTTTTTTCTGGTTTTATATGGATACATCCGCCATGAATTGCACCAACATAGCTGCCTGACGCCGCTATGGGTGTAGGCATTTTTTCATTCATTAGAAGTTTGTTACTGTATTACTTCATGTGTCGCTTGCATAAAGAATGTTGGTCATCGCAGGCCACAAAACACAGGTAATTACTCATCAGCCGTAACTCTGTCGTCATGCTAATAACTACTTCGGTCATAAATAGGTTGCCCGCCGCAACGCGCGGGTGGGTCAACTACTCGTTATGTAATATTTATAAAGTGAATATATTAATTTAATATTAAAATAATCTTAAGTGGCAAAGTGACCCATAACTCTATGTGAAACCGAGTGGAGATGGTGTATAGCGACTTCTCTTAGGCCTTAGCTTAAATAAGAGAGTGATCTAGTCACCTTAAGAGTTTTTGTTTATAAAGACTATTGAATTCTGAGCTTTCAAGATACATCATAAAGATAAATTATGAACGTGATGCTTTGCACTAGACCTGACATATAGTATGCTTTGCCCTTTGAGGATGACGAGTAGATATCAGTAAAATCTCGGTGAATGTCACTGAATTTTGATTAACAACATCTTAAGTATGTGGGAAGAGCCAAGTACAACTTCTTAATTTTTAAAGTAGTTGAAGAAGAGCTCATTATATGTACATATCTTTCGTTATTTGAGACCCTATTCACCTCTTTGAGCTTCTACTAAATTGAGAAATATATTTGATCATCCATCGTTTTAATGTATTTGATATCTATATAGGAAAATAGCTTCCAGAAGTTTGCTATAACCCAAGCTAATCTACCACGTCTTTGAACTATAACATGTATTTTTTTCTTGATTTTTGAATTTTGTAACTAATTTACTAACTTGGAATTTAACACAATCATCTAAACCTTTACAACAAATAACAAATGTGATTTGTCTTATCATATACACAATAAATTATTTTAATAGTTGTAACTTCATAAAAAGAATCATTTTTTTTACTCGAGCACAACTCTAGCCATGTTACTTGTAAGATGACCTAAGGCTTTGTTCACAACTTCCATTGATAATTGGATCAGTTCTTATACAAATTGCACAATTTCTTCATCCACAATTCGAGCTTTTGGTGACAATCACACAACCATTTTACCTCCCCAACTCATGAGTCTTCCCTTGTGTTTGTTAAAATTGCAAATATGATCTCACTTGATATAGAATTCTAGAAATTATAGTGATCCAAGAAGTAGTACAAGCCAATGAGACCCTTCAAATATAATTATTGGAATTAGATCAGTATCAATAAGTCTTACCATCCATACATAACGATGTAGTATAACGGACCTATAAAGCAATTTGATAATTATTCTGAAATGAAATCATAGTCAAAACAAAATCAAGAGGTTTATTGGTAGAGATTAACTGTTTATCCCAGATGCATTGATGTCGCCACCCGGACTTGAACCAAGATACTCTATCATTGCTTCCTAAGAACAACATGTCTACCAATTTTAACGTAACTGTGCTTGCTTGAACTCATAGCGGCCCATTTGTATCAGTTATTGAGACGTACAAGCAAGTTAACCTAAAAACTAATTGAAAAAGCAATTAACCTAAAAACTCATGTAGGATTTGAGTAATGAAGTTTATTGCCATGGGATTTATTTATTGAGTTACAGTAACAAAATGGGAGAAACTAGAATATTATCATATAGTTATTTTTTAGCGTTAACAATGTCATAAAATGAAAAGATACTAAGAAGACGCTAGCAAAAATACAACTTAAATCGATACATGATACATTAATGAGAAACTAGAATATTATTAAATAGTTAGAGTTAAATACGATTTACATCCCTGTGGTTTGGAGGTTTTAACTATTTGAGTCCAATTCTCAAATTATTAACAGATATATCCTCATGGTTCCATTTTCTTGCCGTTTGAGTCCCTAGACCCAACGTCTGTTAACTGTAGCCGTTAACTTGGCCTCATGTGCACTGCACATGAGGTGGCAAATTCATCAATTCCCCTCTGCCTCTCTCATTTACTAATCCATGAGGGCAAAAACACATAAACCTTTTGCAGGAGTCAACCACGTTTCTGACACATTGATGGAAGGACATCACCGACCCCCACCACACATCCATCATCACTCCTTCCACTATGGTGCTCTTCAACGCCTCAAAACACGCCGTCATCGCCTTCCTCCGATTCACGCCGTTAGCCATCGTTACACTATCTAACTCGATACTTTTGCTATGCCGCCGCCGGAGCATCCATCAACGGCAGATGACAAGCCGTAGACAGATCCGATCTAATTCCACATCTCGTCGACGGCGACGACGACGGTAGGTTTATTTTTAGCCCTAACTTTATGTAACGATGGCGAACACAAGGATTCACATTGTCGGCGAACACGAGGATTCCGTAACGATGTGTTTACGTTGACGTTTACCTTCGCCTCCGCATTGTCGGAATCGGATGTGATTCACGATGCAGATAACGCTCCGATCTGGTGTAATCTCATCACCGTTGGCCCTAATTTGAAGTGATTGATTAATTATTGTTGCTAGGTTAGCGTTTTGCTAATTTTGGATCTGCTCAGTTTGTGTTTTGTTTGTTGAGTTGAATATGCATCATTGTCGGTGAGGATACGGTGGAGACAAGGGAGGAGGAGGCGACGGCGATGGTGGTGGGGTTTGGTGACAGGAGGTTTTTAATTTGGTTGGCAGAGACAAACAGATATTTGGAGAAAAAAAAATAAGAGACATAGGTTAGTAAATGAGAGAGGCAAAGGGGAATTGACGAATTTGCCCTCATGTGCAGCGCACATGAGGCCAAGTTAACGGTATAGTTGACAGACGTTGGGTTTAGGGACTCAAATGGCAAGAAAATGGAACCATGAGGATATATCTGTTAATAATTTGGGAATTGGACTCAAACGGTTAAAACCTTCAAACCACAGGGATGCAAATCGTATTTAACTCAACATAGTTATTTCTTTTAGCAACAACAATGACATAAAATCAAAAAAACTGGCAAGAGGTTAACAAAATAGAAGCAAAAAATACAACTTAAAACATCATTAACAAGAGAAATATACCAATCTAACCATGCCAAGCTGCTTAACTTAACTTCAGGCCTACTTTTAAATAGTTGTTATAATGTATGTTATAAGCTACCATTGATAAAATTCATAGAAGAGCTATTTCAACCAACTTTCCCGCCTAACTATCAAACTTCTCTAACTACTTGTCAGTGACATGCCACATGCAGTTTCAATAGGAACATGTGCCAATCACGTGTTGTGTATTCATTTACCAGTACTTTCTGTTGAAGTATATATTCAAAAGAGTCAAAAATATCTTGTGGGTTGTTCTTAATAATATTAAGAAAGTGGTACTAAGGAGTATATTAAAAGTTTCCTTCCTAAGTGGTAAGTGGTTAAGAGTTCTAGCCGTTCTAATAATATTTAATGGTGGTGTGAGTTAATCGTTCTAATAATGTTTAATGGTTGTGTGAGTTAGTAGTTCTAATGATTTTTTGATAGTCCTAATAATGTCTAATGATTGCATGAGTTTTGACTACACACTTTACAGTTTGAGATACTTGAGTCATCTTTATCGCATTGGATAGCGTAAAACACACGGTGACAACCCTTCGGTTTGACATGTTCGAAAGGGTGCGAGGCAAAACTAACACATCGCCAATTACCATAAACACACTAGTCAGAAACAAACTGTCGGAACTGTTACTGTTCTAAGGATATATTAATCCGGCAAATAAAACAATGAATCTTCGACACAAATTTATAAAACCAACCTGGTTTGGAATTACTATAATCAAAGTGAAAGACTATTAATAATCACAACTTTGAATTCGTATCTACATTTGATTATCATCATCATATCAACACCATTGATCTTCAAAGTTCTCAAACCTGAAACAATAGTGTTCTAGACTGTTAGCCCTGGGCCAAAGGGTTGTAACTAAGACAAGTAAAATGTAGTTTTCCAGATCTTTACAGAAAGACAACCTGAAAACTTACCTTTCATGGGAATCCAGGTATTGTTGTCAACGGCCGACACGGAGGTGGACAAACAGAATATTGTTGTACCCTCGGGTTATCCTGATCTTGTCATCCGAATATCTGCAAAACGACAATGTTCATCATACGTCCCATAATAGACAGCAACAGAAAACACAGAAGAGTTTAGAATCCGTACAAGACTTCCAATTTGAATTTGGTCACTAGCTCGACTGGAAGACCGTAGGGTCCAACCACTATCGCTCCATCATCCATCAGCACATCATACACATTGGTGCCAGATTTTCTGCATCCAAAGATTAAGTTCAAATTACATAGTTACCCTTTGTTCTGACCCTGACTTAGTTTCACAAGATTCTTTTATTTTGTAATTAAGCTAGAGGAATGATATCGAGTTAGGATGACAAGAAACGCACTCATAAGTTCCGTTCATGGAGAATTTGAATCCGAAAAGTATGTCGACAAGAAACTTGAGTTTCCCGTTTTTAATAATCTATATATAGCAACAAATGAAGAAGTTGGATCAACTCAAGTTGAATAAAACAAATGAAACGTGTTGAATAACTCTCCTTGTCATAAGGAGAGTAATTCAACACAAGTTAAGCATCTCACCTGAGATCCCATAAGTCCATTGGCCGCGTTCTCTATCCAACTATCCGTTTCCATCTAAGAAAAATAATTTAACGAAAATGTGTCAAATGTCTTAAATACCTTTAAACGACGATCTAACAGAAGAATCTTAAGTGGGCACAAAGGTAATTTTATACAAACACGAAAAACTTTATCTCTTAGTAGCATTATTCAAAAGTAAATGTGAAAAACTAACCTGTGAACTCCAAATCATTTGCCATTCACCTTCAACAAGTTGTTGTTCGCCCTTGGTAACATTTTGATTTACCAAAATAAACTTGTCGATTGCCTGCAAGAACACAATATTTGACAAATATTATTTTCAGAACTAAAGCATTACATGATTCCTCTTAAAGATCTTAAAAAACACCTGAATCACTGAACTGCCAGAAGAAATTGCAGACAGCAATTTTTGACGGGGTTCCGTTTGCTTCTGAAGTACAAATGTTGTCCCCTGCACTACACCAGAATAGCTCATGGTCCTTTTTTCAAAGGAAAAAAGGGGTAACACAACATAAGTAGATTTGGAAAATGGGTTGACTCAAAACAACTCATGTCGAGTCGAGTAGTTTTTGGTGTGGTTCGAAACAGGCCACTCTGGGTCCGCCCAATACATAATTTGTCCAAAACAGCTGGGTTTTCTAACAAAATAATAACAGTTTGGGATAAAATGATTTTAAGATTTCATGCATAATCTTTGTTTGACTTTTGGCCCGTTTGACATATTTCCTTTGAGCTATTTTTTTTATAACTTTTTGAACCGTTAGAGATAAAACCCAACCTAAATCAACCCACTCATAACAAAACGGGCCAAAATCGCCACCTCTGTATAAGCATAAGAAATTTGGCCAATAGCAAATCAAAGTTACCTTATTTCCTCTTGAGATCCGAAGGTTCCCGGATTCTGATAAATAAGTCGTGTCTAACCAACCCTTTGCTTCATCACCTAAGAGTCTAAAAGGCACAGGATAAGGGACTTTGAAGGGAAGAAACTTGAGTGAAAATGCTGCTTTATCAAAACGAAAAAGAATCCGTTTCCCATCTTTAACTGTAGCTGCAGCCTGAGTTGTATGCCACGTGTCAAAAACAATAATAAAACTTAGCTTAAGTGCAATGGTATCTAACTGAATGGATAAATAAACAATTGACGTACCTCTACTTTTAGCTCACCTATTGCATCAGAGAATTTGACGATATTGGAAACTCTTGGATCGTTTGTTTGCAGAAAAATTTCTTGAAATACACTGAATAAATCAACACCTACAAATGTTCTCTGCAAGAATCATGAAGCTTTTGATTAAATTTTGAGCTAAGAATTACATTAAAATATGTATTGGAGATAAGTTGAGGTATAACTTGGATTGGAGAGGCACTTCCTGGTCTTGTTGTGAAGATCAACTGCCACCTGCCTTCGATCAAACTCGAACTGGTCTGCATAACTGAGCTCACACTTAATTGGAAAAGATAAAAACTTGAAAATCCCTACTCTTCATGTTAAGGTTTGACATTGCAACTTTGAACTAGATAATCTCATTAGAAGTTGCTTCAACATTAACTGATTCTAATTGTCTGATGGGTCATTTTGCGTGTAAAACCTTAACTAATCATGTTTTCTATGTAAAAAAACACACATGGATCACTTTCTTTACATGCTTTGCCAAACACTCTTTTCTAATGTTTCGATAAACATGAGAACTGTAACCAGAAAGCAAATGGGCCCCACCAGTACCCCGGCGAACCAATGGGACCAGGTAAAACGCTACTTGCATTGGGCAGGTAACCTTCAAAGTTCAAACCTTACACACTTACCACTGTGCCACCCGTGTATAATCAATCTGCCCCCAAACACTAAAGCTTATGGTCAGGGGCGAAGGTAGGGGGTTCTAGGGGTGACACGTCTTAAATTGTACGCAAAGTGGAAAATTTTTGATTTTTTTTTGTTTATTTTTAGGATTTTTTGTTTTTTATGAAAATGTGCTACCCAAAAAAATAAAATTGTGCGTGTGTTACCCCTTATAATTTTTTCTAGTTCCGCCGTAGCTTAGGGTTTAACGTTTAGGGTTGTTACAAGTGATTATGATAATCATAATTCTATGGTATAAGCTTCAAGGTTTTAGAATCACTCACCGGATCAGGGATGCCTTTTGTAGCTTCTAGAACTGCAACTGCTTGTTCGAAGGCCTACACAATCATTAAAAACATAATGAAACTAAACATTTTAGAAGATTTACAAGTGGAATTAGTCAATTATCAGTCATTAACTGATCATCAACCAGTTGAATCCACAATCTATCATCAAACATGTCCCATTCTTAATCTGTGATCTAAGATTGACGATTAATGCTGTTAATTTCACAATGATTCCAAATTGAACTGTGAAGAGTATGTTTGTTACCTTGAGTTGCTCAGGAGAAGCAGAGCGACCACGTCCTTGAATGCCAATGAGGCTACCGATGAGTGAATTCTCCGCGTCGCTGAATGAAACCTCCTCGCTTTGCTGAATCTGCTCTTCATCGACGGCGGAACACAAAATACGCCGGAGAAGATGGTGCGTATGCTTCAGACGATAAGAGTTCGGAAATGCGATTACGGAGGGAGGTCGATTCCTTCTCTGTCTGACGGAGGTAGTAATAATTTGGGGACGATGACTGAATCGAAGCCCTAGACTTGGCAGGTCGATTGAGCACCCCATTTTGGATCAACCAAAAAACGATACTGAAGGCGTTTGAACTAGGTGCCGTAGATTAGTAACGGCCACAACATTCTGATCGATTTTTTTGCGCGGTTCCTATAGAATCAGGCCCCACCTACGCCTTATCATTGGCTAACACATATATTCTTTTTTTAACATCATTTTTTTTTTCAATCGAGATTTCGGCCGTCCCCTTATTTGATGTTAGAGGTTAACTCGACAAGCCACATAGACGGAAACCCATGAATTGGGTAAAACTATATATGAAGGATTCTCGAGTTAACTTAAAACATCAAATAACTAGGACAATAGATGCGTCTAATCAGGTTGGAGTTGCTCAATTTGCGTGAAGTTTTATTTTGACGTGATAGTTATACACCATAGTAACTTTAATAACTTTATTTATGAAGGATCAAATTACAATAAAGTGACATGTAAACGGACAACAAACTGCTATAAACTACTAGTTGATTTGAAATCGTATGACACTCTTTTACGAAGAGTTGTCACATTTCATTAACTCGTTGTGTTGGTTTCTCTGCTATAGAAGAACAATATCTGATCTATATTTGTTTGGTATGTTGTTTTTATAACAGATTTCGCATACTCATTCTTGCAATCTCTGTGAATTATCCACTTGAAACTTTCAATCAGTATCATCGAAATATTTCAATTACGTGATGATTTACAAGAGATACTAACATTAAATAATTTTATAACTTACATTCAGCAATGAAGAAATGTTGGTACTCACCAAAATTGGAATCCTTCATATAGTGAAACAGTTGCTTGTCAAACCAAAACAAAACAGTAATCTTGAAACTAATATTGAACACATGGATTTGGATCATACATGATTATTAAACATTTGTTAATTCAACATTTGTAAGTAACAAACAAAAGAAAACATGATTATTAAACCACACAAAAGTTTCATGAAAGCCCTTTTACCTTCCCAGTAGCAGTATCAAGATCAATGTCATAGAAACACGGTCTCGTAGGAAGCCCGGGCATCGTGCTCATGCTCCCCACCAACGGATAAATAAATCCCGCGCCAATGCTTGCCCTTACATCCCTGATTGGCAACACAAAGCCCGTAGGTGCTCCTTTGGCTGCAGGGTTGTCTGAAAACGAGTACTGAGTTTTCGCCATGCAGATAGGGAGTCCCGAGAACCCTTGCTTGCTATACATTTTAATCTGTTTCTCTGCCTACACGAAACCACAGGTGAATTCACACATTTGCCCCTCGAGATAGAAACAGTAAATGAAATACTAAGTACCTGTTTGGAGTAATCAACGCCACATGCGCCATATGACCTTGCTATCGCTTCTATCTTGTCTTCAATGCTTGCTTCCAAAGGATACAAGAAGTTAAAAGGTCCGGTAGCGCTTTCACAGGCCTTTTGAACTGCGATCCCGAGCTCAATCTGGTAAAATCAAATGAAATAGTATGTGGATGAAAAGATATTTAAATTGTTCAAAACTGAATATTTGAGACACTAAAATTTGAATGTTTTTACTTAATTAGGAGTTTGAAATTGAACTAACCGCTCCTTTTCCACCATGGGCATGATGAGTGCAGAGGACTGCATCATATGCACCAGCAGCTAATGCAGCCGACCTCACGGCTGCAATTTCTGCATCTGTATCAGTCGAGAACTGGTTAACCGCCACCACAACGTTCACACCATAAGCCTTTGTGATCCTAATGTGCCTAGCCAGGTTGGCACAACCAGCTTCCACAAGAGCAACATTTTCAGTAACATAAACAGGGTCAAGCGGCTTCCCGGCAGTGACAGGCGGTCCACCACCATGCATCTTAAGAGCCCGAATAGTAGCCACAATAATAGCACATTGAGGTCTCAAACCACTATAGCGACATTTTATATTCATAAACTTTTCAATTCCTATATCACTCCCAAATCCTGCTTCCGTCACCACGAATCCACCAGGGCCAACCAACTTCAACGCGATCTTATCGGCGACAATAGACGAGTTCCCATGAGCTATATTAGCAAATGGACCTGCATGAACAAAAACCGGTGTGCCTTCAAGAGTCTGCATTAGGGTCGGGTTAATTGCATCTTTCATCAGGACACTCAATGCTCCTCCGACGCCAAGATCATCAGCAGTAACAGGTTCACCAGCTCTACTGTTGCCAATCACCATTTTACCTAGCCGGTGCCTCATGTCGGCTAGAGACGTAGTGAGGGCTAAAACCGCCATTATCTCACTAGCAACTGAAATGTCAAAACCCGTTTCTCTAACCATCCCTTTCTCATCCAGGCCCTGACCCACAGTTATTTTCCTCAAGAAACGGTCATTTACATCCATAACCCTCCTCCATGTTATTGTTTCCGGGTCAATATCTAGCCTTGCAAATCTTTTGACTTCTTCCAGAGTAAGATCCTCGGGTTTGACCTTGGTGATGCCAAGTTTCTTTAAGCGTCTATACATAATGTCATTAAATCTACGGCTACCTTGTTTGGTGGGCGCACACAGTCGATTAAAAAGGGCATTATCTGATTGTGTTGATTCATGAAACATCCGTGTGTCAATGGCAGCAGCTAGAAGGTTGTTTGCAGCAGTTATGGCATGGATGTCACCTGTCAAATGTAGATTAAACTCATCCATAGGGATGACTTGACTGTAACCACCTCCAGCAGCACCACCTTTGATACCAAATGTTGGCCCTTGTGATGGTTGTCTGAGGGTGGTGATGACCTAACAACATAGTGACAATCAAGAATGATAAGTATTGATATTTATCATTAAAATATCAAGAAATAAAATGTGATCCACACGAGTACCCATGAAATATTTATCAAGAAATATAAGTCTTAGCATCAAGTTAAGGCGGGAAAATAATGTGTATTACTATTAACGAATAAAAGTAAACAAAATCTTGACCTTTTATCAAGAAATGTAAAGGTTTAATATAAAATAACATGAAATAATACATATAACAAAATACCCAAAAAATTCATAATTGAGAAATTAACAAAAGTTTTACCTTTTTATCAAGAAAAGCTCCCAAAGCTTGACAAAGACCAACAGTAGTAGTAGATTTGCCTTCTCCAAGGGGAGTCGGTGTTATTCCTCCAACAACGACATAGAACCCGTCTTTTGTGCCTTTAAGTTCGTCGATTACAGGCAACAAAACCTAAAATTTTCACACAAATGACACACTTCAAAATAGTTCAAATGCAAAATCTGATACCATTGTCAATATTCTATTTGACTTTTTACAAAGTCAATGAACTTGGAAATTTCTAGTCAAATCAATACCAGCCACCAAATTTATACAAGCATTGTGGACCTGTCATAACATTGTTAACGTGACAGTCCTAGTACATTTCAAATGAAAAATTGACACCATTGACAGTATTCTATTTGACTTTCTACAAAGTCAATGAATTAAGCAATTTCTGGTCAAATGACTCAAATCCATACCATCCACCAAAATTATACAAACATTGTAGGCAGATCAAAATATTTTAAACACTTCAACCCTAGTACATGTCAAAGGCCGAGTTTGATAACATCGGAAATCTTTGGTCAAATCCCTTCTATCCACCAAATTAATACAAACATAGTGGTGCATCAAGAAATTATAACATTTCAGTCCCAGTGCATTTGAAACACAAGTTTTCATGTCGATGACAGTATTCCATTTGACTTTTTACAAAGTCAATGAACATGGAAATTTCTTTCAAATCCTTACCATTCCCCAAATTTATACAAACAATGCTGGCAGATCAAAACATTGTTAACATTTCAGTCCTGGTACATTTCCAACACAAATTTTCATGTTGTTGACAGTATTCCGTTTAACTTTTTACAAAGACAGTGAACTTGGAATTTTTGTCAAATCCTTACCATCCACCAAAACTATAAAAACATTTATAACACTCCAATCATGTCACATTTCAAACGAAAATATCAATATCACTGACAGTATTCAGTTTGACTTTTTACAAAGTTAACAAACATGAAAATTCTGGCCAAATTCATACAAACATTGTAGTCAGATCAAAACATCATAATCACTTCAGCCCTTTCAATAAATCTCTTACAACCATCAATTTCTTAATAATTATGGGAAAACCTAACATCATCCGATTATCAACACTTCTATCATGATTGACTTCAAATTCAAAATTGATAACATTGACTTCAAATCATATGAAATTCGGCAACTAATGATCAACTATCAATAATTAATTAGAACCGAAAATTGACTCGATTTACATGCAATACCAAACCCTAATTCTCGCAATTGAAGCGGATAAAACATACATACATACTAATGAATTGAGGGCAACTAACATATACTGATATACAAACACCAGAAACACGTACCTTAGCTTTGTATTTTCCATATAGATCATAATGATTGGGACTAAGGTTCATCTTTTTGGCAATTTGGGAAATGTGATGAGGTTCGACGGAATTTGCAATGTCGATGTCCGTCGGAACAGGGGATACGACTTGCAGCGTCATTGCATTCATCTCGAATTGCTGGATTTTGGCCCCAAAAAGTTGAAATTGAATTGAAATTGAATTTGAGATTGAGAATATGAAGGTGAATGAAGGAGTGGCGTGAAGAAGAGCATGCAGGTTCGGTTGAACCGATAACAGTGACGGTGTCACACTTGTGTAACAACAAGATGGCAACGTGTGGTGGAGAGAGAATGAATTACAAAAACGGTCCCTGGAATATATGCGATGTTGTAATTAGAGGCTTAACTTTTTATTTCAGAGCCGTGATCACTGGCGCAGCTTCACTTAGGGCCGGGTGGCCACCATGCCCCTCGGTTTTTCCAGTCTGTAACTACCCTATTGTTCTCGATTTTATGTTAAAAAAAATTGTATTTGTGGAGTATCGTCCCCTTGGATGTAATCGATTATCACCCCATCGGTCGAGTCTTTTGATCCCCGCCCCCTCGAGAGATCCTCTACAAGCTCCGCCACTGGCCGTGATTCTGCTGCTTCACTGAATTTCTACCAGTATAGTATTTTTGTTTTATGAATATAAATAATATTTTAAGAATTTGAAAATAAAAACTTAATTAATGATTAAAAATATCTTACAAGTTAAAAGACATGCATAGTAAATTAAAAAAAAAAGTTCTTAAGAAAACATAAGAAAGTTAGACAAATAAGACTGTTCCGTTTAAGACTGATTGTTTTGAGAGAATTGAGAGAGTAATTCACGTAGTATAGGTGTGAATAGATACTCTACATATTGTAACTCTCAATCTAATGCAATACAATCATCCAATTCGATCATTCTCCTTATTGATTAGTTTTTACGATCATTTTCTACTTTGTATGGGGACTTGAGTTGTGTATGTGTGTAACTTTATAGTTTGATTGAATAATTAAAAGGGAAATCTGAAATGAAATAAAATCAATAAAATAAAAGACGATTGAGAAAAGCTATCTATGATCCTTTAAAATCATACAACCTAACCACCTATTGGATCATTATTTAACTATATAATTACATTTCTACTAAATAATAAATATATTTTCCATAAAACAATAAAAAAATCTAATTAAAATATAATGTATACATGAAACAACAAATATTTAGGATCTACTCAAATTTACTAAAGTAATCCTCCTCCTCCTCCGAGATTCGAACCCCCCTGGTGGATGACGACGGAGACGCCTCGCCACCAGGCGGCATATCCGCGATGGCAGCAAACATCCGGCGGATACTAACGGAGCGTGCGGGTTTGAAGCTAAACGACCTCGCCATCTTTGACTTGGAGAACAAATTAGAGGAGTTGGATATGATGAGATAAACCAGAGCCTGAACAATCACAAAAACAGCACCTTTGACCAACAGATTCTCGAATGAAAAGAAGTCAACCATCGCCTTCAACAGTTTAATTCTCGAATGGAATGGAAGTTGCTTTAATATATAGAATTGTGCTTAGCTTGAGGTGTGTAAGAAGGTTGAATGCGTGGAGAGGTATTTATAGAGTTTGGAAGAGCCGCCATTGACTTTAGGCGTGGAGGAAGAAGGTGGTTTAGTTTGACCAGGGAAACTGCAAAGATGGTGGTTCTAGTTTATAATATATTATCATTTGTGTCTAGAGGTGGCATTATACACGTGAGAGAAAAAAAGAAAAAAAAAATAGTATTATCAAACTCGTAAAGACGCAACCGACACTTTTATCCCAGAATGTTGCATGAAGCAATCGACTTACGACTCTAATCAAATACCAAAGAGAGGGTGATATGTACCCGTCGGAGACCCATGTCCAATAGTGTTCCAACCTGACGACCCGACCATTGACCCATGATGAAAATAACACTCTACTAGTCCCACGTTTAAATGCTCCATTTTATCCATGATATTAGGTTTCCACTATTTCCACTTTTACATGTTTATCACGATCGTACTTTTCTTCCGGTTGGTGTTTGTATTTAAAGGGGTCATATATCCTTGAGCATGTAGCAGAAAATTGAAGAAACAATTTGTTATCGTTTACTTTACATTTTATATTTACGTTTTATGTTTAAGGAAGACCGTCGATCTTGAATCCGGCTCCAACAGAGGGAAAATGATTATTTATGCATTTACAATTATTTTTTATGCTATAGAGTATAGACGGCCTATGATAATGGTAATTTTTATTTTATTTTTTTTTTGCACAGCAATTTTTTCCAACATTGCAAAGAACCCAACCCAAAGTCCAGGAATAACCAACCCATATATAAAAAAGGTAGCAAGGGGGAAAGAAAATTGATCTTATTATTGTGTATGTGTTTCTTCTCTCAGTGGCTAGGTAACAGTAATCCTCCTAATTTGTCCTAAATAGTTCATCTCTTCTTCTATGTATCAAAACCGGTTCATTTCATTTACAATTGGCCCCTATATTATCACAATATATGTGCCCTTGTACAGATCAGATTTTTCATGTGGGGTCCCTTCAAGATTATTGTCTGAAATATAAAAAGCATGTAATCACAACAAATTCTCATTTTTGTGTAAGTGCAGAAATTACAACAAATTCTCAATTTTGTGCAAGTGCAGAATTATATGAAGTGCCCTAAGCTAGACCTCAAAATTTTTTAGAAAGTATCAGCAGATCACCAATCCTGCTTTCATAATAATACATATTAAAATTGCTGTTTTCTCCGGTTCTTCCTAGTTTTTACATGAAGAAAGCCGTATCTCAAATTATGACTCACCAGCAGCTCGGGTTAAAGATGTATCCTGAGCAGTTTCTATATACGCATGTTTTGCTGGTTTACACACTGTGTTCAAGAGTAACCCGAGAGTCAAATGCTACCTGTAAAGAAAAAAGAGAGAATATCAAGGATTCAACATTAACAATACCCACAACCACTCACCCTGTAGGGGTACATTTTGACTTTTTGGGGTCAAATAGATCATTTCCATTAGAAACAAAGCTATATATGTACTTGTGTAACTATACTAGGCCCTAGCTATATTCACAGGTCATTCTGCTAAAAAAACAGGACCCCCACGGGTCGTTTGGGGCCAACTGGCCGTGGGGGGGTCGTTTGGGGCCAAACTGGTCGTGGGTTGGGTCGTTTGGGGCCAAACTGGTCGTGTGGATCTTTTTTTTTATTAGTTTAAATATTAGCAAAAATGGTTGTTTATTTATAAAGACTCCTATACTATCATGGTACTTCCATTGGGTGGATAAAATGAATATAGAAAGTGCAAATGACCTAGGAGTTTGGAATCAGCCGCCCGTTATACATCTTATCCAGCAACTGTTTGGCATCAGGCCTCCTGAGCAGACCTTTGTTGTTGGGTAAACCAGTACCTAAACAAACAGGACATACAAGTTTTCCCCTACCTGCATTCCAAACCAAGAAAAACCATTGAGACATCACATAAAACAAAAGGACTTGCTATGACCAAGGGCGAAACTCCATAAGGTTCAGGGGTAGCCCGTGCTACCCCTTAAACTCGTACGCGAAGTGGAAAAAAAAATAGGTTTTTCAGGTTTTTATGCACGTTTGCCATCCCTTAAAAAGTCATTAGACCATTGCTAACCTAAATACACCTTAAAATGGGGCTCACATTATAAACCAATAACAAGTTTAAAGAAAATCATAAGCTCAACCCCAGCCAGGGGCTCTGCCCCTTGGAACCCGCTATCTCAAGTTCGTTAGTGTACTAATCATCATACACATGTTTTAACACCAAACTCACTTGTTATGTAGTGTGAATAAGAATTATACCATAACAATTAGGGCACTCGGTGAACTCGTAGGTATCCTTGGCCCGTTTTCTGTTTAAAGCTTTCCATTTTCCTGTACCACCACACATATCACCTAGATAGAAAATCAACATCTCATGGAAGACAATCAGACATCTAACATTCTAGTAAATTGTAATCAAATGACATTAAGCATATATGAAAACTTACATATGATAGCACCACTACCACCACAGTTCCTACACATGGGTTTGGCATCAGAAGCAATGGCCTCTGCCTTAATATGGGGACTAGCTGAATTGCTTATCAAAGCCATTGATGAAGCTAAACATGCAACACATAGTCTTCTTGATGTCAACTGTTTTTGAGTCTGTTAACATGAGTTACCAGGAGAACAAATGATCTTATGTCCTTATTCCCATCAAACAATTACTGGTAGAGGTGTTTTATAAACCATTCAAACCGTAGAAATTTAGCCGGTTTACATTTATTATTTACTTTGATTCTCAAATCTTTGTTTATATTTTTTTGATTTGTTATGAATTTGTTCTTCTATTATCAATTAAATGTGTAAAAATTGGACAGTAAACACCCCTAATTAGTGACCAAAATCATAAATATTAGTTACTGAGAAGAAGAAGACCTTTTCCGTGACAGGTTCTGGTGAGGTAGCCGGAACATCTACGGAGCCGCTCTCGGATTCTGAGCTGCATCTCACGCGATAACTCACCGACTTCAAATTGGCTGATCATCAAAACAGGCGATTAGTACCATAGCTATTGTTCGATGATTGAAAATGAGATTATTGATTCAATTCAATCTAACAAACGTTCAGATAACAGCAAATTCCGTCGGATTCGACTTTGAATCCGACTATTTGTACAAAATTGTATAAACAAGTGGCTGGAACCACAGAAACCCTAGAGAGAGAGAGAGAGAGAGAGAGTTACAGTGGAGAGCAGGTGGAGCGTTTGAGTGCGCAGAGAGAGATGTAATTGCAGAAGAAAGGTGAAAGGCCATTTTCCCCCTTCTCTCTCGCACAGAGCTCTCTTGGTATGGAGATTAATGGCGGTAAAGCCATGCCGTTTATTGATGGATATGATACGAGGACGTGGCCCATTCACACCCGTCTATCTACATCCAAACTTTCTAATCATGTATTGGCCGGGTCGGGTTGTTTTATATAACGGGTTAAAATGGTTTTGAGGTCATAGGACTCATAGGGGTCTAAATTTTTTAGAAATTTCCGGGTTTTGGTTTATTATAAACGGATTCGGTCAGTTTCGAGTCGAATCCGTAAACCTATTTAGCTAAACGAACCCATCATATTGACAGATTGACTTGTTTAACCTATTTGTTTAATATTTAAATTTTTATGTGTTGTACATCATAAATTAAGTTTGTTTTATAACTTCAAAACTTAAAAGGGAAATTAACATAAGTTTTAATGATTAAAATATAATTATTTTACATACATTTGTAATTTTTGATATAAATTTTAAAGTATTAATATGTTTAAAATTTTAAAAAGGTAAAAAAATCATATCAAACAAAGTGTGGTGTTCGCATGCCAACCGGTCGGCATAGGAGCACGGTCTGGTTTAAGACTAACCGGTTCGCATGCCAAACGTCGGCATAGGAGCATATGTGCAACATAGATGTAGAGGAGCCAACTATACATACATCTTCAAAATTAAATATAAAACTTTTACAACTAAAACATCATTCTACTACTGGAAAATCCCAGCTTCTAACATCGGTTCTCTGGTTGGTAACCAACACAACTTAAAATAAAAAATAAAAACACGACACAAATGGCTTCCTCGGGTTCTGACAGTCATCAACGGGGCTTCCTCGCTATCAAGACACGGTTCTTCCATAGCAAATGCAAGCAAGATACAAATTTTTGGCCCACTTCTCCTGCAAGTTTGAAAACCAGGAATCATGTCAAACTAATGCAGATAAGTAGCAATGATGATTGGGGACTCATTTACATATAAACAGGTTGATTTGAGCTGTATTTTCCTCAAATGGATCACATCATAAAATTAGCTAAAAGAGAAACCAAAACTCGTTAAAAGTCTACTTCCAACACGTACAGCCTACGAAACAATTTCATTCACAAAAAAAATAAAATTGATTATCATTGTAATAAAATCGTTTCATAAATTATTGTTTGTACTTACCTTATTTCTTGAGAAAAGCTAAAACAGACAAAGGGTTATAGCAGGTCAACCTGATTTGACCAGGTTGGCCTGTTTGAAACTGAAACCCACCCGCCCATCGGATCTCGAATCCTCTACGGGTAACAAACAAAAGAAAGCAACGACGTTTGCATGAACAGAAATCATAGGATGGAAAGGGGAAGCATGCTGTGATGTCCAAAGGTTTTGATTTGATCAAAGTAGGCTAGGCTAACCTTGACATGTGTGCTTGGAAACTGGGATGTGCGTAAAGTTTCTTGTGTTTCATCACCGGGCTTGCGGCGGGGTACACTCAAGATGAGAGCAGACTGGTCCCATGTGGCAGCGGTTGATGTGATGCGGTAACCATTATCCCACCGTCTATGGATACCCTCACTTGGATACAAAAAGTCCAGCTCCACCACCTACCCACACAAATCAACACTCGTTAAAGTAAAATGATACATTTAGAAGAAATATGAAAAGATGACCATAGACAGTTAAATCCTACCTGATCACTAAAACCAGCATTGCGAGACATGACTACACCCCATCGTGTGCCGGCAGTAGCCATGGAAGTCACATGGAACCCTTCTCTCCATTTCTTGTTTATCCACTTGAAAGGGAAGGAATCGCTTACTTTGTAAGACTGCTGAGAATACGGGGTCCCTGAAATTTAACCACGAGGTTCAGAATTCAAAAAAAATACACACTAGACCATCTACAGCTCCAGCTACGCTAAAGCCTAAACAAGCCGAGCTCGATCTTAACCAAGCACGGGCTCAACCCAGTCTATTTACACCCCTATCTACAAGTCTCCAAACCTTTAGACATCACCACAAGAGAGCTCCCATTGTTAGCGCCAGCAATGCAGCTAATGTAATAGTTCTTCTCCCATTGTTCCATAATCCATTCCTATACATAAATCCAATCAACAATGTATTTTATTATTCCGGAACACCTTGAGATGATTCATGATCGCACTAAACAGTTTTATAGATACCTTGTGTAAAAAGTATGGAGACAGCTCATAAACCTGGCTAGAAAAGCCGGTTCCAGCATCCATTATAAGAGCCCAGAGATTAGAACAAGATGAAACAGAACTAATGAGTAAACCGTCAGCATTTCCCCTCTCAACATGTTGTGCCAGTCTTGCATCGGCAACGTTGTAATGGTACCTGATGCAGGATAAATGATATATAAATATCATCATGTACAGCTTATATTTCATTAAAGTTCAAATATATAGGTGTGTGTTCTTTTCAAAACCAATAATATGTTGAGAACCGTTAGAATTGCATAATGCACTTGTACATAAAAGATAATCAGAAGTAGCGGGAGGGAAAAACAGAGGCGGTTAATTGCATAATGCACTTGTACATAAAAGATAATCAGATGTAGTGGGAGGGAAAAACAGAGACGGTTATTTAACCGTCCTGTATATCACATTCGAAGCAATAGGTATAAGTGCATTCTGCGGTTCTCAACATAATGTTGAATCTGAAACAAATGTGCCTCCATATATATAGAGGCTATATATAAAGCATATTATACCTCTGTTTCATGGGCTGCCTGGCATTGTAAACTGAAATCCACTGTGTTGCAGGAACCCCCATGCGAATCTTCTTTGAAGGCTGCCCGTCATCTTCCTCATCGAGATTCAACCGGCCTCGTTTTTGGCCAACTTGAAATATAATCTAAAAACAAACCAAAGTCAGAAACAATAAGTAAGCTATTCCACAACAAAATATATAATTTGACAAATATAGGTCACCTTTTGAGCACCGTCTGTATTAATTGGTCTTATAGCAGGATTTGGACCAAGTAGTCCCTCAAACAAAGATATTAGCTTGGAATAATTAGGCTCCTCATCAAACTTCATGTTCACCACTATCTCAAGAAAATGCTTTAAAGGAGCAGGGCAGAAACAGCACAACATTTCAGGAGATGTTGCCATTTTCTTCTTGCAAACTAGAAAGGATTTATTGTCACCCTAACAGATAATACAAATTTTAGTATTGCATATTAAGATTTAATCCAACCTTAAATTTTAACTTCAGACACAAGCAATACCTGATACCCTTGCCAAGGAAGTCTACCACGATGAAGAAACACAAGTGTATATGCAAGAGACTCTAGATCATCTCTTCTACTTGCCGTCCTACCCAAATGCGCATGCACACTCGCGTATCTAACCGTTCCTCTGTTATCAATTATCAAACAAATATTATATGCATATTACATGAAATGAAGAATTTTCTTCAGTTAGTTATTAGAACTAAATACTACCTAAACATGTCAGGCCTTTGATCATAATCAACATGTTGACCACTAGCAGTCTCTCGCCACTTAGTTGCTGCATTTTATATACAAACTAATTAATTAATATTAATGAATAAGAAAGAACGGAAAACCCATCATGAGATGTCTTACCTAGCCCCAAGTCAACAAGAAACAGTTTCTTTTCTTGAGCTGTTGATGGTTGACCAAGTAGAAAGTTTTCTGGCTTTACATCTCCGTGCACATAACTAATTTGAGTAGCATTTGTTTAATAAAACCACATCTTAAAAAAGACTTAAGACATAAACATGGCAACAAATAAGAGAGAATAAAAATTAAAAAAAGTTAGTTCAGAACTAACTACAGAGAATTCCATACCCTCTTGAATGCATCTTTTCCAAAATTGATAAAGACTCCACAGCTATACAAGCTACCATTTCTGATGACATACTGACAAACAAGTACAAAGTCAACAAGTCAACTCACATGAATGAACATATCTCTTTTTCCAATTACATGAGATGTGCGGTTACTATAAAAACAACTCAATATGCAAAATACCTAGACGCGATAAAAACAAATTTGATCTTTTCAAATACTAAATTAAAACGCAGTAAACCATGGAAAAAATGAATAAAAAAATATTGTCCCGTATTCAGAAGTTTAGGATCTCACGATTGGCCAGAAGAATTCCAGACATCCCACAAACTAGGCCCTAGCATGTCCATGACCTGGAATGTAAGAAAGACATAAAAAAAATGCTTAGTACTTTGTTAAAACCGTTATTCATCTAAACGAGCAAAATTTATCATACCATTACGTAGTACTCTCCTTGCTTTCCTTTATAGTGAACTTTAGGCACTCCATGACTGCCACCCAGAGTACTGATTCACCAAAAAGCCCAGACGTCACTTTTTAGAATTTGAAAAAGAACTATCTAAATATGTTTAAGAAAAATGCACACATACTTGTAAACTTGCCACTCGTATGGAGGACCATAACTGCAACCTTTGCTGTTTCTATGCTCAAACTTAAGAGCTACCTGCCACAAACAAAATGAATGCAAATTACCTTAAAAGCAGACCTTTATAGAACAAAACATTTTCATAGAATCCAAATGCGAATAGTTCAAGAACATTACCTCCATGGCACCAGGACCTGATATGCGATCAGTTCCACCAGAAACACGACGGCCTACGAATACCTGACCAAACCCACCTTTACCTAACTTTCTCTCAACCTTATATTGAGGTGATCCACCTACTTGAACCTGAAAATAAGCCAAATAAGTGAAATTGGCTGGTCCTGAGTTTGTAAGCTTAAATGGACTATTTTATAATTTATGCAACAAAACTTCCATGTGATAGGTGATAGGTCTAGAAAAAATGACATAACATTTACAACCAAGACCACGCAAATTACTTCCAAAATTGTATCCCTGGTTTTATTTCCTCTTTTGAGACGGTGCATATCTTTAACATGATCGGCATTGGTCTCAAATAGAGATGATAGGAAAGACCAGGCCTTTGCTAAATAGCAGCAAATTTGTGTGTATAACTCTAAGCAATTAATACTACTCCATTTCACCGTTTAGGAAATTACAGCCTAATTGTAGGCGAGATCAAACATTCGATATATGGAATCCACTACCTAAATATATATTTCATAATAGATGATCTGATTGAGCATCTGAATGAAGGTTCTGGATTTAAATGCAATACAACAAGAGCTGGAACCATTGATCCCAGCATTTACTCATATCATTACCCCCAAAACAAGAAAAACCATACAAAATAGCCCCCGTCTTATGTTAAATGCAGAGTATACTGTTTTCAATATTAAATTTCTTTAGCTTATATAGATGCGGTCGAGATATCAAAAAGAGCTAAACAACACGTATGACATTGCATTTTAGTAATTCAAAGGTCCTGCTAGGGTTTCTATATGAAAGCAAAGAAAACATTCATAGGTAGCTTAAATCAAAATCATTGCTTACAGTTTTGTACGTTCTAATTCGTATTTAATGCAAAAGATGGTTAATAGCTTTCAGATTGCCAGTGAATCGCTAAGACGACGTCACGATGCCGTTCATCATTAGTGAATTCAAGTATGGTAATTTACTAAAACCAACAGACCTTTTTCCGAATCGTGACAGACATGAAACCATCTAAGTTCACATGAAAATGATGACTGTAACTGTATATTAAAAAAAACCTCCTAGTGTTTTAAGTATAAGTAAATCATACATTATGCTGCCGTTAACAAAAATCTAGGGATAGATAGAGTTGCATACCCTTTCAGGAAATGGAGCAGTATTCCCTTCTTCCTCCTGCCCTGTAACCTTGTTAGCACTCAATCCACCACTAACATCCGCCATTGCTACTTCTCTCACTATATCTCCTCCTTTTACGTCCTGTTTATCCTCCTTAGCTTCAGATACTACAATCGCCGGCTTTGTCACAAAACACTCTTTCTCCTCGTTTTTCTTCTTCGTCTTCGCCGCCGCCTCCTTAGCTACCGCCGCTCGAGTCCTCACGTAATTCCCAACCAAATGTTCCGATCGTTTATTCGGTCTACCACCTCGCTTCTTCTCAACTACAGGAGCACGGGTACGGCGTACTCCACTGCGCAGCTCCGGCATTCTCCACCCATAAAACTCGCACGTTTCAGTAACAAAAACCTAATAATTACTGAATCTATCATCATCTATGTTGAAACCCTAAGCATAACCAATTGAACTTGAAGAATTGACGAAAATAAGAATCGAAAACCGCTTTCCGTCTAGAGATGAAGCGTAGATTGATGGATGGTTATGGTATTATGCAAATTGAAATGATTTTGAAATGATTTTGACGATGAAATATAAGGTTTGTGCATGTATGATGAGCTAGGTCAAATTTGGGGAGACAGGGTGGAGAGAAAGAGGGGCGCGTGCGCGTGGGATTCCCTAATATTAATTCCTGAGATATTTTTCCGTTGAAATTGATGAGAAAATACAACCCCTTTTTCAAAAAAGAAAAACATTCTATTTGTATATCAAATTTCAAATTTTAAATTTTAAAAGGTTTTTTTAACATATTTAAAACTATTGGAATTTTATGTTAATGGACATGTTGATCCTCCAAAATAAATACAAATATTCCGTAGATATTGTCATTTTCTCAATAGGTTTAGATGATTTTATTTCTAGGTTTATTGTAATTAAATAATCTCAAATATCAATAATTGGTCAAGGATAATCACAACTTATAAAATGTTTTCTAATTAACCCAACTTTAAGCATATTTTTCTACAATAATTTCTTACTAACTAGCATTTAACACCGTTAAGTTTTGATGACATGACATATCCTATGTGTCAAATTTTCTTTTTTTAATCCTATGTGGCAATATTAGTTGTATTTATTCTCTTTTATATTTTTCTTCTTATTTCTCTTAATTCATATACAGACATTGATGGCTCCAATTGGACTCCCTCCAAAAAAAAAAAGTGAATAAATAAAAATAGTGTTTTTGTTTTGGAACGGCAACTAAAAATAAAAATAGTGTTGAACCACTTTTTTCTTGTTGCCTCTTTACGCTAAATCCAGCCCACACAAATTCCATTTCTTTAATTTTATTTTATTTTGTTTTAGTTGCAAGCCCACACAAATTTCATTAATGAGCCCATCTGCCTTTCATGACCAGCCCTGAAATTCAGCCTCCATTCCTTTATTTAGCGCCATCGAGATTTTACAAATACCCCAATAACCTATAAGGGTGGGGTATGGTTTAGGCAAATTGTTTGGGATTAGTTTCTTTAGTCAATAGGAAGATGATACGGGAAAGAGAAAAAATTATATTTTTTTTGATGTTTTTAGGAGGGTATGGTTAGGCAAGTTGTTTACGATTATTTTTAGCGTAGTTTTGAAGTGTGGGACCCACACATCACGCACATACACTTCGGCAACCATCGGTAACAGCTAGCCGAATTTGGGCCTCAAACTTGCCAAAATGCAAGTTGCCTAAGGAGGGGTATAGTTGCCGATCAACTTGCCGAAAATCCCCTCATTGCCGATGCCTACTTACCGACCCATACCCCCCACCCTAACCACATGCTTCTTTTACTATTGTAACTTTATTCTAGCTTTCTTCGGTTTCAATTTACGTTCCTAAGAAAAATAATTAAAAAAAATTGTGTGTGCTTTTCTCTCGTGAACCCTACAAAATTCAAACACAAATATGTTAAGTATCAATTTTGATACAATGAAGAGCGAAAAAGTGACTAGGAAAATGACATAAAAAGGTTCGAGACCACCATCCCCCTCTAGCAGCACTGAATAAACGAACTTTAAAATTACGATACTAATCGTTTCCTCTAATACTATAAGTCTATAACCTTCAATCTAAACCGAGCATATATTTATGTTTTCTATTAAAAATAACTACATAATTTAATTCCTGTTCCTAGAAGAAGAAAGTTCAATGAGAATTTTGGAAAATATATCAATACGCAACCTTTTGTAAGAAAAGTCAAAGGGGCTGTTTGGTTGAATCTGTTTTATTAGGTGCTGGATGAATAAGTGTCTGGATGAATAAGTGTCTGGATGAAACAGAGATTCTGAACCAGTAAGTGATAGGACCTGTTTTGCTGGAGATTTATAGCCTTACAGCTAACCACCATTGCTAACTACACCAACAATCAAGATTCCACAAACAACATACCCAACTCCAATTTGAATAAAAAACTATAAAAAAACTTAAAAATTGAAAATTTTCTCACCAAAGATTGAAGTTACCAAGCTTAGATCATTCAGAGCCCATTCTATATAATTATGTGAGTGCAGACCTTAAAATTTAAGGCTTAGTTGTAAGTGGTTGCGAGTGGAATAGAGAGAAAATATATTAAACGTCTGTATATTTGACAAAAGAAAAAACTGTTAATTCTGAAAATTTTGAGGTTTGGTTTATGAGTGGAAGAGAAAGCAAATTGTATAAAAACGTATTATTTAATTATGGTTGTAAAAGAAAAAGAAAGAAAAAATAATGATAAATGTATAAATTATAAGGATAATGATGATGAATAAATTGTGAATGCTCTTAAGAATGCTACTCATCTTCCTCTTCCTCCAAATGAACCCACTAAATGAACAAGGTTTACATGGCAGCGGTGTCCAGTACACCTAGCCTAACAACCCTCTCATTTATAGGTTACATTTTCTTTAACGGAGTTTGGAACTACCCCCAAATCTCAACTACCCGAGTGAGGCTTCCTGAGACGGAATTGCAACCGTCCATATTGGATTTGTCACTTCAGACTTGACTCACCCAAGAATACCATCAAGGAGGAAACCCACAACTTAAGAAAAACCCTCTTGAGACAGGTTTGAACTTAAAACCTTAAGGTTCCCAAACTCTAACCATTATCACCATACCATTGAAGTAAATGCCATTTCGTTTATAGGTTACGTTTGATATGCATATCTATAGTACATATTTTGGCCATGTGACTTGATATGAATATGGATAGCTTGATACATCATGTAGTTTTTTTGTTGATTTATCTAGTTCGGTCATTCATTATACCTCTTTGACAGTTTTCTTCTATGGGTACACTTGTGAGTGTGCTTTGTTTCTCACGACATCTTTTATAGAGGGCTGTAAATGAGCGGAGTCGAGTCGAGTCAGGGTGAGCTCGGGGCTCGGCTCGTTTAGAAACCGAGCCGAGCTAACTTATTTGTTTTGACGAGCTAAAATATTGAGCTCAAGCTCGGCTCGTTAAAAATCGAGCCGAGTCGAGCCGGTTCGTTGAGCCAACTAGTTTATTTTTTAAAATTTATATTATTTACACATATTAATATATAACATGACAAAAACATAATATTTTAATATAACTGTTATGGAAAATTTAAAATTCGATGTTTATTTATTTAATAAAAATAGTTATTTCTTATTGAAAAATATCATATCAGTTTTATATCTTATTCTAATTTAATATTTTTTTTAGAAAAATACTATAAGAAACTTAGTATTTAACTTTAAAAAATATATTATAAATAATAAACTTATAATTTTTGGGTTATATATACAATTATAACATATATATACCAAAATTTGAGCTTAAATTTAAACGAGTCAAGCGAGCGAGCCAACAAGCTAACTAAGGAGCGAGCCACGAGACGAGCTCACCTTGGCTCGGGCTCGGCTCGTTTAGAAACCGAGCCGAGCGTAATATAGCCAATTTCGAGCGAGCTAATTTTGAGATTCGAGCGAACTTCGAGCGAGCCACAAACCACGAGCTTTTTTATATAACCCTACTTATATATATAAAGAGAAAAATTCTTTAAGAGCTAAGGTATATTTTAACGGCTTTTATCTTCACATCACTTGTTCGGAGTGAGACTTAAAGCTTCTATCTTTAAGGATGAACACCATAAACAATACAAAAATACCAATAGACTAAAAGCTTTTAATAATATTATTCATTATAATATCGAATCTCATAATTATTATTCATTATAATAATTCCAAATATATTCTATTTTATTAAATAAAATGCCCAAAGTGGCCCTCATATCTCATGACTCATGGACACCATGATTATAAAGTGCTACCCACTATAACCAAAACAATCTTAAAACCAAAACACAAAAAAAAAAGTGGAATGATTACCATGAAAAAAAAAAACCAAACCACAACCAACAACCACATCAATAATGCAAAACATGAACGTTATACTCAACAACCGCATCTCCTGTCTTGATATCAAAACTATGTGTACTTGCCTCCACATACCCTCTAGCAAACCGGAAAAGCCCACTCCCTCCGATCACCGGCATCTCCCTCACCTTATGAAACACCGGGTTCCGCCCCAATACCGTCAATGTACTCCCGTTATACTTCCCGGTCAAAAACACGAAATTCATCGCCATCAAAAGCCCGACCTCCTCCTGGGACGCCACTCCGTAAAACCCTTGTGCTCGCCCTAACAACTTTGACCCTGATTCGGGTTTTTCGGTCAACGGGTCGTCGATCATGTTGACCATGCCGAACCCGGTGGGGACGGTTTTGTTGGTTGCCGCGGGTGGCAAGATGTTCACGCAGGTCGGGTTGGGACCGCTGATGATGTCGTGCCAGTAGAACCGGAAGTGGCTTAGTTTTTCGGTTCCGAGTTTTGTTGCTCCGGCGGCCGGAGATAAGTGTGAGAATGTGATGAGGAGTGGGAGGAGGAAGAGGAAGATTTTCATCATCTTGGAAGATTTGGGTTTGGTGGAAAATGAAGTGTGAGGCTTTGATGGGAGCACTTTATTTATAAGAGAAAAGTCCACGACTTTTGGAAAATAAACATTCAATTTAAAATTTCTAGCTTATAGTAAACATAAACATTTTTTTTAGTGACAAAGATTCGTATACTCAAGATCACTCTAACGAATAGATTATCGTTTCATCTGAATATACAAACATTTACGATGGGTTCCCGTAAATATATGAGTGTAAATCCTAAATTTTAAGGTTTAGTTGTGAGTACTGGAGGAGAAAAAAATTACTTTTCAATTGCATATTTGATAAAGAAATTATTGATTTCCTAAAACTTAAGGTTTGGTTGTGATGAAAAAAAAAAATATAATGATAAATTTTTTAAAAAATATTATTAAATTATGATTGTGAGTGAAATAGAGGAAAAAAAAATATATATATATTTTTTGAACAACTATATTTTTCACCAGATACCACTAACCTTACACTTGTAAGGATTGAACCCACAACCACTTAAATGGAGGGCAATCACCATACCACTAGGCTACAAGGCTATGATAAAAAAATAATTATAAAAATATAAATTATAGAAATAAGAATAAAAAATCTATCGTAAATACTCTAAGACAAAACATGAAAACCTGACGAGTCCACCACCCATGAACAAACGTACAAATAAGAAAAACTTTTGATAAAATTCGGAACAAATTGTCCCGTACGAATAAATTTTCCTAAGATTTCTTCTAGAAAACATGGAGATGGTATCTTCAAATTTGACGGCAGTAAAAAGTAAATAATTAAAAAAATCAATTTTCTTGCAACCTGCTTCACGACCGGGTCCTGGTGGAGTGGTGGTAGGTTGCTTCATGTTGCCTCAATTCTTTTTCTTTTTTGACAATCTTGACACATGGCCCATTTTTTTATTGGTTTATATGACTTTCTTTCGATCCAACATAGTTTCAAAAAATGTTAACATTATTGTTTAATTTAAGAAATTAAAAAATACAAAGGGTCTTTGATTATATTTTTTCTCTCTAAATTTGTCGTTTTCAAGTATAAAACCATAGATCTCTCATTTTTAAATTTTATATTTATCATGAAGATTCTGAAGTTTTTCTGAAGTTTTTCTGCATAGTAAAAACTATAAAAACTCTGTAGTTAAACTTATATCATATATATGTTTGTGAATGAAAAAGTTTATTTATTTTTTATATTTAAATTAATAGTTTGTTATTTAAGAAATATATATTTAACATTATAAAATAAATGTATGTTATAGTTAATAAAAAGTTGGTTTTTAGTTGTATATAGAAAAGAGAAAAAAATATATTTTTTATAATAGAAGGTTGGGTTGGGATGGAAACAAAAGTGGTTATTATACATCCTTATCCCTTAAAGAGGGAGAACAAAGTGGTTATGTTGGTTATTGTGACATTTGTGTGGTGGACATGGGTGATGATGTTAATGATATCTTTTAGAATTGAGTGTTTGATTACCATATCCGAAATCTTACCAAAAGATTATTACCTAACAAAATGTAATTACTCACTCGACGATGAAGAACCACCGAACGAAAAACCATCGAAAGAAAAGTATGTGCCTCGTGTCCCATGGCAAAATGAACCAAATTCTCTTATTACATGGCATAATCCATGGGAAGAAGACCACAATACTGACTCCGATTACTGGGAGGAATAAGAACTCATTAAGTATTTTAAATTATCAATTATGTTTAATTATGTAATTTTAAATTTTATTTTAAATTATCAATCAATAATAATGTAACTATTTGTTCATGTGGACCCCGCCAACACCCATCCTTTAGGATGTGTGGATGGTCATGGGTGATGTGCATAACACTAGATCCCTGACGTGCGGTCTCTACATCTGTGACAGACAACATAAGGTCAATCACAATGGTCTCACCGAGACTTCGATGAGTGACGACGTGGCCTCGGTGCCCTCCAGGATGGTATTGTGGTGGCTCGGTGGTATGTAGCTCGGTGGAGGTTTCGCTTCCCACTCACCGTCTTCTTGCCTTTTTTGTTGTTGCTCGGTGAAGGGTTTTGTGGGCCCTCTCCCAAATATCTCTCTCTCAATCATTTTGTTTTTGTTTTTCTAATTAATTTAAATGGTTTAAAATAATATTAAAAGTAAAATGAGGAGAGTGAAAAGTGAAAGGTGGGTATTGGAGGTGAAGGTGAGGGAAGTGAGGGGTAGTGATGTGGCGTTGAGTTGACAAAAAAAGTAAGTAAAAAGATGATAGGTGAAAGGGTAGTATTGTGATTAACTTAAAAGCTATGTGCGGATGGTTTAAATCATAACATATAACATGTAATTCTAAGATTCTAAAAATAAACAATTTAAAAATAATGACTTAATAAAAAATGTGAACCTTAGTGATGGTTGGTTATTAAAAGTATTCATGAATAACATTATTGGGCTTATTATGTAGAACCCACTCCATTTGGCCCATATTACTTCAAAAATTTAAAAAAGTGTGTAGCTTATAGAGGTGCAAATATAGAATCGATTACGTGTCAGGAATCGGTTTGGAATCGAAATCCGAATCGATTTACGAATTGTTATGAATTTGATCGATTCTGACCAATTTGGGGGTCCCGAGTATAAATCGCTTCCGAAATCGATTTTATACGAATCGATTCCGAATCGATTATACGCATTCATTTTAGGGTGTTACAAACGTTACCCCACTTCTATAAGGTTTGTATAAATAGCAACAATGGTGTGTTACAAACATAACCCCACTTCTCTAACTCTAAAAAACACTCAAACACAAAAAAAAAATATGACAATTAATGGGAGGTTCTAGTGCTAATTGATGCAATATTTTATGTTTAAATTCAATAAAAAGTGTGTTTTTTAGTTTTTATAAACTTTAAAAAAAATAAAGCATACGAATTGGTTGGAATCGATTCTGGCTAGGAATTGATTTCGATTCCAAACCAAATCGATTCCTACCAATTCGATATTTTCTTGATGAAATCGATTCGGTCAAGAATCAATTTTGACAAGAATCAAAAAAGTCAAGATATGATTCCTGAACTGAATCGATTCCTGTTTCAAAGCGGGTTTTGCATCTCTAGTAGCTTATGTGAATCGAAAACTAAACCTTCCTATCTAAAGAGTGATAGATGCTGCCATTACACCACATATCCAACTTGTTTTTTGTATGTATTATACTAAAAAGAAGATATTTAATAAGTAGTACCGTAAATAAAAACTTAAAAATCTAAAAACATATTTACTTTGAGTACAAATTTAAGGGGTAGCACGGACTAAACCTGAACCTTATGTAGCTCCACCTTTGCTACAATCATAGGTTGCGTTGTAGCCTATCCCCGAACCCTCACCAAAAAAGTTTGTACTACCCCTTAAACAAGCTCTCATTCGCCCCTGGATTGTAGGCAATTTTATTTTTTACCCTTTCATCTTTTTCTCTCTTATTATTCACTATGCACGTATAAAACTCCATTCTCAATCTTAATCATTAATTATTTAAATTAACGACACATATTTCTTCTTAAACTGCTTTTTATTTGATCTTTATGTGTATACCTCTCTATATATATTTAATTTATTTTCTACTTTTAACGTCGAGCACACGTTTGGAAAAAGGGACATCATGACTCACGAGTCCACAACCACGACTCACATCATTATGTTTTCACATTAGAAGCAAAAATAGTAGATTCAAAGTTCATATTTTATTATTTAAATCTGATGTAATAATCTTTTTGACGATGAATTAGCGTTGAACAATCTATCGAGAAAGAGGGATTGCCCCTGGGCCCTATCACGCCGGCGATGCCCCATGGAACCCTCTCTCCCCTAAGAACACTTATAGGTTTCTTAGTTTCGTGTGTTGTTGTTAGGCTAAGGTCTCGGATTTAAAGCCCATGAGCTCCGGTCTATTTTAGATTCTTTATTCTTTTCAATTCTCATTTCTCATTTATAATAAAAATTATGTTCCGCAAGATATGAAACATGTGTGGTATCAGCACAATTGTTTTTGTGCATGTTCTTGTGAGAATAAGGCCGGTCTCAGGATTGAAACCCACTAGCTTCAGTTTATTTTAGTTTTTATTTTATTTCTTTCTGATTTTTGTTTTAGTTCAATAAAGTTTTGTGGCGATGAACCAAACATATGTGGTTGTGTAGTTGTTGCTAGCTAAGTTCCTCTGTTCGAATCTTGGTAGGGTTTTTTTTTCTTTCCTTTAGTAATATTAATTTTTATATCTAACTCATGAGGAATTTTTAGTCAACAGTTTTCTTTACCTGTAGATGTCGTATCGCAATGCGTGCGTTGGTTAAAAACTAGTTACTAATACTAATAAAAGAAAGGTCTATTGTAAAAAGTTAAATAAATATATAAGTAGTTATATTTTTTATAAGAGTAATGAGTTATATTGAATAAATTAAAATGATTTACAAATTACAGTGCTTCTATACAAGTGGGTTCAATAAATTAAAAAAAAAAAACAATAACAAATCAATGATTTCTAGTTCAAATGATTGATGTGAGCTACCTAAAGACATTAAAGTGATGAGGTTTCGAGTTTAAGTTTCATTCATGATTAAAAAAAATAAGGATTTCAGGTTGGATCAGAATGTTTTTCTCACTTATGATGAGTTTCTTCTTAATGACGATCTTTGAGTTCTACACTCGAGTATATAGATAATCGGGTAGATATCCAAAATTTCCTTAAAGAGTATAAAAAAGACAAAGTCATCATAGCCCCAGCTTCCTTTCAAAGGGCCATGCTTTCTACTTTTTCAAGTGAAGTGTGGTGTGTACGTTTGGAAAAACTAAAAAGGGACATGACAAGTCCACCACCACGACATACATCATCATTTGTCATACTAGAGTCATGCTGGCTTCTAAGCTCATGCTATATGGGGTGGTCAAGATTGGTTCATTTTCTGGGGTAAGTATATGGGGTGGTCATGCTATATGGTTGTGCGGTATATACATGATTGGAACAACTGGGTTCCGATCAAGGTTAATATTCATGCTTGGAGAACGGGGCTAAACCGTTTACCAACCAAGGATGCGTTAAAGAGAAGGAGTATCGCCTTGAATTTCGATGAATGTCTGATGTGTGAGGGATGACCAGAGACGGTGGAACACGTGTTTTGCTATTGCATCATGGCTGACCAAGTTTGGACGGGAGTTGGGCAATGGTTGAAAATTCCTCCTATTTATGGATTTTCCATGTTCGACTTTTTAGAGCTTCACCGACATTTGGAGGGCAATAATGATAGGAAGAAATCGATCCATGCGGTGGTCCTGGTTACATTGTGGTGTATTTGGAAAGCCCGTAACGAGCGGGTCTTTAAAGGCTCGAGAGCTACGGTGGGGGAGTCTTGAAGGAGGTTAAAGATTAGTTCATTTTCTGGGGTAAGTATAGATCGAGAGGAAGGTTTTGTGTCAATTAGTGGTCTGATTGTTTGGTGTTTGGTTGCCTCTATAATTTTCTTGTTTGCAGTGGTGTTTTTGTTTCTTTGGTGAATAAGTGAAACACCACCCGTAGTGAAGTGAGTGAGTTTGTGTAGTTATTTCCACAACAACCAAACTTGCGTAGTTGATTTTATTCTTTTAAAATTGTTCTAGTTTCATACTTGATCCAATCTGATGGTGACAAATTAAACTTTTATTTCATTCATCAAATCAAATATTATTTAGCCTAATTTATGTATGTTAACTTTTAGAAAAAATATAAATTTATAATTCTTTATTTTTTCTGAAAGCCCGGTATAAGTTTGAACGAAAATGGACTTGTTTTATAAAAAGATATGTGTGTCTCATGAGTCCGTTTTAACATGTTTTTGTTCTCGACTTCTTGTAAGCAGTTTATTATACTTTGTTCTATGTATGCATTTTAATATTTTAATGAAATGGTTTTTTTATTTAAAATTTTTAATTTTTAAATTTTAAATAAATAATTTTTAATAAAAAAATATAAATTAATACCAACTCACACCACAAATTCATGGACCCATACCCCTCATATGTGAGTTGGTGTGTGAACTCACACACACAAATTCATGGACCATACCTCATGTCATAATTGGTAATATGATATAACATGATGTTACGGATCAAGACCATTTTAAGATAAATGACTTGTTCCATACCAGTTGTATGAACAAATGATGTAGGTTTATAATAAAAATATGTCATCTCACCTATCACTCATCAGGCTAGTTTTTTAGTTAGATTCTTTTATTTTGGTTGTAATAGTGGTATCGGAAGCAACACAGAGTGGTGGCCTTGAGTGAGGCAACCCTGACCAACGAGGATGTTAGCTCTTAACTCTTAAGGATGGTCGATTGTTACGGATCGAAACAATTGCTATCCAAACTTGATGTTTTAATTGCTATACTATCTATACTATAAAAAAACTAGTGGAGTACCCATGCGATGCAGCGGGGAACACAACACACTAATACAGACTGATAAAACGTTTTAACAACTAACTGGTGATGTATCATATAGATTTAAAGATTTCATGAACGTTTATATTTATATAAAAATAAAATAATTTTCAAAATTTAGTTAAAGATTATTACATAATTTCATCTCTAACTTAATTTTCCTAGTAATTGCTTATTGACTTATTATTATTATTATTATTATTATTATTATTATTATTATTATTATTATTATTATTATTATTATTATTATTATCTATTATTATTATTATTATTATTTTATTATTGTTATTATTATTATTATCATTTTGTATTTGATAACATAATTGACAGAGATGATTTTGTGTCATTAAACTCTTAATTTTTATAAATAAATGGTAAATTTGTCCATCTCAAATGTATTATATCAATATAGTATAGATATAGATATACTTGAAAAAGACCATATTATTTTTAGAGTAAATTATAATGTATGCACATTTTGTTCTTTATCTTCACTAGTAACACTCAATGTCCTTTAAGTTTCACTTACTGTCCTTTAGCCTAACGATCGTCAGTTATGTCCGTCAAGTCCCCTCACGTACAGATCACGTGAGAGCATAATTGTCATTTTCTTTTAACTATTAGAGTAAACTACAAATTTTGTTCTTTATTTGCACGTTTTGCAATTTTGTCATTTACTTTCACTAATAACACTCAATGTCCTTTAAATTTCAAAAAAGTTTCAGTTAATTACTCTCATTTGGCCTCCAGTTCTGTCTGTCAAGTTCCTTCACGTGCAAATCATGCGATAGAGTAAATTACCCACCATGGTTTAGCTTGTCATACATACAATCCATCATTATTGTCATCCATTTGTTACATCAGGTACAATTTCATCTGAAAAAGACGAGAGAAAAAATGAAAGGCGTATATCTGATCTTTTGAAAACTGAAAAGATATGGAATTAGGGTTTTAATCAAAGGGTTTTATAATATAAAAAGGATGAATGATTAAAAAAGAAAATGAAAATTTTACCCTCACGTGATCTGCACGTGAGGGGATTTGACGGACATAACTGACGGCCAAAGGATAGTAAGTGAATTTTTTTAATTTAAAAGACATTGAGTGTTATTAGTGAAGGTAAATGACAAACTTGCAAAACGTGTAAACATAAAGGATAAAATTTGTAATTTACTCTAAAAGTTAAAAGAAAATGATAATTATGCCCTCACGTGGTCTGCACGTGAGGGGACTTGACAGACAGATCTGACGACCGTTAGGCAAAAGGACAGTAGGTGAAACTCTTAGAAACTTAAAGGACATTGAGTGTTATTAGTGAAGATAAATGACAACATTTGCAAAACGTGAAAACTTAAAGGACAAAATTTGTAAATTACTCCTTTTATTATTAATTAAAAATGATCAACTTAATGTAACACATCTATATATTCGTCACCAGTTAAAAGTTAAAAAGTAAGTACTTATAGTCTTTGTAGTGAGGGTTATGACGCATATAGCGCCTCACACGTCACCAATGGGTATCATAAATGAAATGAAAAAACAAGTGGCATCAGCCACGTGACACATAATGTCACACAAGGAGATTGTGACTACACATAGTCTTATGGCGACAAAAGTGTCTCAATCTTCATCAATCGAATGTAACATCTTTAGGTCTTAAGTTCGATACTAAACGTACTTTTTTTTTGTTTTCTATCAAAACACAACAAATTGTGACGTTTATTATTTTAAATCCAAACCTAGGCGAATTTAGCACAGTAGTTGATGGAGGTAATGAATATAGTCGTGTAACATAACTTTTAAATCATAGGTTCAATACTTTGAACGTTTGACTTCTAATTATAACATCGTTATGCAAATTTAATTTTTTTTGTATTATCGTTTTCTTTATGTTGCGTTTGTATTATCGCCTTCTTTACGTTGCGTTATAACAATGCAACTGTTTTGTGTACCGACGATATCTCTACAGCAACATACGTATTGCAAATCTAGTTTTCATTAGTAATTAAACTAATGGTACAAACTATAAAGACTCACTATGTTCTGTTTGGATTAGAATGTCCGTCTATTCCTCGCACTATACCATAGGAATGAAAGATGCGTCACACCATTAAATAAAGAATTATTTTTTAGTCGCGTCTTTAAGTAAATCGTATTATTTCTTTACCATCAAATAGCCGAAAAGTAACAAAAATAGTCGCTCCAACTAACCCTTTCTTCTCTTTCTTCCAAATCAAATTATGAAGCCACTTCATGAGCGAAATTGACCGATGATCAATAGGAAAAGGGCACTTCATCGAGCTATGACCTTATTCATAACCAAACAAATTTAAAGAATAGGAAACTCACTTCAACTAGACACAAAAAAAAGATAATTAGATAAATCAATATAAACATATCTAGGAAAACACAATAATTATAACTCATTAAATAAAGTACGAATAAGTATTATCTAAATCCAAAATACTAGACCTATAACTCGATAATCATTCAAAAAGACAAAACGGACTGGAACGTTAACACGTGACCCTTTCTATTTTAAGTGAGCAAACCCGACTTCTAACACTTGAGTCTCAATTTGTGTTATCTTTTCGTTTTAGCCTCTAAACGAACCGAACGTTCAGTGAACAGTTCATGAACCGTCCGACGGGAAGTTCGTTTATGTTCGTTTATTTACTAAATGAATGAACATGAACAATTTTTTTGTTCATTTAATTAAATGAACGAACATGAACAACTGTCGCGTTCGTTCATTTATGTTCGTGAATGTTCGTTTATGTTCGTTTATTTTGTTAACCAATAATAATATTGGTTACATCCCCCAACCCGTCGCCAGCCCCTGCCCCCTCTCATCCGACGGCTCCCAGCCCCTCTGCCCATCCGCCACCATTCCCACCGCCACAGCCTACCACCAATACCTCTCAATCCACCCACCCAATGCGCACCCGTGCCAAAGACGGTATCTCAAAACCCCGGATTCCGCTCAATCTTAACCTCAACTCCACCCCACCTATTTCTCCACTTCCCAAATCACACATAGCCGCCCTTCAGGATCCAAATTGGAAGCTTGCCATGGCTAGCGAATATGAAGCCCTATTGGAAAATAATACGTGGGAACTTGTGCCTAGACCTGCAGATGTTCCTGTCATCCGTTGTATGTGGCTGTTTAAACACAAGTTTAGATCGGATGGCTCGTTGGAACGGTATAAGGCCCGTTTGGTGGTAAATGGCAAAAGTCAAACGGTGGGCATTGATTGCGACGACACATTTAGCCCGGTGGTGAAACCCACCACTATACGCACAGTTCTCAGTCTTGCCGTCTCTCGATCATGGCCTATTCATCAATTAGACGTCAAGAACGCATTCCTTCATGGTAATCTTAATGAGACTGTCTACATGTTTCAACCCCCCGGATTCTCTAGCTCCACACATCCGAAACATGTTTGTAAGTTAAATAAATCACTTTATGGGCTAAAACAAGCTCCGAGAGCTTGGTATCATCGTTTTGCAGGTTACATTACAAAGTGCGGCTTCAAGAGCAGTGTTAGCGATACATCTCTATTTATCCTTCACCAAGGACAACATTTGGCTTACCTTCTACTGTACGTTGATGACATTATACTCACCGCTTCATCAGAAGGTCTCTTGAACCAAATAATTGCTCTACTGTCCCGGGAATTTAAAATGACGGATCTCGGGGGCCTCCACCACTTTCTTGGCATTAATGTTGCCAACCAGAAGGATGGTCTTTTTCTATCACAGGCCACTTATGCAACTGACATCCTTTCTCGTGCCAACATGTTGAACTGTAAGCCCTGTTCCACTCCCGTGGAGGTCGGCACCAAACTCAGCGCCACGGATGGCGTCCCCTTTGATGATGGCCCCTTGTATCGGAGTCTTGCCGGTGCCCTGCAATATCTAACAATCACCAGACCCGATCTCTCATATGCCGTGCAACAAGTATGTCTGTTTATGCATGCTCCTCGGGACTCTCATTACCAGTTCCTCAAACGAATTTTAAGGTATATCAAAGGGACGATTCACTACGGTCTTCACATTGCTCCTTCCCGGTCCACACACTTAACTGCTTATTCAGACGCGGACTGGGGCGGTTGTCCAGATTCTCGTCGATCGACTTCCGGGTACTGTGTTTACTTGGGTAATAATCTCATTTCCTGGTCGTCGAAACGACAACCTACTATTTCCCGCTCTAGTGCCGAGGCGGAGTATCGTGGTGTGGCTAATGCCGTCGCCGAAACTTGTTGGATTCGGAATCTTTTGCTTGAGCTTCATGTTCCAATACGGCGCGCGACTCTCGTGTATTGTGACAATGTCAGTGCTGTTTACCTTTCCGAAAATCCGGTCCAGCATCAACGAACCAAGCATGTCGAGCTCGACATACACTTCGTCAGGGATAAAGTTCGCGTCGGCGAAGTCAAAGTTCTTCACGTCCCTGCAGACTATCAGTACGCAGACATCTTCACTAAAGGCCTGCCGAAGCATTTGTTCGTTCGTTTCAGATCCAGTTTATGCCTTCGACAGGCTCCGGCTCAAACTGCGGGGGACTGTTAACCAATATTATTATTGGAATGTATATTGTAGTTATTGTACAAATATCTTTTATTATTAGCCTGATTTAGGTTTCCTTTTCCCAGTATGTATTATATATAGGATTGTATTTCTCTAATGAAACTGATTCAATCATTCATATCAATTGTTCACATATTTATGTTAATGTTATGTGTGTTCGTTTATGTTGGATTATGTTCATTTACATTCGTTTAATTTTATTAATATAATAATATAAGAAATTTTATTAATAAAATACTTAAACTAAGATTGTTGGATGAGTCTTTATGAATTTTGGAATATTTTATGAACATTTGAACCATTCGGTTAGATGTTTTTCTTGATTATTGACATTGTTGGAAATAAGATGTGCTTCTTTATGTTCGCTTAATTTGTGTTCGTTTAAAATTGTGTTCGTTTATGTTCGTGAACCGTTCGTTTAGTCTTAAACAAACGAACATAAAAGAATACGAACATGTCTATTTCCTTAATAAATCGAACACGAACAAGAAATTTTTTGTTCGACTAATGCTCGTGTTCGTGTTCGCTTAAAGTTAAATGAACGAACACAAACATGCCCATGTTCTTGTTCGTTCGGTTCGTTTACAGGCCTATCTATAATGCGCTCATGACTCCCTGGTTGAACAACACTAAACTTAACCGTGGCCAATGTAGATGCATCTCAATGAATAATTGAATATGCTAGAGTAACAATTTGATGTCACAATCTATTTACATATAAGATTTTGACATGTTATATATGTGGAATATAAATTTTAATTTCGGACGAGACATTAATTGTATGAGACAAATACAAAAGATATATTGAGTGTCGTGTGTTAACTTCTATCTATCAAGGATGAAAAACATGTTAGATTTGAAAGGTTTGATTGTCTTATTAGGCCCTGAGTAATGGAGGCACGATGGGAACATGAAAGGCGAAAACGCTTTTGAACACCACCTCTCTAGGCGTTATGAGAGGGCGTTTTCCTTTCTCCGTGGTTTTTGAACAGCACGTGGTGATTTTTTCAAATTTTTTTTAACAAATCATGTAATTTCACATTATTTTCTCCCCTTTAAATAAACCTTATATTCCACACACATTCACTATCCACTTTTAAGCTTTATACTCTATCACACCACTACGGATAACCTTAACGACGAGTCTACCAAGTTACTTTTGAGTCATGTGGGAGTTGGTTGTCAAGTATTACTCGTGCCCATTTCGTGTTAATGTTTTAGGAAAATGAATTAATTGTTACAAGTTATTATTATTTATTTCTTTATTTAAAATGACATATAATTGTATTAAAACGAGCAAGAAACTAGAATAAAAGAGCACTAGGAGAAACTTGATGTAAAATGATGGTTTCTCAACCAAACGGTGTAGTTAAAAAAGAGTAACGCAATACACAAAACCACGTTATGATTTGTGAAAATGGAGAGCATGACTACATCATTTGGACCAATCTAAACTATTTGCTTTCAAGATTCTTGACCCATAGATAAGTGGTAGATTTAATATCCTTCGCAATTTTGCCCGAGTGAGGGTTCATGATTTTGAAAATCTTCTCAATCGCATGTCTACCTTTCGAAATACACTATAAAGTCCTTATTTTTTTTACAACAACTTACATATCCATCTAATATACTCGTAAGTTTACTCTACATTCCATACGAAACCCATACCCTTACTCCTTTTAAAAAAGACAGTAATTAATTACAAACCAAAATATCATTATACCAAAACCCATTGCTAATCCCCTAACCCTTTACACCATCCTCTTTGAACTCCCTAACCCTAACCACCTTCTAGTATAATTAGATTTCGGGGTTTTTTTTCTGGTTCTTCAAGTTTTTTCTATATGAAATTTCAACCCGAAATTCAACCCTAATACAATAGGCTCGGGTTCGAATTCCATCAGGTTTGGATTTTTCGGGTTCCAACATAATAAGATTGGATGCAATTCAGATTGGGTTGGATAATTAAGTTTCGGATAAAGACTCCCTAACCCAATATAAATAAAATAGATATCTATTATTTTTATGTGCATATTGTGGTTCTCAAAGCATTCTAATTTCTTAACTCGATATTTATTATGAGTCCGAGTTGACTCTGAGTCTGACGTCTGCAACTTCCACCGATCCATCCATGGCTTCTTTCACCAAACCCCTACTCTTTGCTTTAATCTCAATCTCCGTCACCGTCTCCGTCACGGCCACCGCCACCGCCACCGTATCGGGCTCAGACATCCACGACATCCTCCCAGACTTCGGATTACCAGTCGGCATCGTACCTAACGCCGTCGAATCCTACACTCTCTCCTCCACCGATGGCGCGTTCACCGTCCAGCTTTCTCGTCCTTGCTACGTTAAATTCGACGATCAAACCGTCTACTACAGCAAGGAAATCCAAGGAAAATTGACTTACGGATCGATCTCCGGTGTCTCCGGGATTCAAGCGAAGCAGTTGTTCCTGTGGCTAAGTGTTACCGGAATGGATCTGGATGCTAATTCCGGTATGCTCGAGTTTCACGTCGGAATTTTGTCGAAGAAGTTACCTGCAGATATGTTTCAGGATGTTCCGGAATGTAAGAGTAAAGCTAGTCAACACGAATTTGACGCTCAATCGATCTAAATCAGCAGGTAATTCCGTTAATTATGGAGATGATTTGCCTGAATTCTGTTTCTGTGTGCCTGTGTAGAAAATTGTGATCTGATCCATTAGAAATATCTTAGATTTTGGTTTATGTTTAACCCTAGGTCAAATAGATAAGGTGATTGATTAAGCGTCGAAGGCTGGATCGATCAGTGATTGAAATCGAATAAGATGAAAATACCGATTTTTTTTGTGTTTTGAGACGGTTCAGGTCGGATTTTGGATGATCATGACGTCCTGAACCGGACCGGCTCGAGACTGAAAAACAAGGATTCCGGTTTTGTGTGTTTGGGTGGGTTCATTGGTTTTCTCGGATAGGACCCCGAGATATCCACTCTAACGTGATTATGAGTCAAGGTTCGGACATACCTGGACCGGACCGACCCAACCCGACCCGAGAAGGAAACCGGTAAGGTGAAAAACTGAAAACAAAGACTGAGAACCGGACCAGACCGGTTTTGTGTGTTTCGGGTCAACCTTTGGCGGACCTGGTCTATTTATAGTTTTCTGTAAATAAGATAAACAGCCTCGGTTATGCAGATTCTATGCTTTGAACACATTTCTAACTGTTAATTTCAAGAAAATTCCCGGTAGTTACCGGTAGTTGATGATGCTTCAAGAACTTGAATCTTATTGACACTATTCATTATTTGCAGGATGCTTGACCAAACTTATATCTATTGACAGTAAAAATCACGCTCTAGCTGAGGTGTTATATGATGTAAGTTGTGCAAGTTTTTAGTTCTCTTGTATAAACTATCTACTTTTGTATGTACTAGCCGTGTGCCCGCGCGTTGCGGCGGCGACAATTTATAGCGTGTTATTTGTCTTCTGTTTGCGTGTTCGCACCGTTTGCACGCTAAGGGCTGTTCGCATTTGATCTTCCTCATATATATATAGTAGTATAGATAGTATATATAGTGGGATACCCGCGCATTGCGGCAGACTATAGTTTATAGCGTGTTATTTGTCTTCTGTTCGTGCGTTTGGCGGCGAGAACAATTTGCAACACGATATTATTTTATGTTAGCGCGATGCGACAGCCTTTTGCCATTCGGTTCCGTTGTTAATTGAACGTCTCGCTTTTACTCGTTTCAAGTAAAAACTTAATACAAAACTCTAAATTGCCATTCATTCAATAGTCCCAACCCAAACAACTTAACAAAAACCAAACAAAATAAGGTTCAACAAAATACGAATTTAAAATACAAATTAAGGTCTTCATATTCAAATACCAAGTTCTAACTCAAGCACCATTAAAATCACGACCAAACCCACTTCCAGAGTCTATTAGGTTCATTGCAACCATTGCCACATCTAATATACCAACCTTATCGTGTCGCTTTACCCATCCAAAAACTAACTCATAGTTTATCAAAATTTTAGTTTACCTAAAAAGAAAGACACCGTACGCAATTTTCATAATACTTGGTGTGCACATATCACTTATTACAAGTGCAACTGAATTATCAAGTATTTTTCAATTTTCATTACCCTTCACATTGCCAGTTACATAATACTTTGCTTATTGATTACTAAAAACATATTACTTCATGAAAATACATCCAGAATTTACAAAGCAAACATATATACCAATGTTCACAAAAATAAACAGATTACTTCACTTGACTCAAAAAAAAAGAATCCTTTGACCATAATGGGTCAAAATTACCACCTTGGGTTGTAATCATTTATATATACTATAGGCACCCTTTGACCAGCTCGACCTTTTGATATTGACCTGTTGAAAGATAAAAGAAATGTACATGTTCCCAATCATGAACTATGACCTCTAGAGCTTATGATTGTGGGTCCTTGACAACCAAACTAAACTCTTGATTCCATTCAGGATTTAAGTTTTGTATTGTACAACTGTTTTCTTTTATTCGTTTATACGCCCATTCAATCTGATGCTGCTCCTTATACCTCAATTTTTTAATTTATGTCTCTTCTAAAATCATCAAAGATAAACACGTTAAATTATAAATGTTTTCTGCATTCAAAGTTGTAACTTGAATTAAAATGAAACAATCTGGTTTCCTGCATTGTTTGATAAAGTGGGTGAGTTTGTTTCTTGGACATTAATACTCACAACGTTGGTTCTCTACTGTTGAAGGGCTGTGATGGATACATTTTATTTTGGGATTCGCCCACCAAACAAAGAAACTATACCTGAAATTGAGGGAGAACATACCTCTTCACTCCTGTAAACTGAAGACAGAAAGAGAGCACCAAAATGACTTGCCTATGCATATACATATATATATATATATATATATATATATATATATATATATGATACTGTATTCTATAATTATTTCATATGACATGCTTCAAAATGACTTGCATACCTGCTTTAGTAATGTATTTAGGTCACCTCCAATACAGTATTCTAAAACAACCACAAATCTGCTGAAGTTTCATACCTATACCAAAAACATATAATATAAAAGTTTTAGCTTTTAACTTCCATTCTACCGTTAGATAGACCATCAATAACCACATTTATAGTTCCAATTTACCTTAAAACTGGAAATTTTAAACAGCAGGTTGACTCCTACCACATCCATTCTGCAAAGTCCAGCTCTATCCAAATCTTCACCTTTCATGCTTACACAAATAATCCCAGATCCATGTTAACATTAAAAGCCATTGCTTCTGGTGTAACACGTGACGCTGCCATTATTAAATCTCCTTCTGGTTCTCTGTCTTCATCATCAACAGCCACTACCATATGCAATATAAATCAAACTTTCATATAAAATATATGGCACAAAATAGTTTCTTATAGTTTAAATGGGTCAGTTTCATAGAAAGTTAATATTTTATATTATTTTTCTGCTTCCTTTGAGCAGGTTTGAACGGGTCAAATTGGGATGGGTTGTGCCACAAAAACGTTCCATTTCTGGTATATTTTATGAACAATTAATCAAGTGGTACAGCAATAACTGCTGCATCCGCAAAAAATGTTGTCCATCTTGAATAGTTACACCTTTCACGCCATTTTTACATCGATTTTTCTTTGTAACCCTCTGTGAATACAAAAATTAAAATCAGTTACTTCCATTTAAAATCAATAACAGTAGCTAATGTATCAGAAGAATGGCTTTATAAATGTTAGATAGATGAGAACACCCTGCCATGAGAAATTAGAAAAAAATGTACCGAGTCTTAAGTTTGCCTTAGTCTTTGTTGATAAAATGTAGATGTCAGGACCTCATTCTGCATATGTGTCTCCTGCAATCAAAAACAAGGGGAAGCAATAGCAATTCTACAAACTGAGAAAATTGATAAATCTGAAAATCTTTATAATTTTAATATTTGAAACAATTCATTTACCTTAAATATAATTCTATTAAGAAAGCAACCAAACCACACCCAATGTTTCAGCTCTGTGCATTATTTTGAAATCCACACATAAAGAAAAATATACAAACAGTCATATAATAGAGGTGAAATAAGGATACCTTGTAGTAGTATTTGAACTTCTGATGTCCCCTTTAAATCTTCAAAACAACATTCCGACCTATACCAAAGTTAGCCTACAGATTGAATGGCTTATCTACAATCCCCCGTGCACTAACCTTCCAAAATCATTATCTTTATCAAAATATAGCGAATTAGCCATTAAAAACAAACAGAAAGTCTAAAACCACCAAACATTGACCTAGCTTCAAAATTCAATTTATGTAAAAGAAATTGAAAATAAATGAAAGCTAATGAGTATGAAAGGCATATAATATTAACATTAGTTTTTTAAATTCAATGTTTTAATGGCTATCTGCTAACTCTTGCACCTGTAGCACCAAAAAGAAAATACAAAACTTTGATTAAGACCCTTCAAGGAACAGAACTGAGTTAAAGCAAAAGCCATACAAAAGAACGTCTGAAATCACTAAACAAAGCAACAAATCAATGAATCTCAAGCATGATTTTAAAATGGATTACAGAAATGACCTTTTATAAATGACCATTCTTCTAAAACCTTTATACATGATTCCCAACAGATCTCAACATTCCTGTACAGCTTAAGCATGATTTTAAAATGTAAACATGATTTTTAAAAATGAACATCCTTCTAAAACCTTTAAACATGAATCTTAAAAATGAGCATCCTTCTAAAACCTTTAAACATGAATCTGAAGCATGATTTTAAAACTATAACATAAACGAACATTCTTCTAACACCTATTAACATGATTTTAAAAAATGACCATTCTTCTAAAAACATTTAAACATGAATCCCAACAGATCTTAACATTCTTGTGTAGCTTAAGCATGATTTTAAAATGCATACCAGAACCCTCCACTCTTCTAAACATTCTTAAGCCAGACTTTAAAACGTACACACGGTAAGCAAGACAATAAATACCTCAGAGGGACAATATCATCATTTCCATCATCAACTTCTGGTAAAGTAAGAATGCAGGGGTTGTCAACAAGCTTCTTCAGAACATATCAACATTCTCACCTTAAAATATTACATAAAGCAGAATATGAATCATTAACATAAAAAAAAAATGCTCTTTAACAAAAAAAATGACAGGTTTGCATGGTATCAACTAAAACGACAATTAGGTATTTGTGTATTATATTAAAACATGATCACTACCAAAATGTACTTCCAATACAAACCTTGAAACTAAAAAATCAGTAAAGAACCTTGCAAATAAGAGATGAACTGCAAGTCCACTAAATAGATATAAAATTTCAATTGTTAAGCCACTGAAACAAACATTATTAACAAAGTTAAACCAAAATAACTTATTGTCCACCGACGGGGCTAATTTGGGAATGCAAAAAAAGGAGTATGTATTTGTTGATCTCTTGTGATTGTGGAGTGTGGACTCTAAGCCTTTGAGGAATAATATAGCTAACACCATGTATCTAATAAAATTATAACAATATCACAACAAAATCAGAGTTGTCATCAAAACTTTGAAAGAAACAAACAACACCACTTCAAAGATCAAAAGAAAACTGATTAGCATAAAACTACTCATGAATTATGTAGACAACTAATATACGCCCTTAGAAGACAATTAAATTATGAAACTATTAAAGAAACTTGACCTTAAGAAAACTTTGATTAGCATAAGGATTCTGATGACACATGAACAGCAATCGAGTTCATATGTCACGCCATTCATAACCCAAGAACAGAAAAACAAAAAACACTAAAAAAAGCACATTAGATCATTCGAAAAACGAAACAGCGAGGCATACTAAAACAAACCTGGAATGAAGCTCGAAGAGGCGACAGGAAGAGGCTGGAATGACGACACCGTTTGCATACACAAACCACCAACATAAACGATTTTCAGATCTGGAAAATTCCAAAACGAACGGACATCGGGCATCAGAAATTAGGGTTTACATGTAGAAGAAAATTAAAACCTAAAAGTGCAGCACATACTAAAACAAACCTGGAAGATGGATTTCTCATTAGGCCATTATCATTCATTGCCTCCAACAAACCTAATTTGGATTTGGATTTGAAGACAGATCTGTATTTCAGAGCACATCACTTCGATTAGGGTTTTCAGGTCTGTACTTGTGTGCCTCGGTTCAAATTTGACAGAGAAATTGTATTTCAAATTTCAAATTGACGTTTTCCAAGTTCATGTAAGCGTCACTTTAAAGATAAAAAGAAAGGGAAGAATCAATCTTAAAATGGAGATTCTCAAGATCAAAAAGGACATCGCTTTGTCTAGTTTCCATTTCGGGTTGTATGTGTTCTGATGTTTTTGATCGATGTGCAGATTAGGGCAGAAGTGTATGAAGAAACTCATCGCGTGGTTGAGACTCACGCTGAAAGGGGTATCCCTGCAGCTCTGGGTTACCTTGAAAGCAAACTGAATTCACCCTCAAAAAGGGAGATTCGCCTGTACGATTTTTGTTTTGTTTTTGAAAAAGTTCGCAAGTTCAAAAAGTCAAGAGAGAAGAAAGGTCTTAGCTTTGAAAGCATACTGCATTCACACTCAAAATAGAAGAAAGGTCGCCGGTTCTTTAAAATCCTCTTCCGGTTTAAGACCACATTGAGTGAAGAAAGGGTTGCAATGCATTATTGTGTTGTACATTGTGCTTGGTGAGTTATACGCGTCTTAATTTTAAGACGCCTATATTACGAAAATGCCATTTTGATCAATATGTATTATATAGTAGTATAGATTGTCATCAAAACTTTGAAAGAAACAAACAACACCACTTCAAAGAATTATGTGGACAACTAATATACGCCCTTAGAAGACAATTAAATTATGAAACTATTAAAGAAACTTGACCTTAAGAAAACTTTGATTAGCATAAGGATTCTGATGACACATGAACAGCAATCGAGTTCATATGTCACGCCATTCATAACCCAAGAACAGAAAAACAAAAAACACTAAAAAAAGCACATTAGATCATTCGAAAAACGAAACAGCGAGGCATACTAAAACAAACCTGGAATGAAGCTCGAAGAGGTGACAGGCAGAGGCTGGAATGACGACACCGTTTGCATACACAAACCACCAACATAAACGATTTTCAGATCTGGAAAATTCCAAATCGAACGGACATCGGGCATCAGAAATTAGGGTTTACATGTAGAAGAAAATTAAAACCTAAAAGTGCAGCACATACTAAAACAAACCTGGAAGATGGATTTCTCATTAGGCCATTATCATTCATTGCCTCCAACAAACCTAATTTGGATTTGGATTTGAAGACAGATCTGTATTTCAGAGCACATCACTTCGATTAGGGTTTTCAGGTCTGTACTTGTGTGTCTCGGTTCAAATTTGACAGAGAAATTGTATTTCAAATTTCAAATTGACGTTTTCCAAGTTCATGTAAGCGTCACTTTAAAGATAAAAAGAAAGGGAAGAATCAATCTTAAAATGGAGATTCTCAAGATCAAAAAGGACATCGCTTTGTCTAGTTTCC
>JBCNJP010000014.1:21129023-21146023 GCA_039602395.1 Deinandra increscens subsp. villosa
CCGAGATAAACGGTAATATTATTTGTTAACTCAAATAATTACACAGTGATGGTGGTAAAATATTAAAGATTATAAAAGTTAAACTTTATAATTTTATACATAGATTCTTTTATAAATTAAAGATTTATAAAGATAAACGGGATATTATCATTTTTAAAGTCAGTTGGTCCCATGTACATTTTTAATCTAAAAACCATCTCGTTATACCTATCCTATCTCTCTACCTCTCCACGCATGAACTAAAGAAAACACATTCTCATATTTTCTTTTAGTTTTTATTACTTAACTCATAAAAAATATATATATAAAAAGAAATTAACCCCCACTTTGTTTCTTACCTTCACGTCTCACCCCTACCAACATGAAATTTCTTACATTTTATTTCCTTTAAACATTAATAATATATAAATGTACATATCATGTGGACCATTGGGTGTTTACATGGATGGATCCCTTTCCACACAAAAATGAAGTCAATACATGCTTCCTTTTGAAGCCTATTTAACTAACTCATCAGGGAAGTCACAAACACAATTCTATGCTCTCTGTGATATTTTGAATATCATCCTCCCCCTTTACTCTACGAATTCTAACTCCCACAAAATCATATATATTTCTCCTTCACAAATAGAACACAATCCTCATCCTAAAAATCCACTTTTAAATCCTTCGAGCACGTAGTCAAACACCAAGTCTCGAAGACTCATCAACCTCGTTTGAGGGCTCACGGGTGAACTCAACATTTCATCTACACGTCCTTCTCCTTGCTTGCTTAAAGTGAGATATCTTTCATTTTCCTTTTATAGCGTTATTTTGAGCTAGACACGAAACCATTTACGAGCCATTTGGATTAACCGCGTTGACTAAAGAAAACCACTAATCTTATATTTAACTAAAAGTTATACTCAAATGTAAAATATACTCAACTATTTTTTCTTCCTCTGAGTTCTGTCATCAATTTCACGTTAAATATCTTGTACTTCAACGGCACAAAAATTATAAACGTCATAACCATTACTTGGGACGGGAATTAAATGACCCCTCGGTCACCTAAATCAAAGTTACTGTAGTGAAATTTATATTCGCAGTTTTATTTTATTTGCATAAAACATTAACGAAATTTTGTTATATAAAAACGTGTCTCAAATTTATTATACTTATTTCAATTATATTAAATATTAGATCTAACGGGTATCCATTATGACCGTTAAGACTCTCAATATTTATAATGTTACTAAAATGGATTTTATAAACACTAAGTTGAGACTTAGACTTATTAAAAATTAACTATTAGTAAAGTGTATATTTCTTTTAAAATAAATATATATTCGTTTCAGTTTAAATAACGGACACAACCGGAGACAAAAATATTAATTATCCAACTCACTCGAAATATAACTAGTATTTATGGAACCGCGTTTACTTGAGTATTCAGATACACGTATATTTATGGAATAAATATACTTTTATTAAAACAAATAATTATCACCAACGGATAAACGGGTTAACTCACTTAACTGGACTCGACTAGTCTAAATGGTTGACTTAGATATTTGACCCATATCACTAAACCTTAGAATGTCTTTATATAATTTAGGACACGGATAGGCCATCTTCATATCACTCGGACTATTCTCATATTCCGCTTATTGATCATGTGAGTACTCATATCCCCTTTCATTTTCAAGTTTTGGGATGGAACATGTATACATATTCAAATATCAAATTCTTTATTCATTTTACAAATCATGCGATTTCATTCTATGTCTTTGTGTGATTACATGCTATATGTTGAACTATGGTTTTTATATGCAAATTCAATTTTCAAGCGTAATCATTAACATACAAGCCTATGGTAACAATGATGGATCCATTGGACTGACAACCCACCTGAATTTGACCGGTTTGGCATTCGGGTGATTGAAACCTATTTCATTAACTTAACTTGCGAGTTAAGGGCGCTAGTCAACAAAGGTTTGGTTATGCACATTCAAATTCAATATTGGTTTATCCATACATGCTTGAGTCTACATTGGACATTTGAATCGCTTTCAATATACTATATGTAATTATAACCCTATGTTTACTCACCAACTATTTTTAGTTGACCCTCTCTATTTTTATACATGTTTCAGGACATGCAGTGTGAGCCATACTTGATTGATGCTACATCTAGGATGCTTTGGACCTAGTTAAATCAATTAAGACTTTATCTTTATGTTATGTGTATTTGAACCTCATGTTTGAATTGAAATATTGGTAATGATTAAATATTGAAACTTTAATTAGTGTCATGAGCATTTGGACAATCATCATGCCCCGACGTAAATTCCGCCGTCGGTTGGGGTGTGACAGATTGGTATCAGAGCCGTGGCTATAGGGAATTAGGTTATTAGAAATGGTGACCTAGACTATGGCTTTAGGTGTCCAAACATGAGTATCTCATGTCTTGCATGCTTATTACATATTACTCTATGTCCATATATATATATATATATATATATATATATATATATATATATATATATATATATACACATATATGCTACTTAATATTACCTTACTCCCTTCAACCTCTCCTACCACACACGTTTCCACTTTACACTACATTCGAAATTTCATTATTCTTTTTACTTTTCAATTTTCAATCTCGTCGAAGTTTAAGTTCTAAGTGACGGACATGTAGTAACTGGAAGGGTGGACACCGGTAACCAAGTTTTCTCTCTAGAAAGGCATTTCGTATAAATCTATGTCGACCGCTGGGCTCGAATGCCGATCTAAGGAATTCTTGGTGATAATGTCTTACCTATTAGGCCAAAGCATGTCGTATCAAACGTCACACGAACTAAAATAACTTTGATAAGTCAAGGTGATCAGTTTAATGGTTACCATTCAATACTTTGATTTTTTTTTTACAATTCAACGAGATTTATTTTTCTGCTTCGTATTTCATTCCAAATGCAAAGCCCTACGTTACTCTGGTGATTTATACAACCGATTTACAAATTTTTCAACCTAATTTTCATGATTTTTCATACATCCCTGATGTGTTTATTATCTATCAATCTTTTTGGAATCCTTGGACTCACATTCTCTTTCACTTTAATTCAGCATGTCTATTCATTTCAACGGTCGTCGTTCTGGAAACTCAGGACGCAAGATGGCTGCTCAAATAGCCAAGCAAATGGCTAAAGTCATCCCAGATATGATGGTTAAACTCCAACAGAACCTCAACACTAACCAGAATAACCAAGTTGTTGTTAATCCCCCCCATTGCACCTTCAAGCACTTCAACTCCTGCAACCCACCCATCTTCTACGGGTCTGAAGGGGCTACTGGCCTGCTCCAATGGTACGAGAGCATGGAGAACACTTTTCTCAACAGCGACTGCCCTGAAAATCTAAAGGTTCGTCATGCTACCAGTGTCTTCCAAAAAGAGGCACTCACCTGGTGGAACAGCGAAAAACACACTCGGGGTTTGGATGCTGCCATAGCCTTATCTTGGAACGAAGTCAAGGAACTCATGAACCGTGAGTTCTGCCCTCGTAGCGAGATCATGAAACTCGAGGTTGAGTTTTGGGGACTGAAGCAAGATAGTGGTGAAAACTTAGCTTACAACACTCGTTTCAAACAGCTAAGCTACTTGGCTCCTCACTTGGTTGAACCTCTTTCTCGAGCCATCGAGAAGTACATTAAGGGTCTCCCAATTCAAATTCGAGACACCATGTGGGGTAGAAATCCTGAGACTCTCGCAGAGGCTATGCGTCTAGGTGCAATTCTTACTGATGATCATGTAGAAGCAGGGACACTATTCAGAAAGGGCACTAAGAAATCATCTGACAAAGCCTCAACCGATTCACCTAAAGAAGTTAAGGCTGAGTCATCTGGTGCCAACAAGAAGAAGCGAAAAGCTAACAATCGCAACTATGCTATCATCACACCAGCCACACCCATAACCCAGGTTGCTCCTACTGCTCAGCCCATCAAGAAGCCATACACTGGGATCTTACCCCAGTGTAACACATGCAAATACCATCATCCTGCGACGATCGTATGTCGCCAGTGCCTCAACTGTGGTCGATATGGCCATTACACCAACCTTTGTCGCCAACCCTTGCGAGCCCAAGCTCAACAACCCTTTGCTCAACCCATGGCATTACCCAATGCTCCACCAATGATTAATGGGCGTGCTTGCTTCCAGTGTGGTGACCCAACTCATTTCCGCAATGCATGCCCAAGGTTGACCATTGTGAACAACGCTCAAGCTAACCCAGTCAACCAGGGTGCACGTGGTCGTGCATACAACCTCAATGCTAACCAAGCTCAAGCCAACAACGAAGTGGTTAATGGTACGTTCCTTGTTAATAACCATTATGCCTCTATTTTGTTTGATACTGGTGCCGACAAGAGTTTTGTTTCTATTGAATTCGAGCCCTTACTTGCTACTCCTCGAACCGCCTTAGAGAAACCTTTCACGGTTGAAGTGGCGGATGGAAAACCCATCACCATTGACTCTATTATTCGTAATTGCACACTTAATTTCAACGAGCACGATTTCCCCATCGACCTTATACCTATGCAACTAGGTAGTTTTGATGTCATAGTAGGCATGGATTGGCTAACTCAAAATCGTGCCGAAATCATTTGTTTTGAGAAGGCTATTCGAATTCCACGTGTAGATGGTCAGGTTTTGATGATCTATGGTGAAACACCCTCTAAAGGCCTTAAACTCATGTCATGCACCAAAGCCCGCAAGTACTTACGCAAGGAATACGTGGCATTCTTGGCCCATATTGTGAAGACAGATGTTAAGGAGAAGAAGATACAAGACATTCCAATCGCTCGAGATTTTCCTGAAGTCTTCCCTGAAGACGTATCGGGTCTTCCTCCTATTCGACAAATTGATTTCCGCATCGATCTTGTACCTGGTGCAACTCCTGTGGCTAGGTCTCCTTATCGTCTTGCACCTTCCGAGATGCAAGAGTTGTCTAATCAACTCCAAGAGCTTTCTGACAAAGGCTTTATTCGTCCAAGTTCCTCACCTTGGGGAGCACCCGTTTTATTCGTGAAGAAGAAGGATGGATCATTTCGTATGTGCATCGACTATCGTGAACTCAACAAGCTCACCATTAAGAATCGATACCCTCTACCGAGAATCGACGACCTCTTTGATCAACTTCAAGGTGCCAATTGTTTCTCCAAAATCGATCTTCGTTCTGGATATCATCAGCTTCGAGTTCACGACGATGATATTCCAAAGACCGCCTTTCGAACAAGGTATGGTCACTTCGAGTTCACAGTCATGCCTTTTGGCTTAACAAACGCACCTGCAGTATTCATGGATTTGATGAATCGCGTATGTAAGCCCTACTTGGATAAATTTGTGATCGTCTTCATTGACGACATTCTAATCTACTCCAAATCAAAATCTGATCACGAACAACACCTACGTCTGATTTTGGAACTCTTGAAGAAAGAACAATTATACGCTAAATTCTCTAAATGTGAATTTTGGCTTAAGGAAGTTCAATTTTTGGGACACATCGTCAATGATAAAGGCATCCATGTAGATCCTGCTAAGATCGAAGCCGTTAAAAATTGGAGTATTCCTACTACTCCCACTGAAATTCGTTCTTTTCTTGGTTTAGCAGGCTACTACCGACGTTTCATTTCTAACTTCTCCAGGATTGCTTTACCACTCACCGCCTTGACTCACAAAGGCAAACCATATGAGTGGGGTCCCAAGCAAGAGCAAGCATTTCAGACACTTAAACAAATGTTATGCGATGCTCCTATCCTAACTCTTCCTGATGGTAACGATGATTTTGTCGTCTATTGCGATGCATCGAACCAAGGTCTTGGTTGTGTTCTCATGCAACGAGGAAAGGTTATCGCTTATGCATCAAGACAACTCAAAATCCACGAGAAAAACTACACGACGCATGATCTCGAGCTTGGTGCGGTCGTCTTTTCTTTGAAAATTTGGAGGCATTACCTATACGGTACCAAATGTGTGATCTTCACCGACCACAAAAGCCTCCAACACATCTTTGATCAAAAGGAGCTAAACATGAGACAACGACGATGGGTCGAACTACTAAACGACTATGACTGCGAAATTCGCTACCATCCCGGCAAAGCAAATGTTGTAGCCGATGCTCTTAGTCGTAAAGACCATGTCAAGCCTATTCTACTTCAAAGTATTCATATTCAAACCGATGTTCAGATGCGTATCTTTGAAGCACAAAATGCCTCAGTCACCGAGGGTAACATGTATGAAGAAATGTCATGTGGTGCTGAACTCCAATTGGAAACCAAACCAAATGGTCTCCTATATTTCTTAAATCGTCTTTGGATTCCTGATCGCAACGATCTTCGTAGTTTCATCATGAGCGAGGCTCACAAGTCCCGCTATTCTATTCATCCCGGTGCAGACAAAATGTATCAGGATCTCCGTTGTCATTATTGGTGGCCCGGCATGAAAAAGGACATTGCCCTCTTTGTGGCTAAATGTCTCACCTGCTCCAAAGTCAAAGCCGAACATCAACGACCCTCTGGCTTGCTTGAACAACCAGAGATACCGGTGTGGAAGTGGGAAAACATAGCCATGGATTTCATCACTAAACTCCCACGCACTTCAGATGGCCACGATAGCATTTGGGTAATCATTGACCGACTGACCAAATCAGCTCACTTCATTCCTATTCGAGAAAAGTATCGAGTCGGGAAATTATCTCGAATTTACATCAAAGAAATTGCGTGTCGTCATGGTGTACCTTTGAGCATTATCTCCGATCGTGATGGTCGCTTTATCTCTCGCTTTTGGCGATCTCTTCAATCGGCTTTCGGTACTCGTCTAGACCTTAGCACCGCTTATCATCCTCAAACCGATGGTCAATCTGAACGAACTATCCAAACACTCGAGGATATGCTTAGGTCTTGTGTCATCGATTTCGGTGGCAATTGGGATTCACATTTACCTTTGATCGAGTTCTCGTATAATAACAGCTATCATACGAGCATCGGCATGGCACCTTTCGAGGCACTCTATGGTCGTAAGTGTCGCTCACCTATTTGTTGGAACGAGATTGGTGAAGCCCAAATCACTGGTCCTGAGTTAATCCAAGAAACTACTGACAAAATCCTGCAAATCCGTGATAATCTACTCGCTGCTAGAAGTCGTCAAAAGAGCTACGCTGATAAACGACGCAAACCCCTAGAATTCGAAGTCGGCGACTTGGTACTCCTTAAGGTATCCCCTTGGAAGGGAGTTGTCCGATTTGGAAAGAAAGGAAAACTAGCACCCCGCTACGTTGGCCCATTCAAAGTCCTTAAAAGGATTGGGAAAGTGGCTTACAAGCTCGAGCTACCTTCTGAGCTCAAAAATGTTCATCCAACCTTTCACGTATCTAATCTTCGGAAATGCTTAGCCGATGAAAACCTCCACATTCCTCTAGATGAAGTACACATTGATGAATCAATGCACTTTGTGGAGAAACCCGTGGAAATCATGGATCGTGATGTCAAACAACTCAAGCGGAGTCGCATACCTATTGTCAAGGTTCGTTGGGAATCTAAGCGTGGACCGGAATTCACTTGGGAACGTGAAGACCAAATGAAAACCAAGTATCCACATCTTTTTGCATCAGCCTCCTCGTAATCAATTTCGGGACGAAATTCCCTAAAGTAGGGGAGACTGTGACATCCGTCTATTTTTCATATTTGTAACCCGACCCGTTTCTAGCTATCCATGAAATTTCAATTTTTAACTATAGCAATAAACCTTGAGGATTTACGATAATATTTTATTATTGTCATCCTTGTTACGTTATACACACACACACACACACACCACACTATTATTCATGATAGGGTCATATCCGAGTCAACCCAATCCGAGATAAACGGTAATATTATTTGTTAACTCAAATAATTACACAGTGATGGTGGTAAAATATTAAAGATTATAAAAGTTAAACTTTATAATTTTATACATAGATTCTTTTATAAATTAAAGATTTATAAAGATAAACGGGATATTATCATTTTTAAAGTCAGTTGGTCCCATGTACATTTTTAATCTAAAAACCATCTCGTTATACCTATCCTATCTCTCTACCTCTCCACGCATGAACTAAAGAAAACACATTCTCATATTTTCTTTTAGTTTTTATTACTTAACTCATAAAAAATATATATATAAAAAGAAATTAACCCCCACTTTGTTTCTTACCTTCACGTCTCACCCCTACCAACATGAAATTTCTTACATTTTATTTCCTTTAAACATTAATAATATATAAATGTACATATCATGTGGACCATTGGGTGTTTACATGGATGGATCCCTTTCCACACAAAAATGAAGTCAATACATGCTTCCTTTTGAAGCCTATTTAACTAACTCATCAGGGAAGTCACAAACACAATTCTATGCTCTCTGTGATATTTTGAATATCATCCTCCCCCTTTACTCTACGAATTCTAACTCCCACAAAATCATATATATTTCTCCTTCACAAATAGAACACAATCCTCATCCTAAAAATCCACTTTTAAATCCTTCGAGCACGTAGTCAAACACCAAGTCTCGAAGACTCATCAACCTCGTTTGAGGGCTCACGGGTGAACTCAACATTTCATCTACACGTCCTTCTCCTTGCTTGCTTAAAGTGAGATATCTTTCATTTTCCTTTTATAGCGTTATTTTGAGCTAGACACGAAACCATTTACGAGCCATTTGGATTAACCGCGTTGACTAAAGAAAACCACTAATCTTATATTTAACTAAAAGTTATACTCAAATGTAAAATATACTCAACTATTTTTTCTTCCTCTGAGTTCTGTCATCAATTTCACGTTAAATATCTTGTACTTCAACGGCACAAAAATTATAAACGTCATAACCATTACTTGGGACGGGAATTAAATGACCCCTCGGTCACCTAAATCAAAGTTACTGTAGTGAAATTTATATTCGCAGTTTTATTTTATTTGCATAAAACATTAACGAAATTTTGTTATATAAAAACGTGTCTCAAATTTATTATACTTATTTCAATTATATTAAATATTAGATCTAACGGGTATCCATTATGACCGTTAAGACTCTCAATATTTATAATGTTACTAAAATGGATTTTATAAACACTAAGTTGAGACTTAGACTTATTAAAAATTAACTATTAGTAAAGTGTATATTTCTTTTAAAATAAATATATATTCGTTTCAGTTTAAATAACGGACACAACCGGAGACAAAAATATTAATTATCCAACTCACTCGAAATATAACTAGTATTTATGGAACCGCGTTTACTTGAGTATTCAGATACACGTATATTTATGGAATAAATATACTTTTATTAAAACAAATAATTATCACCAACGGATAAACGGGTTAACTCACTTAACTGGACTCGACTAGTCTAAATGGTTGACTTAGATATTTGACCCATATCACTAAACCTTAGAATGTCTTTATATAATTTAGGACACGGATAGGCCATCTTCATATCACTCGGACTATTCTCATATTCCGCTTATTGATCATGTGAGTACTCATATCCCCTTTCATTTTCAAGTTTTGGGATGGAACATGTATACATATTCAAATATCAAATTCTTTATTCATTTTACAAATCATGCGATTTCATTCTATGTCTTTGTGTGATTACATGCTATATGTTGAACTATGGTTTTTATATGCAAATTCAATTTTCAAGCGTAATCATTAACATACAAGCCTATGGTAACAATGATGGATCCATTGGACTGACAACCCACCTGAATTTGACCGGTTTGGCATTCGGGTGATTGAAACCTATTTCATTAACTTAACTTGCGAGTTAAGGGCGCTAGTCAACAAAGGTTTGGTTATGCACATTCAAATTCAATATTGGTTTATCCATACATGCTTGAGTCTACATTGGACATTTGAATCGCTTTCAATATACTATATGTAATTATAACCCTATGTTTACTCACCAACTATTTTTAGTTGACCCTCTCTATTTTTATACATGTTTCAGGACATGCAGTGTGAGCCATACTTGATTGATGCTACATCTAGGATGCTTTGGACCTAGTTAAATCAATTAAGACTTTATCTTTATGTTATGTGTATTTGAACCTCATGTTTGAATTGAAATATTGGTAATGATTAAATATTGAAACTTTAATTAGTGTCATGAGCATTTGGACAATCATCATGCCCCGACGTAAATTCCGCCGTCGGTTGGGGTGTGACACTGCTAATCCATTCTGTTGGGGAGTGTCAGGGATAGTGTAATGCCTTGCAATTCCACTAGACTTACACATTCTATAAAAATCTTGGTTACAAAATTCAAGCCCATTACCTGACCCGATTTTCTTGATTTTGTTACCAGTCTGATTTTCCACTAAAATCTTCCATTCTTTAAATTTTTGAAAAGCATCAGATTTATGTTTGAGCATTATTACCCAAACCCTCCTAGAATAGTCATCAATAATGGACAAAAAATACCTTGCCCCTCCCAATGAAGTCACTCTAGCAGGACCCCATAGATCAGTGTGTATATAGTCTAATTTCCCTTTAGAAGTGTGTTTGCCTTTACCAAACCTTACTCTATGTGCTTTCCCATAAATGCAGTGCTCACAAAATTCTATTTCAGTATTACTTAGTCTTTTAAACACTGCTTTGTTATTCAGTTCTATAAGTCCCTGCCCACTGATATGACCCAGCCTATAATGCCACTTAGTGGCATTATTCATATCAGTTGATGTATTGACAACATTCACTGACCCATTAATAGTTTGTCCATCAAAAGTATAGATGTTATTACATTTTCTAACACCTGACAGGACCACCATTGAACCACTTGCAACAATTGCCTTACCATGTCTAAGACTTACATGGTAACCTTGTTTTTCAAGTGTTCCCAAAGAAACCAAGTTTCTTGTCAGTTGAGGAATGTACCTGACATCCAGCAATTTGAACTCATGCCCATTCTTTAACCCAAGCACCACAGTTCCAATCCCTTTTATGGCACATTCCCTGTCATCACCTAAATGGACTTTTCCAAGATTCTTGAACTCCAATCTGTTGAATAACTCCTTATATGGACACATATGATAAGAGCAGCCTGAATCCATTATCCATTCATTCTTGGATTCATCATTAGTCACTTCTAACACTTCTGAGCTTTCATAGCCATCTTGTGACCCCTCAGGAGAACTGTTTCCACTATGTGCAGTCTTGAAATGGCTATTCTCACCTTTCTTCTTCCTTCTTTCAGGGCACTCTCTTTTGAGGTGCTTTTCAGACCCACACACATAGCACTTTCTATTGAACTTGCCACTGTTAGACTTTGATCTTGCAGCCCCCTTGCCTTTAAAACTCCTTTGTTCACTCCTTCCTCTTACAACAAGACCATTACCTTCATCAAGCTCTTCAGTCCTTTTCTTGAGTTCCCTTGACTTCAATGCAGCCATAACCTCATCCATGGATAAAGATTCTCTCCCATATAACACTGTATCCACAAAATTGTCATATGACTGAGGCAAAGAAGAGAAGAATAGCAGTGCTTGATCTTCATCTTTGATCTGCACTTCAATATTTTCCAAATCCAGGACTATTTTATTGAATTCATCAGACAAGTCAGAGATTGATTTGCCTGTGGTCATTTGGAACGTGTACAATTTCTTCTTGAGGTATAGCCTCTGTGACAAACTTTTAGTCATGTAGAGAGACTCCAATTTCAGCCACATAGCCGCGGCTGATTTCTCCTTTGAGACCTCCCTCAAGACCCGATCTCCTAGACTGAGAACAATGGCGCTATGTGCTTTATTCAACATTGGCTTCCAGTCTTTCTCTTCAACCGAATCTGGTTTATTATCTTCACCGAGTAGAGCATCTTCGATCCCCTGTTGAACCAACAATGCACGCATCTTTACTCTCCAAAGACTGAAATCATTGCTGCCATCGAACTTCTCAATTTCGAACTTCGTAGTCACCATCGCTCCACCTTAATCCAAAGTGTCGTCGTCTTCTTCAACAATTCCAATCGATTTCAGTATCAATTTCTTCGAGCCCTTACACTGGCTCTGATACCAATTGAAGAAATTAACAAAGAAATTGAACCAATCTTATTGATGAACAATCAAGAATGAAAGTATAAAACTGAAACAAGAAGAAACTATACAATTGAACAAAGAAAACCTAGCCTAAAATTGGAGCTGATCGCGAGCTTAAAAACCCCCAAATCAGTCGGTTGAAAGCAACAACCATTTTCCACTTTGCCCCCTCAAAGAATGAGTAACTTGACATAATGGAGCTAACGATTCTAACGGCTAGTTGTGACTTGTCTCTAATGAGGTAATGATCGGTTCAACCCGAGTTCGAAACCCGGTAGTAGCATATTCCTCATTTTATTCACAGTATTGTGTAGGAAGCCTTCTGTGGATATAAGTCCACCCGAGTGGAGGAATTTAGGGGTATGGGTTCAAGAGTCTATCAAAAAAGGGAATTTAAAGCGCATAATTGATTCAGATCTACGACATGAAATATCCCCAAAATGTTTGAAGACTTTTGTTAAAATTGCAACGAGATGTTTGCACAACAGTGTAAAAGAACGACCTACTATGGTTGATGTTGTGGTCGGTCTTGAATCTATATTGGCATTACAACAGAAATTCAATAATTCAACGCAATCTAGAGACAAAACAATGTTTAATATGTTTCCATTGCCCTCCAACCGAAAAAACTCTGGTATTTCTGACTCAATTTCAATTGTGTAGACATTGCACATCCCTCTTTGTAGTACATACTTGCACAATATCAGTGAAAATATGGAAATGCCAGCTCCTAACTTCAAAAAACAAAAAAATATTATTGATGTTTATTTTCTTACAACCTAAGGGTTGCTAGTTAGTGTCATCGGAGACTCATTTACCCGACTGAATTCTGGGATTTAGATGCAATGAGATGCTTATTTGAGAAGCTGTAGAGGCCATATATAGTTTCTTTTAGTATTATGCATAATTCTTTTTGTTTTTAGTAGGATCGCTATCCAAAAATGAGTTTGTGGCACAACTTGTTGTCCGTTTACCCATCACTTCATTGTAAAAAGTTTTGGATCATGTTTAATGGAAAGTTAAGTTCAAGAAAAAAAAAACTAGTGGGTCTCACAGTAACCAAATTTAGTAATGTATTATGTTTGGTTTACTAACATTAGAGGGGATATAGGAGGATGTGCGTTAAGTATAGAGACTCCCTATTACCAAAGAAACTTATATGGTAGTGATCCCTAAAAGCAACATTAGTATACTGTATGATTTCAAGGTCCTCATCTTCCATTATTGTAACTCTAAGGTACCACAATTTAGGCGATTGATAAACCCTAGGTCTAGTATGAGAGACGTAAGGAGCATCGGAGCTCCATTATTAGGCAGATCGTGAACAGGACAGTGGATAGCTTTGGACGGGGTTTCGTGTAGAGAGCGGTGGGCGGAGGTGGAGGTGAGGTAGGCGACTGCCGTTGGGCGGTGGTGTTTCTGTGGATTAGAGCGACGAAGACGATGTGAAGGAAAGTTAGGGTTGAGGAAGAATATTTTGGAACGGTGGGCGGGAATATAGACTTTTATGGAAAGCGGGGACTAAAATTAAATAAAAAAGAAAAACATAAAGTGACGGAATGGAATGACGCGTATATCACTAAGTGTACTCCGTGTTTTTTTTAAATAGATTTATGACATAAATTTTATGACGCGCAAAAATGCGCGTCATCTACCCTTAAGAATTTACATTTCTTGACAGTTTTTTTATAACACGTGGTTTTGCGCGTCATCGTTCGCGTGTCAAGAAAGCCCCTCTTTCTAGTAGTGTATTCCGCCTTTAATCCAGAATCATGTTCAAGAACTCTCAGCCTTCTCATCATCTAACACTTTCTGACATTCAGAAAGCTACAAATAACTTTGATAATTCATTACTAATCGGAAGGGAAGTTTACAGAGGTGAAGTTTATTCCAATGGAGAAACTCTTGTTGTTGCGGCTATTAAACGGTTGAATCCCAACTCAACGGGGAAAACTCCGCCGGAGCTTGAAGCACTTTCCACTTCTCGGCACCCTAATCTCGCCTCCTTGATTGGTTACTGTAACTATGCAAAAGTAAGAGAAGTTAAGAAGTCATTGTGGAAGAATGTGTGTAATAATCATCTAGCCTGCTTGTTTAGTAGTTACTTTAATTGCGTAAAAGAAGTTGAAAAAGAATCAATGTGGGAGAGTGTGTCTAGTTATGATGAAGAAACCATACTTGTGTATGAATATGTTCCGAATGGAACACTTAAAGATCATCTGCATGTCTTCCGCACCCCTTTATCTTGGATTACGCGACTAAACATCTGCATAGATGTCGCGCGTGCCTTAGACTACCTGCACACACGCACGGGTACTAAGACGAATACCGCTCTTATGCATGGCGACCTTAAAAGCTCAAATATTTTGTTGACCAAAAGTTGGAGGGCTAAAGTCTCGGACTTCGGCTTGGCAAGAATAGGCCCTTTCCAGCCCTTACATTGGGCTCATGTCTTCGTGTTTCCTCACGAAACTTTTGGGTATCACGATGCTTATTCTCTCGCTATGACTGGACGATTGACAAAGAAATCAGACGTTTACTCATTTGGAGTAGTGTTATTGGAAGTGCTATGTAGAAAGCTCGCTTTAGATGAGTGTCGTTACGATGGCCAACGGACTCTAGTGAGGTGGGTTCAAGTTTCCCTTAAAAAAGGGAATTTAGATGATATAATTGATCCGGAGATCAAGAATGAAGTATCCTCAAAAGGTTTGAAGGATCTTTTTGATAACGCAGAGAGATGCTTGCGTGAATGTTGGGAAGAACGACCTGATATGGCTGAGGTTGTGAGCAGTCTCGAGTCTGGTATTTCTAGCTTCTCCTCAATCTTTGAATTTTGTAGATAAAGTTTCTCATTGCATATACTAGCACTGAGAACACATCTCCTAAGTCCTAACTTCAAACAAATAAAAACAAATATTAATGTTTATTTTGTTCATTTGTTGTTTGTATGTGAGAAATTGTAGATTAATCAAAGAGAGTATGAAATAGTTATCTCTTAGCCTAGGTATACATCCTTTTCATGTCAAGAGAGTATGGTGTAGATTATGAAAATCTTTTTATAATACATGCATCCAAAGATGTATTCATATAGCCTTTGCAGCTTGCATTTTTAGAGTGTCCATGTGTCTAGTTCATTGTTTCCATAGTTTTTCTTTTCGAGCCAGATTCGTATACTCATGTTCTGTTCTTGCTTTCTTCTGTAGTTAGAATATTTATGTGAATACGTTCATCATGGGCTTTTGATGCGTGTCATGTTATATAAACGGTTTCTTACAACTTATGATTAGTGACTGTATAAGGATCTTGTAAATTGGTTCATAACTTCAAAGTACATATATATTGTATCATAGTAACAGGGTTCGCTAAGAGGGGTGGCGAATTCCGTACCGAGTCGATCGAACCCTTTCCGGGTGCGAAAGCGAATCGGGAACGATCGGGTTCGCGAACCCAATTGAAAATCGACCGAATCGGTTGATTGTTCCAGATCCATGGTGGTTCGCGAATTGAAGTCGCCGGGTTCGCGAATTGAATATTGTCGGTTCGTTTTTTTTTAGAAATTTGGTACGCTTACGGGAATATGGAGAGTTGGTTACTTGGTTTGCTCAAATCTTTTCCTTAATTACTAAAGATCATTGATTTTTTAAAATGGTCTGCCCTTAAATTTTGTGTAGATTTTTAGATAAATAGACAAATAGCACAACAGTTTATGGTACACCGTACCACATGATACGATACATCGAACCCGAAATGGTACATCGTACCGGAGCGAACCGAAATGAGCCTACCCTCTAGCGAACCGAATTGCGAACCCGTACCACGTTCCCGTACCGGAGCGAACCGCGAACCATGTGACTATGTATTGTATCATAAGGATATTGGGACCAACATTAGTTTGTGTTGTAGTGGAAAGTTAACCTTTGTTTCTATTATTTGACTCAGTTCTCCATGATCCAAGTAATTGCAAGGGGAACACAAACTTCCCAAAAGTTCTTGCAGATTCCCAAAGTCCACGCCTAAGTGTGAAGGAAATTGCGTTTGATTATTTGGAAAAGGCTACACGAGGGTTTAGTAAACCTTTGATTTCGGATGATCAAGGTTCGGGAGATGTGTTCTTGGGTTGGGTCAAGCAGAACACGTTAGCCCCTTCAGAAGAAGGTGTTGGAATTGTTGTTGCCGTAAAACATATCACTTCAAAAATCCCTCAATTATATAATGAATGGCTGGTAAGTATCACCAACTATACATCAATGTGCACCTGCCCTGTCATATATATATTTGTGTTTGGATTTACACCAAATGTAGCATTTTATTTACAAGGTTTTATATAAGGGGCTTACTGGATGAAAATCATGTAACAAAGTTTGCTAAAAAAGCAACTAGCAACTAACTCTCGGAGTTTTCAAGTAATGGATAACTAAATCTGGTTTTTTTTTCTTTTTTTCTTTTTACATTTGTCAGTATGATTGGTTCCTTTTTCTGTGAAGAAAACTATTTTAAAAGGTGTTTTTTTAGATCAGGGTAAAGTTTATCACATTTTGATGCATGTGTATAAATATTAAATCAATGCACTACTTTCAGCAAGCAATTTATTTGTTAACACGACTATACCTAAAAATCGATCGACCTAGGCCAGCCAAGCCCTGTCATATAAATTTTGAACTATACGATACGATGTGGCTACTATTAGATGAGTGATAAGATTTTCTTTTATCCTGTTTATCTGTTTATCTGCCTTTTATTTTGTGAGTACTAGTTTTTGTTTTATAAATGTTTGTGGTGAATGTAACTTCTAAAAGTATTTGTGAGTTCAGGAAGAGGTCAACTCCTTAGGACAACTAAATCATCCTAATATCATTAGACTCCTGGGATTCTGCAGCAGAAATGAAC
>JBCNJP010000014.1:21146523-21387353 GCA_039602395.1 Deinandra increscens subsp. villosa
TAAAGTAGTAATTATCCAACACCTATAACTCGATAATCATTCAAAAAGACAAAACGGACTGGAACGTTAACACGTTACCCTTTCTATTTTAAGTGAGCAAACCCGACTTCTAACACTTGAGTCTCAATTTGTGTTATCTTTCCGCTAAGGGGCTGTTTGGTTTACCTCTTAATGAAGTCTAAATGGTAAATTGTTTGAATCCCATAGATATAAACTGTTTGTTTAGAACCTCTAAATGGTAAAAATGTCTAAATCACTAAGATATTTACCTTAAAAATGTCTTATTCATCCAGTTTTCTACACAAGTCTTTACCATCTAGACGCTTATTCATCCAACACTTAGTAAAACAAATTGACCCAAACAACCCCTTAGCCTCTAAACGAACCGAACGTTCAGTGAATAGTTCGTGAACCGTCCGACGGGAAGTTCGTTTATGTTCGTTTATTTACTAAATGAATGAACATGAACAATTTTTTTGTTCATTTAATTAAATGAACGAACATGAACAACCGTCGCGTTCGTTCATTTATGTTCGTGAATGTTCGTTTATGTTCGTTTATTTATGTTAATGTTATGTGTGTTCGTTTATGTTGGATTATGTTCATTTACGTTCGTTTAATTTTATTAATATAATAATATAAGAAATTTTATTAATAAAATACCTAAACTAAGATTGTTGGATGAGTCTTTATGAAGTTTGGAATATTTTATGAACATTTGAACCATTCGGTTAAATGTTTTTCTTGATTATTGACATTGTTGGAAATAAGATGTGCTTCTTTATGTTCGCTTAATTTGTGTTCGTTTAAAATTGTGTTCGTTTATGTTCGTGAACCGATCGTTTAGTCTTAAACAAACGAACACGAACATGTCTATTTCCTTAATAAACGAACACGAACAAGAAATTTTTTGTTCGACTAATGTTCGTGTTCGTGTTCGCTTAAAGTTAAATGAACGAACACAAACATGCCCATGTTCTTGTTCGTTCGATTCGTTTACAAGCCTATAATGCGCTCATGACTCCCTGGTTGAACAACACTAAACTTAACCGTGGCCAATGTATAGATGCATCTCAATGAATAATTGAATATGCTAGAGTAACAATTTGATGTCACAATCTATTGACATATAAGATTTTGACATGTTATATATGTGGAATATAAATTTTAATTTCGGACGAGACATTAATTGTATGAGACAAATACAAAAGATGTATTGAGTGTCGTGTGTTAACTTCTATCTATCAAAGATGAAAAACCTGTTAGATTTGAAAGGTTTGATTGTCTTATTAGGCCCTGAGTAATGGAGGCACGGTGGACATGAAAGGCGGAAACGCTCTTGAACACCATCTCTCTAGGCGTTCTGAGGGGGCGTTTTTCTTTCTCTGTGGTCTTAATAGTCTGAACAGCACTGCACTGGTGATTTTTTTAAATTTTTTTTAACAAATCATGTAATTTCACATTATTTTCTCCTCTTTAAATAAACATTATATTCACACAATCACCATTCACACTATCACTCACTCACTATACTCTTTTTTTTTATCAATTTATAACATCCTACGTGTCACACCACTACGGATAGCCTTAACAACGAGTCTAGCAAGTTACTTTTGAGTCATGTGGGAGTTTGTTGTCAAGTATTACTCGTGCCCATTTCGTGTTAATGTTTTAGGAAAATTAATTAATTGTTAAAAGCTCTTATTATTTATTTCTTTATTTAAAATGACATATAATTATATTAAAACGAGCAAGAAATTAGAATAAAAGAGCACTAGAAAAAAACTTGATGTAAAATGATGGTTTCTCAACCAAACGGTGTAGTTAAAAAAGAGTAACGCAATACACAAAACCACGTTATGATTTATGAAAATGGAGAGCATGACTACATCATTTGGACCAATCTAAACTATTTGCTTTCAAGATTCTTGACCCATAGATAAGTGGCAGATTTAATATCCTTCGCAATTTTCCCCGAGTGAGGGTTCATGATTTTGTAAATCTTCTTAATCGCATTTCTACCTTTCGAAATACACTATAAAGTCCTTATTTTTTTTACAACAACTTACATATCCATCTAATATACTCGTAAGTTTACTCTACATTCCATACAAAACCCATACCCTTACTCCTTGAAAAAAACAGTAATTAATTACAAACCAAAATATCATTATACCAAAACCCATAGCTAATCCCCTAACCGTTTACACCATCCTCTTTGAACTCCCTAACCCTAACCACCTTCTAGTATAATTAGATTTCGGGGTTTTTTTTCTGGTTCTTCAAGTTTTTTCTATATGAATTTTCAACCCGAAATTCAACCCTAATACAATAGGCATAGGCCGGGTTCGAATTCCATCAGGTTTGGATTCTTCGGGTTCCAACATAATAAGATTGGATTCAATTCAAATTGGGTTGGATAATTATGTTTCGGATAAAGACTCCCTAACCCAATATAAATAAAATAGATATAGATTATTTTTATGTGCATATTGTGGTTCTCAAAGCATTCTAATTTCTTAACTCGATATTTATTATATAGTCCGAGTTGACTCTGAGTCTGACGTCTGCAACTTCCACCGATTCATCCATGGCTTCCTTCACCAAACCCCTACTCTTTGCTTTAATCTCAATCTCCGTCACCGTCTCCGTCACGGCCACCGCCACCGGCACCGTATCGGGCTCAGACATCCACGACATCCTCCCAGACTTCGGATTACCAGTCGGCATCGTACCTAACGCCGTCGAATCCTACACTCTCTCCTCCACCGATGGCGCGTTCACCGTCCAGCTTTCTCGTCCTTGCTACGTTAAATTCGACGATCAAACCGTCTACTACAGCAAGGAAATCCAAGGAAAATTGACTTACGGATCGATCTCCGGTGTCTCCGGGATTCAAGCGAAGCAGTTGTTCCTGTGGCTAAGTGTTACCGGAATGGATCTGGATGCTAATTCCGGTATGCTCGAGTTTCACGTCGGAATTTTGTCGAAGAAGTTACCTGCAGATATGTTTCAGGATGTTCCGGAATGTAAGAGTAAAGCTAGTCAACACGAATTTGACGCTCAATCGATCTAAATCAGCAGGTAATTCCGTTAATTATGGAGATGATTTGCCTGAATTCTGTTTCTGTGTGCCTGTGTAGAAAATTGTGATCTGATCCATTAGAAATATCTTAGATTTTGGTTTATGTTTAACCCTAGGTCAAATAGATAAGGTGATTGATTAAGCGTCGAAGGCTGGATCGATCAGTGATTGAAATCGAATAAGATGAAAATACCGATTTTTTTGTGTTTTGAGACGGTTCAGGTCGGATTTTGGATGATCATGACGTCCTGAACCGGACCGGCTCGAGACTGAAAAACAAGGATTCCGGTTTTGTGTGTTTGGGTCGGGTTGGGTCGGTCCGGTCCAGGTATGTCTGAACCTTGGTGGTTCAGACATACCTGGACCGGACCGACCCAACCCGACCCAGGACGGAAAACGGTAAGGTGAAAAACTGAAAACAAAGACTGAGAACCGGACCAGACCGGTTTTGTGTGGTTCGGGTCAACCTTTGGCGGACCTGGTCTATTTATAGTTTTCTGTAAATAAGATAAACAGCCTCGGTTATGCAGATTCTATGCTTTGAACACATTTCTAACTGTTAATTTCAAGAAAATTCCCGGTAGTTGATGATGCTTCAAGAACTTGAATCTTATTGACACTATTCATTATTTGCAGGATGCTTGACCAAACTTATATCTATTACAGTAAAAAACACGCTCTAGCTGAGGTGCTATATGATGTAAGTTGTGCAAGTTTTTATTTCTCTTGTATAAACTATCTACTTTTGTATGTATATGAAAAGTCCCTCTTGAATCTTATTGAAGCAAAATTTGAAACTCAAATGTATTATTCTGGTGTTAAAAGTTGTTGAGTTCGCGGGTAGAAATGGCCATGTGTAGCAGAGTAAAATGCAGGTATCAGATCAAGATCAGGCATGTACTACATTATGCTTGTCAAGTTGTTAAGTTTGATAGATCAGCTCAAAAAGGTTTTAATTTGTCAAAAATTACCCCACGAACATTGTTTGTGAACCATTGGTAAGATAAAACGTTATGCGTGTTAATAATGTGATTATCTTTTATTGTGACCCTATTATAACAATTTAGTTTCACTGATCAAGTATTAAGACCACCCACATCGGTGGTATGTCGCCGAGTACGTACGTACGTACGGCGTACGTAACCGATGTGGGTTACGTACGTGCGTACGTACGTATATACAAACCCTCACGTACGAGACCAAGGCGGGACCCACTGGATTATTCTTTTTTTTCTTTTTTTTTTCCTTTAACATATTTAAACATTTAAATTATTTTGTTTTATTTTAACATTTAATAATACAAATAAAATATAAATAAATTTCAAAAAAATCTGAAAAAATTTCTAAAATTCATAATTAAATAAAACATTAAATTTAATATTTTTTTTAAAAAAAAAACGGCTAGTTTTATTTTTTGTCTTATTATAACGGCTAGTTTTTTTTGTCTCAATTAAAACATAATTAGATTAAAACTGAAAAGCAAACAAAGATACTTTTATTAAAACTGAGAAACAACCTAAAATACTTATTAAAACATACAACCTAACCATTACACACACACGTAGATACTTATTAAAACGAGTTATCAGACGAGTAGCCGTTGTATCCATCTGAGACGTAGTCCTCTGGATAGTGTACTTGTCCATAGTACCAAGTCTCAAAATCATCAACGTTGTGAACATCTTCAATGTTCATCCCAGCTTCTGCTTCCCGTTCCAACTCAAAGAGTGCTTCCCACTCTTCAGCATGGTCATCATCAACAAATGGTGGGGATGGTGTACGGCCAACACGAGGTTGTCGTACTCTTCTTGCAGCAGCACTGCTTGACTCGGCACAGTGGAGGTTGTTCATTTGGGTGATTGGTGGAGGTGGTGGTGGTTGGTAAGGTGGAGGTGGTGGTGGTTGGTAAGGTGGAGGTGGTGGTGGTTGGTGATGATGGTGGTGGTGGTGATGGTGCTGGTGGAGGTGATTGTGGATGTGGTTGAACTGGTTGGGTACTTGAGCTTGAGGTGGTGGTGGTGGTGGTGGAAGTTGTTGTTCATAGCGGGTTAACCACAACATCCGGTAGTGCTCTGATACATCTTCAGGAGGTGTGCTAGACATGGTGGTGGTAGAGGTTGGTTGATGGTTGTAAAATGAGAATAGATGTGTGAATCTGAGCTCTATTTATAACCTTTTGAAAACTAGCCGTTGGCTAAAATATCTAAGTTTGAAAAACTAGCCGTTGGCTATTAAATATTATTATTTTAAATAATTAAATATTCAAATAATAATGATTAAAAATTTAAATAAATATTTATTTATTTATTTTATAAAAAAATATTATTTTAATTATGTCGATAAGTTTTTTTAAATTAAAATAATATACGTTTTAAATAAAAGAATTAATTTGTTAACTAGTTTTTAAAATAAAGATTAAATAAAATGGTGATGTGGAAAATAAAGGAGGTATGTGGGGAAGTACTTGATGTGGAAAAAAAGTGGGTTTTGTGGTATGTGGGAAGTACATGATGTGACATGCTAACTGGACCAAAAAGGTGGTATTTAGGTGGTATTTAGGTGGTATTGATGTGGGTGGTCTAAGTATTAAACACACATGAAAACCACGTAATACAATATTTAAATCATATCATAAAGTACACATGAAAACCACGTAATACAGTATTTAAATCATATCATAAAGTATTACCCTGAAAACGTAGTGAAATTTCACATGATATTGAATTAAATAATACATTTAAATTAAAGAAACAAAATGGTTTCGTGGTGTAGTTGGTTATCACGTCAGTCTAACACACTGAAGGTCTCCGGTTCGAACCCGGGCGAAGCCATTATTATTTTTTTAAACCCAAATCAATTTCTATCTATACTAGGCTACCAGCGAAGTGCCCTTAAGAACTGGGCAACTTTGATTCAATGATCTATCACATGGTAATTTCAGGTAGTTTTGGGCCCAAACCGAATTTACTATTATAATCTATAAGTATCATTGTTTACAACTTTTTTGTTAATGCATGGAATTTTTACTATGAGATGCTCCTAAAGTTCACTTTATCAGGTTACTAGCAATTTTTTATATACCCTTCTTTCGTCTGTAGATCATTATATTATCCGTACATGTCACATTCTAATATCATGTATGTGTTTAGTGAAAGTTGTTATAGAAAGTGCTTTTGTGAAAAGATCAGTAAAATTGTAGTTAGACTGGACTTGTCTCATTTAACCTGATTGTTTTTTCGTAAGGACTTGAGTATATGAGAAGAGTTTTTGTTTCATATGTTTTGTTCTATAACTTTTGATATACCTTGCTTTCTTCTGTGAGATTCAACTTGCATTGCATTCGTAGATTCGAGTTGGACTACTATCTTTCTCTAGTCCACAGACATCAATATATGAGTTGTGTGATAGATCATGCCCATATACATTCTCTAGAAGCTTCAAGTAGTCAATAACTTTGACATGATAACAAGTGTCCAATTAAGATCTTGCCTTCTGAAGATCTTATAAATAACTCAGAGGCGGAACTAGGAATTTTTTTAAGGGGTAGCACAATTTATTTTTTGAAGAGTACGGGACAGCGTCCCCGAAATTTTTTATTTTCAGCAAATTGGTTTATGAGGTAAACATAAATTATTTTCTTGGTTATAGGTATTATTCTATAAATATTAAACAAAGAATATGGCTGGCTTAATGGTTAGTATGATTAAAGTCTGAAACTTTCATTAGTAAGTAATTGACCCAAATTCGAGTCTTGATTAATCCCTTTTTTTTATTTTAAAACAGAGAAGACATAGTAAAAAGTTTACCCCAGGATTCGAAATTGGGAACTCCGAATAAGAATAAGAGGCTTACCAACACTCCACATCAACATTTTGTTAATACTTTGAACCAAAATGTATTTTAAGGTTATCATACGTACATAAAATGATAAAAAGCTTGAAATTGTTTTTTTTTTCCACTTTGTGTACGAGTTTAAGGGGTAGCCCGTGCTACCCCTGGACCTTTAAGAGGTCCGCCCCTGCTTGCATCCACATAATCAATCAATCCTTCTTTTGCATTACTAAGGTAAAACAACCTTAAATCACCAGTTCCTCGAAGGCATCGAAGAACATGCTTAAACATATTCCAATGTCTTTTAGTAGGGGATGAACTAGATCTTGCTAGCAAATTAATCGAAAAAGAAATTTCGGCTCTGTATATTTAGTAAGATATATTGTGCTCCAATTGCATTGAAGTATATCACTTATGGACAAAGAACCTCTTCATTATCTTTAACAGGGTGATGATTAAAATGACGTGAGTGAATATATAGTTGCCAAGATAATTAAGTAGATGACGTAAAATTCAATTTGAGATATTTTCGTGAAGGAAGAAATTGTTGGTGGAAATAAGAGACACGAGTTAATAATAGTGGGTAATAATTTTGGTAATCAAAACAATCACAGAGGGTGTTGATGACTGGTGAAACTAGCTTAGGTTGAGGTAGTTGTAGATTTTAATTTCTTGAAGTTTAAAATTATTTTTAACAAATTTAAAATTTTAAATCCAATCGCTTATTTAATAAAATAGAACTCATTGTCACGTGGCTTGCTTCACGTTTTTACCGTTTCATAGCAAATAAGTTTATTATGTGACAGTTCTATTTTCAAAAGTTTGACCATTTCATTTCTCATATTTTACAAAGATTTATAACAAATTTTAATTTTTTTCAGCAAAAAACGTGATAAAGCTTTTTGTCTTGTAACTAAAATCAAGATAATTAAAGCTTTAAATTCACATCTAACTCATTCAATCATCATATTTTATCTAATTGTTAAAAAAAATATTGAGTTTTTTAAATATTGATTAGTATAATAAATATAAAATCTCTTGTATTTTAATTTTCAGAATTTTCATTCACCAGCAAATCTAGACATCTTTTATTTTTCAACAATAAAAAAGTAAAACATGAAATGAAATAATATAAAACTTTACGATTAAGCTCTTTATGTAATCGATATAAATAAACACATGCATAAATTTCTTATTAGATATAAATAATAAAACTTTTACATATAATTTGGTACAACTGTAGTATTAAACATGAATTAAACAATATAAATGTCAATTGGAATCAACATGATTAATACCAAACCCGTAAGTTACATCAATAAGAAACACAAGATAAAAGAGTCACTGAGTATAGACTGCGATATGCGAGGAAATGAGAAGGCGATTTTACATCCACCTTACCTTCCTTGCAAAGAAATGTATAAATCTTTCAAATTTGATTTTGACAACTAACATGCTTCTTCTACTTTACCTTCGATCCATCGCATGTTGTCCAATCAAATCACAAAAGATTTACACTCTCATATTTAAACAGAGAAATCACGATCGAAGAACACAAGACGACGATAAAACCATCTCTAAGATGTCATCCACCATATTGATCCGAAACAACAAAGCCATCTCGAATCCAACCTCAAAATCAACGGATCCAACTTCCATCACATAATCATTCAATCAGCGACTCAAACTATACGAATTGAAAAATACGAATATTTAATAAGAAGACAATAAAAAGATAATCAGAATTAGAATACAGGATTATTGAGGATACCTGCTGCTGCTGATGCTACATGACGGCTAGACCTAATTCGGTATGTGATGGGGGTAGGGGAGAAAGGTAGGTTTATATAAGCGGTAAACAATTTAGGGTAACGGTATGTGAAATTACCATTTTAGCCTCAAGAATCTAGAAAAATCTTCTGCCATGCGCTGCACATGACATCAAGGTTTTTGAATACAGTGTTGTTCGGATACTATGAAACTTTTTTATTATTGTTTTAGAGTAAATTAATCGTATTCTTTAATTTACTTTTTTTTTTAATTACGATATATCATATTCTTATACTTCACTCACGGAAAATAAAGTTATTAAAAACGAAGAATAATGAATCATTAACATTTAAATAGGAGAAGGGACGGTGCGGTCTTTAACATTTAAATAGGAGGACTCGACTTAATATATAATTTCTTTTCGAATAAACAAGATAAAATTTAACATTAATAAGCGAAAAAATAGGGAGACAGGACCACCTTAAGCTCTATAGAAAATTCGCCCATGGGAACAAAGCCCGTTATATTTGGGTCTGAATACTAAACCTCTAAATGACAGACAAGAAAATCTATCAAATGGACTACTCTCATATTCAAACCGTTCAAACCGAACCAGTTTGAACCGGTTTCCCCTATTCGCAAACAAACTAATTTAGGAACTGGTTTATTCTCATGCATTTTAAGATTGTTAATATAGTCATTTTAACCTTAATCTTTTGTATATATTGCTCCATGGTTTGTTATAATCATTATCCCAGTTATCTACCTCTCAAAAACACTCAAACTTATTAATTTTTTCACTTCAAATGGCTAGTTCTAGTGCTCAAAGTAATGTGAATGTTGTTCAGTGTACATTTTGACCTTGTTGAGTTGAAAAACGGTCTCGAACAACTTGTATGTTGGAACCTATCTATCTCGAACATCTATCTTTGTAACCTATCTATCTCGAACAACTTGTGTTTGTAATGTTTTAAGTTTAAATTTAATAAAAAAATATGTTTTATTAGTTTATATAATGATTTAAAAAAAATAAGCGGAGGAACTGGTCCAAACCGGTTTGGGTGGTTCGACTATTTTCCGTTGGAAACCGGTTCTCAAACCGAACCGGTTTTAACCCAAACCAATTCGACCCAAACCGCTTCTCAAATCAAACCGGTTCGTATTTAAAGCAGGTGGTTTTTGCACCTCTAGATATCGCCATTTCCTCAAATGAAGTCTAGTAAAGAATTGTGCTTTAGTTAACAACGAAAATCAATTCAATTTCTTTTATGTGATTTACGTTTTTCATACTATGAAATAATAAAATTAAAATTATTCTAACAAATTAAATAGCGAATATATTATATATTAAATCAACACCACCTTATTACCTTCAAAGACATTGTCCCGGTGTATAAGATGATGATGAAAATACTTGTTGATCAAGAGGTCACAACTATAAGTTTGATTTTTGGAGTCTTAGATTTTATCAAATTAGGTCTTCGAATTGTAAGATTTCCCTTAAAATGACTTGATTGAAGTGTTTGGGCTACCAAACATATGAAGACTTTGACCTATATATGATTGTCTTAAGTAACCGAACGTTAATCGTTGAAAAAAGAAAAAAAAAGAAAAAAAAAGAAAAAAAACGAAACCTAATTTAAGGATCGGGACGAAAATTGCCGTAAGCTAAACCGTAGTTCTTTCATTTTCATCAATGCCCCCAAATTTATTTTACTGATTCCGCAGTTACGACGATTAGGGTTTCAAATCGCAAGAATATCGACGATTCAAAACCGCTCATATCTTTAACGATTTCGGTAACGATCTTATTGGAAATCGCCATCCTTTCTATTGCCTCCTGCCTCTTACCGTAATCAAATTCCATTTTCTATACAATTACTGTGGGTTGCTGGTCAATTTGAAGAATTGCTTTAGAATTTGAGTACAGAAACACACAAGTTGTTGCTGTTTTTGTATGAGTTTTAACTCACCACTTCGACCAAATGCAGCGTGTTGATTGTTGAATTGAATGATTATTTGAAGAGATTTTAACCTAATTGTTCATAATAGTGACTTTAATTTAATCCTCCATTAATCCTTACAGTTACTGTTTCTGTGTGAGTCTTAACCTATTATTCTGTTAACATAACTTAGAATGGTCATAGCAACAAAGAATTCCTTGAACAAATCATTCAAATGTGCTCCAACATGGTGTTAATCTTCCCTGTTTCTTTGGAAATCTGTGAGCTTCTTATCTTCTATGATCTTTATATCAAATGGCTGTTTTGTACTAGCTGAAGAATTGCTTAGGAAACCTGTAACTCATAAAACTACAAAATATGGCAAAATAGATGATGCTTCTTTGAATTTTTGGAATAAGAGGGCAAAATAGATAATGCTTCTTTGAATTTTAGTCCAACTCAAAGAGGAAGCATCATCTAATTGACAAAGGAAGTATAAACTAATATTGATGACAACCTAAAACATGAAAATATGCATTACATTCTGTCGTTTTAAGCTTAGATATTTTCTGAAGTTGTAAGATTGAACTTTATGCCCACTTCGTATGACAAGCATTCCATTTTAACGGTCACTTACAACGTCTAGCTCCAATAACTAAGTATCTACACTTGGTGATTGAAAGAACATATAAAGTCAAGACATAAATCACTAGATCTATACTCTATACATGTGCTTAGCTTAAGGGCCCTAGTCATTCGTATAGTGAATAGCATCTTCCTAGGTCGTCTTTTAGTCTTAGGGGTGCCTTAGGCATAGTTATATTACTGTAACTGTTCAAGTTCATGTCATTCTTTGTTTGCTTTTAGCCATTTCTACTTGCATTGTAGAGACGGTTATCTGCATGTGTTTCCTGATTACTTGTTTTTTTCTGTTTTCCTTGTATGTTGTATGTTTTTATTGGAACCGGGGGTCTCATGGGGAGTAGCCAGCCTCTCTGTCCCTCGGGATAGAGGTAAGGTGTGCCTTATTTCCACCCTTCCCAGACCCTACTTTCGAGTGGGACTTTTCTGGGTATGTTTGTTGGTTTGTTTGTTTGTTTATAAAGGTGGAATGCATCTGATGATAGCACCTACTAGAAAGAGTTTGGAGTGGCACTTTATTTACTTATTTCTTTGAAAACATTTATCAGTTTGAAAAGAAGAATGGATGAACAGTTTATATTGAGAGTACCGCCTTCAGTTGCCGAGCGTATAGAGCGTCTTTTAAACGAAAATGCTTCAGATGACAAGTCACTTGATTTGTCATTCTCTGGTAAGATTAAACTCAGATATTAGCCCTTTTATGTTTTCTTATTATTCCTTGTTAAATTTTATCTTTTTCAATTTGGTTATTTTATTGATGCAGATGATGGGAGAAATGGCACATTCGCAATAGGCGATGACCATTTTCCTGCATCTCTATTGGACCTTCCTTGCATCGAGGAATCCTATAAGACTTTTGATGATGGAGTTCTGATAAAAACTGCAGATGTTGGCCAAGTAGGCTGTGGTTCTTAAGCATGTTCCAAGCGAATAAGATTATCGTTCGTTTTAGTCCAGTGATGTGTGTATATTATTGTGACAGATGATTATGGTGAGAGAAGAGGGTGATCCTGCTCCAGATGCGGTGGAGTACCGCCATGGCCTTACCCCGCCAATGAGAGACGCTAGAAGGCGAAGATTCCGCAGGGAACCTGATTTAAATGTACAGTCTTCTCCTCATCCTTAACTGTTTCCTGTTAAAGTTTATCAAAAAGCGGTAACATGGGTGGGTTGGTATGGGACACAAATGGAAATCTTTTAGTAAGGCTAAAAAAAGGTCTGCTTTGAGGTTTTGTCGAACCAAAACGCTTGATGTCCGTATGGAACGACATGAGTTAAGAAGTTTCATGCTCAAAAACTAGGGTTTAACACACATAAATGTAATCCTTTCATTTTTTTTACCACTTGATCTGGCAAACTTTATTTTGTTGCCACAGTTATAGCCTGCAAAAGACGGGTGTGATGTCACTTTTCCTGGGTTCTAACATCATCATATGGTGACCAAATAAAAGTTTGTTACATTAAATGATAAGAAGAAAAAGTTCATTTCTTAGTTCTTACAATGACAGTTCGTTAAATTTTGGTGCAATTAACCCTCAAAAATACACTCTTGGACGACTTTCAACCTTGACTTGTCCTACCTGTTTGACATGTTTTCCTTTTAGTTATCTTTTTTGAGTTTACCCATTTGACCCAACCGGCCTATTCATAAGTAAACGGATCAAATTACTGCTGTTTTTGTTATGCAAAAGGGGGACTAGCGAACTGATTATGATATTGATAAAATGGTTGCAGCCTGAACTTGTTCGCCGGGTCGAGAAGGATCTTCTGAACATCATGAATGGCGGGACGGCTGAATTTTTTGATATCCTTTCATGTTCATACTTCATAGATTTACTTAATTTTCCATGTTTTGCATATTCATAAAATGCATTTTAGTGGAATGCTTCAGTTCTGGTGAAGTCAAAGCCATAATCCTTGAAGCTTCTCTACATGTGGTGTCAATGTACCTGAGCTTTTTTCTGTTATCAACTTATCTTAAATCTTATGGGACCCATGTTAACCAATGGGACGGGGTAAACACAGTTTGTGCTGGGGAGCTGGCCTTTGAGGGGGTAAAAGTTAGAAAACCATTAGAAGTTGGTTTCGAACCTGAGATGTCTACTAGAGGAGATCAAACACTTACCACCATGCCTCCCCTTGAAGGTTACCCTACACTTATTTCCTTACATCTAATTGGGTTTTTATATTGATCAATGCAAGGGTATTTTAGTCTTCTCAAAAACTTTAGGAGCATCTTCAGCATCAGACAAATTTTTGGCCAATTTGGCACTTGGGTATATGCTAATACATACTCGATGTGTGTGTGTGTGTGTGTTTTTTTTTTTTAGTTATTAGAGTAATAATATATACTTTTGAATAACGGTAGGTTTTGTGTAAGAAAAATCCAATCCGTTTGACCCATTTGACCATTTTAGTTATTATTTTAGCCATTTGACCCGCTAGAGTTAATTGTAACCCATACTGACAAGTTCATAAAATATATATGTGAAATTTTTTGTTTTGTATATTCCTTAACATGGGTTTTACATACGGAAATGGGTGAACAAGAGGAAGCTGGTGATGGGAGTGCTCGCAATGCTAGGAAAAAAGCACCACCAGCACCAGATGCAAGACCAAGTGTTTCAGGGGCTGGAACTAATGCTGGAGAGCCTGAAAGAAGCGATACTGATGAATCAGATGACTCGATATAACATCTTCTCATTAGAAATATGCATAGGTATCTATCTATACTATATGCATCCATATACAAAAACAAACATGTAGGTTTGTACAACAATCTTGTACTCTGGGTTATATGTACTTGGTGCTTTCAGATTCACGTGTTTCGCTTAATGTAAGTATGTGATCTTGATATGCGTTTCTGGTGCAGAAGCCAAAGAGGTATGTGTTCTTTTTCTTTTATGTGTGATATATGAAGAGTGGCCCCGGCTCACAACAACATGCATTAGAAAAATGTCGTTATTGTTGCCATCAAGTCTCCTCCCCATACAAGTACAAAATTGGATGTGGCAATCGAGACAAGCGAAACAGTCTGTCGAAATTGAGACTTTTTTAATGCTTCAATTAAAGCCTTCATGAAAGCGGCAACAAGGGTAAAGGATCTTAGGGACCTATCAAACTAATCGAAGACTTTTTCCGTTGGTGCTAACACCATCCGAGCTTGCACCGTCGCTCGAAGAGATGCTTGTGAGACTCTCTCATGTTCTTTCATTTAGAGGTTTTGAGAATTCAAAAATCCAAATTCTTTCATTTGGAAGAGGTTCTGAGAATTCATTCTCAAAAGTCCAAAGTTACTTTTTTGTCCCTGGAAATCTAAGGCCCCGTTTGAAGTTTTGCCCTGACCGAGTCAGGGGCGAAATTAGGCACGGGTCAGAGCTATGGACCGAGTTAGAGGTGTTTTTCCACAAAATCAAACGCCCTGACCACTTACCGGGTTAGTGGTCAGCTCTTACGCGACCCAGTAAGAGTTTATCAAACATCTTCTAAGTTCCAAAAGCATTGTTCGCTTATCTCAGGCTTTTAACGCTTGTCAGCCGTGAGGGTGGTGATTCGCAGGCAAATAAGTTAACTGATTCGTTGTGTGAACAGTGCGTTATGACCCCTAGCCACCCCTCAAGGAGATCTTAAAACACTTATGACCCCTAGCCACCCCCTCAAGGAGATCTTAAAACACTTAGGGGACAAGGGGTAGGAGTGGCTAGCCAACAGCTACATTTACCCACTCTACTACTTTACACTCGCTAGTACCAGTCGTGCCTCTTTTCCTTCATTTTTTTGGTTTTTTGTTGATTTCTTGATCAGATGACCACAACTAGCCTCCTCCTCCATCCCTTTTCATTCTACTATTTTATTACTTTTTAAAATATGAGGCGTCACATTCTTACTGGATTAGACTACTTCTTCTACCACCACCCCCTCCTCCGTTAGAAACGTTATTATGTCATCATTTAAACATTTTGTTTGAGGGAAAATTTAATTTTGAAAATTGATACTTCAGATTTTGAAATTAAGAATTCAAACATGACAATAATAATACAATACAAAAGTCATCATAACAATTAAACCAAGAAACATTCACGAATATGTAAAGCTTTTACTTGTGGAGTCCATTCATGAATATATACTATTCCCAAGATAATATATTGTGTACGTAGTTCCATTCGGTACAAAGTTAAATACCGTAATAATTAAACCAAGAAACATTCATGAATATGTAAAGCTTTTTACTAGTGTAGAAGATAATATATTGTGTACGTAGTTCCATTCATCGCAACAATGCATGAAGGAGCATTGATACTTGGTTGAATATTGGAGACTGTTTGATCACATTAAAGTCGTCACTAGAGCCCGCTACTCCATTATATACATGTCAAATTCAACTCTCTCTAGTATAATAGTAGGATATTCATGGTAAGCTCGTGTGTATTGAGCTTTTCATGCAAGTGGGCAGTTTTTCCGAAACAAATGAATAGAGTCGATGCTTCCTAGCACTCTAAGAAACATGTGCATGGTTAAATTGTTGATACCTGATATGTACGTCGTGTGAAGTATCCGATCAAGATTCAAGAACCAAGTTCAAGGCTAGGATTACTGCCAGCCGAACCTGGTCCGAACCAGGAGTTCGGACCTGCTGCCGAACCTGGAGTTTGGACTTGGTTCGTCCAGCATCTATAAATAGGTTGCTTGGTCTTTGTTTTAGGTACGAGTTTTGCGAGTGTTCAGCTGAGCGAATCTTAAGTGTGTGTTCTGCAAGGTGTTCTCTGTGTCTGTATCTGAGTGTTACTGATTATAATTGTTCCTAGATCAATAAAACAATCGTTTAATTACTTGTTTCGAATCCGAATAGTTAAATTGAGTAGACGATCCAACGCTCACGACTTTTCATAAATACACTCCAATTAAACGTTGTATGTCGGAAGGGTATGATTGCAATTTTTATTATAGTCTAATATTATTTTATTTATTTTAGTGTTTTTTAAACCCAGCCCGTGCGATACACGGGTATAAAAAACTAGTGTAGATATAAAAGAAAAATAGTTGTCATTGGCATATATGTCGAAGACGGTCATGACATTTCATTTTAGCAAGAAATAGTGAAAATGGGTAAAATAGTCATTTTACACAGTTATTCAGAGATTCAACCAAACACCATTGATTGGTTCAGTTCTACCTGGTTCAGAGTTTTCTTATCCAATCAGACCTCTTACTGGTTCAACACTTAATGATACAGATTTTACCAAACAGCCCCTAAGCCTTATGACAGAATGACCATAACTCCTGCAAACTATAACTCAAGAAAGTCGCGCTATTGTCTCTAATGAAGTGCTTGTGTTCATGTACCTTAACAAGCAATTCAGTACAACTACAACACATGTATTTGTTTGTTTACAGAAACCTGCTCTTTGGGTACGAAATGTGTCTTTTTTCGGTAAGATTTCGCACTATGATATAAAGAAAAAGAAAAAAGTAATTTTCTTTGCTTGTCAATTAATAAATAAAGATGTCGCAAAGCGGTGTAAAACTAAATGCTCATTGTTGCATGGCGCGCAACAAAAGACTCGACTAATGGGTTCACCAGATGAGGTGCTTCATCCTGCAAACATATACAGAAAGATCATCAGCCAATGTAGTCACATTCAAACATTCAGAATCAACATGAAAAAGAAAAAAACCAATTTTCAAGTTCAAATGTGTGATAACAATTATGATGATGACCTGAGGGCAGTGACCGACACCAGGGAGGGCTATAAAATCTTCAACCGGGTCAAATTCACCGTAAGCTCTTCCAAGTTCAATGGGTTCCCAAGGATCTTTATCGCCCCAGACTACCACCACAGGACACTGCACAAGTATAAGCATATAGTTTTATTTTCATCATATCCAGAATACAAGGCGGTAGGGGTGAGGAGACAAAGATTCAACCTTTACTTGAGGCAGTAGTTCTTCCGGAAGCGGGCCATCAGAATAACAAATAAACTCAAGAAACACATCGGCTGCACCAGGCTCAAGCCCTGGAAGAAGAATTGTGTCAACTAATTCTTCGGTCACTTGTGAAGTATCATGGTAACACTGCATAAAAATCATATATATATAACTAAACACTCTATACACATACACACACACACGCACACACATAGATACCTGACAAAGGATGTTTCTAACTGACTCTCTTGTGGCAACGGTTTCGAAGAAGAATTTTCCCACAGGGGTATTCCTGAAATAAGCATGCATAACTTAAAACAATCCGGTAAAGAAATTCAAGCCATGTTTTGATCTGAAAACTTACCTCAACAAGTTCTGGAAAGATCTAATCACGGGTCTTCCGTACCATGGTTGTTTTGTTATATGAAGCATACGAAGAGAGATGTTTAAAACCATTATCCCCTTACAGATGCTTGGATCGATGACTGCAGCCTGAAGACCAACAAGTCCTGACAAAACATCGAATAATCTTAAGGGGGTGTTTGGATGTGCGCTTTGAGAGTGGTTATGTAGGATTAGATTATGTTTAAAGATGTGTAAGTTATTATAGGACTAATGAAATTGAGGTTAGCCGGCGTTACCTCCAATCGAATTGCAAATAAAGAATGCTTTATCTTTAACTATGTCTGTACAAAAGTCGTTTAATTGAGAACCCCATGTCTCAAATGTGTAAAAAGGATCGTCTCCAAGCTCACGAGGATTTGGCTTGTCAGAGTAACCATAACCAATAAGATCAATTGCATATACCCTATGTGATTCTGCAAGAACCGGGATGTTTTTCCTCCAATGGTCACTGTCAAAAAGACAAACTAGAACTAGTTAGCCATATGAGATTGTCCTTGAAGCAACAAAGAACTCAAACAGGGCTTCATAAAACATTCCAAAAGTGGCAAAATTCAGGGTATTAAGTTCGGAAACTATCGCATGATGTTGACATCAAGAAACGATTAGTGAAACTAGATTTGATTAGTGATATAATGCCGTTGATACCTATATTACATAGTTGATGAGATGCAAAATATGAATTGATTGTGGACCTGTTTGCTCCGAATCCATGAACCAAGACCAAAGCAGGGCCGTTGTTTCCAGCATACTGATACCGAATAGAATAGCCTTTCCAGTTCCACACACTACAACACAAACAAAAGCTACTTGTTTTAGGGTATGAATCTATGTATAGGCCTGTAAACAAACTGAACAAACACAAACAAGGGCTTGTTTATGTTTGGTCATCTAACTTAAACACACAAACGAACGAACACAATGATTTCGTGTTCATTTGTTAAAAAAATGAATGGGTTCGTGTTCGGTTATGTCTGTTGATTGATAGTCTACAGGAACACAAATGGACATAAACGAATGCAAAAAAAACTGAAAGAAAAAAGGACATAAACAAACAAACACAAATCAACATAATCAGAACAATATCCAAATTAAATAAAAATACAATCATCATCAGTTCATCACATGATTCAACAGCATACAACATTCTAAGTAGGCAACCATATCCAAAATTAAAGTCTAAATGCTATCATACAGTTCGAAATAAGTCGAATACAAGCTTAAAAAAATTATGTAAACAAACAAGTATGTAAATGATGGGTCAAGAAAATCCATTAACAGTTCATGTTCGTCCGTTTCATTCCGTTCGTTAAAGTTTAAGTTAAACCAATGAACATGAACAATTCACGGTTCGTGTTGGTTCAGTTCAGTTCAGTTACATAGGGCCGGATTAGTAGTACTAATAACTAATAAAAAAATTTGTTCACGGTTTTGATTACAGGCCTAGCTATGTATTTAGATCGAAACCGGATTCGCAGGTTATATAATAACTGTATTCAGTATGAATCGCCACAGGTTACTAAAGAACTTAATCAAGTTCATTCCAGCAACAAATGCCCAATCAAAATTCAATATTAGTATATCAGAATGGATACATATATAGTTGTTATTCAGGATTAGAAGTCACAAATCGGCCAAGAACACATACAGATAGCGAATTACAATACTAATAAGGTAATCTAAAACCCTAACAAATGAAATTGGTAAATACATACCATGTTTCAACCCTAACTTTGGGGCTGGTTGATTTGACCGCATCAGCCGCGGAGCTTTCAATCGAGCACGACGAAATAGAACTCGATCTTCTCGGTTTTGAGGTGATCGAATTCGAAGGAAGCTGCCATGTTTTTCTGGATGAAAGGTTGTGATTATGGGTGAATGTTTGTGTGGTGTGGAGTTTGGGGAACCCGATGGTGGAAGAACTGGTGCTCGCCATTGATGGAGCCACCTCCCCCTGTGTTCTTCTTCTTCACCGCTGAGCGTTTGGAAGTTTGCCACGTGGCCTTAGAAAACCCACCCACTCTTCTTTGATCAGATGGGCCTACATGATGAAATGTATTTTTTCTAAACAGCTCAAATTATTAAAAAAATTGCAACACGGGATTTGAACTTTTTATCGTATTAGAAAGCTATAAAAAACCAAGTTAAAAGCTATGTGTTCATCAAACCCGAATATTTTTGTTAAACTTAGACAATAAATTGCTATTAGATAACTAAAAAGCATAACAAATTAGAAGGAGATAGAAAACAAAATGATAACAAGTTGCGTCGTTAAACCCTTTTGTATAACAAAACGAAGCCGTTTAAAAACTACATTTATAGATCTAAGTGTCATGATATTACTGTGCATGACACGTTGGACCCTCCCAAATAGTTCGACGGCCTAAGGTGCGAGAAAGTCAGAGGTATAAACATGTGTTGGTTGTCAAGACATGTCTTCTCATGTTTGGATACTTTGCATGAAGCGGCTTTCAAACCAGCCTGACATGCTGTGAAGGTACCGCAACCTAAGTTCACGAGGGGGGAAACCCATGTAAGATCCACACATGCATGTTTCCCCCTAATCAATCCAAAGACCAAAATGTCAGATGGTCTGAAAGTTGATCTTCCTTCCAATGGATCGGACATGAAATTCACGGGACCCTATTTTTTGCAGAAATCCCGACACACTTGAAATGTCAAACAAACTTGAACATTCTAACAATCAAGCTAAAATAATCAAAGTCAAAATAACTGAGTCAAACTTTTTAAAAATCAAACCGAACCGTCTCATTTTACAATTCGAGTTGAGCTCAAATACAAGTCTGTCCTAGTTCGGCTCAACTCATAAACAAGCCTATAATAAATACAAGACTAACTTGTCATCCAGCCTAAGCTAAGCACATATCTACCCACTGATGGCTCTGCTTTAATAAAAGTTTTCTGTTGAGAGAATTATTTTTAGAACGACTAACGACTACCGTACGTATCATAATTTTACTTTTAGATCTACTTATCTATCTATTATAAAACTTGGACCTTCAATCATATGATCATATAAGATAGGAAGGATAACACTCGTTTGTGAGTGGAAGAATAAAGTTACACAAACCTCAAAACCAGTCTTAAAATAGCACCTTCCACATCGTACCAGTGACTCCATAAAATGGTTTGTATTGCTTTTCATACTAGCAACCCAAACTCATGACGAAAAGGCCGTACGATATTGGTTATGTTCTATTGTATCTTGGGTGATTATTTTTGTGTCCCTTCCAAAGCTGCAAGGTTATAGTATATCTTCTCTCATATTCAAGTTCATACATACCAGTATACCACGCGATTTTACTTTATAAATTGATACGTTGGAGTGTTCCTAGAACTTGTAAAAGGTAACCTCACGATTAGCGAGCATCAGTTTATCACGAAGAGAAAATCAAAAGCATCCACACCTAACAAGCATTGTTTATCACAAAAGAAAATCAAACATTCACACCTCTACAGTCCCAAACAAGTTACCACATCAATACTCTTCATCTTCACCTTCATCATCATCCACCCCTTCAGCACCAACCTCCTCGTAATCTTTCTCGAGAGCTGCAAGATCTTCACGGGCTTCTGAAAACTCACCTTCTTCCATTCCTTCACCGACATACCAATGAACAAATGCCCTCTTTGCATACATCAAGTCAAACTTGTGGTCAATGCGTGAAAACACCTCAGCAACTGCTGTGTTGTTACTGATCATGCAAACCGCTCTCTGGACCTTTGCAAGATCTCCACCTGGCACAACCGTTGGTGCTTGATAATTGATCCCGCACTTAAAACCAGTAGGGCACCTGTTATTGAGCCAACATATGTAAACATCAAATACCAAATTCATCACCTTAACTCATAAACATCTTTCATTTTTTTTCAAAAGGAACTTTTTTTTTCATTTAAAATTTCATATTTTGTCCAAAAAGAATCGTAAGTTCAGATAAAAAGCCGCTCACCACGATCTAGATGTTTTTGTGATGAAAATTTTGACCCATTTACTTATGAACAATTGAATGGTTCGATTTGACTTGTGTTATATCTCTAATTGATCAAAATGGTAAAAATCATATCCGGGTTATGCTTGATTTCTAACAGGTCAAATGGGTATAATAAAAGAAATTAGCTTAGAACTTGAATGGGTCAAAAGTCGCCCAGAGGGTACTTTTGGTGCACAAAGCCCCTCAAATCATCCATTCAAAAATTATAACGTTACTGGAAAAATTACACCCCTTGTGTACCAAAATAATTGTCCCCAAACAAATAAAAGATATAATTTAAGAAGTTCTAAAGTAGTTAGCATAACACCAATTACCCTTGATGCATATTTAAGATATCAACTGATTTGGGAAACTTGCAAGATAAGGGTAAAATTGGGAGAATGAAAAACACAACTATTCATTTGCGAACGTGGACAATTATTTTGGAACAAATTAAAATAGAAAGTGAGCAGTAACTGTGGGACCGAGGTAGTGATATTTGTAATGATAGTTGACTCGATATTTGTTTATAAAAATGTTGGAAAAAAATACGACAAAACCCGACCTGACTGTTGAAAAATACCAATTTCAACATGTTACCAATTCCACCCACATTGCCATGGTTACTTACCAATCAACAAATTGCACGGTGCGTTTGGTTTTGATTGTGGCGACAGCAGCATTAACATCTTTAGGAACAACATCTCCACGGAACATCAAACAGCAAGCCATGTACTTTCCATGCCTAGGATCACACTTAGCCATCATGCTGGCAGGCTCAAACACTGAGTTTGTGATTTCAGGAACTGAGAGTTGCTCATGGTAAGCTTTTTCAACTGAGATTACAGGTGCATAGGAGGAAAGCATGAAATGGATACGAGGGTATGGCACAAGGTTGGTCTGGAACTCGGTAATATCAACATTAATGGCTCCATCAAAACGGAGGGAAGTTGTCAAAGATGATATGACCTGAGAAATCAATCGGTTTAAGTTGGTGTAAGTAGGTCTTTCAATGTCTAGTGACCTCCTGCAGATGTCATAAATGGCTTCATTATCCAAGAGGACTGCCACATCAGTGTGTTCAAGTAGAGCATGTGTAGAAAGAACACTGTTGTATGGTTCCACGACTGCAGTTGAGACCTACACAAAAATAAAGAGTCGATAATCTGAAACAAAATAACAGTTGTTGCCAAGATTCTGAAACAAAGAATCGATATATACAGTTCAGCGATTTGTTTATATCTCATAAATTTCAACAGTGAATTTTATAAATATTAAAGTTAACCAAACACGGGAGAAATATGTATGTGTGTGTGTGTATTTATTTAATTATGAACAAACGTCAGCCTAACTCTCAACACGCTTTTTTTTACAAAACTTCGATAACAATAGGTAGAGGGGCCAGTGTGACTCATTTACCAATAAGTCTACAAACGGGTTGGTTTGTGTCACGTTCTATCTCTACTTGGTCAAATGGGTGGACGGTTCATTGGGTTCGAAAGTCATCCAACCCACACATTTCGTCACCAAAAATATCAGAAAATCACGCATTACACAAATTATTTATAAATTTGGAAGAAAATAGACTGTTATTGTACTAATAAGTTAGGTAATCACACATAACACTGAATATAAAAAAAAAATTAAGAAATGGATAAGAAAAAGTATTTGTAGGTTGGCCCAACCCATTTTGATCCATTACCCAATTTGTCCAATCCATCCATTTTGTCACCTACAATATCAGGTAACTGATTTGCAGTTCAAATCAGGTTCCATATGCACAGGTAACATTGTATAGCAATAAATCATTTTCAACAAAATTTAGCATTTCTGTTATTAGTTATCATTTCTCTCTGTGACAAGAATATATCAAACCAAGTATAATAACTGCAAATTTTCACATATCAACATATGAAGAGAGATTGAGAGCATATATTTGGATCAAAATGCATATGTACCTGAGGAGAAGGATAGATGGTGAAACCGAGCTTTGACTTCTTTCCGTAGTCAACAGACAGGCGTTCCAACAACAAGGACCCAAGACCAGAACCAGTACCTCCACCAACAGCATTGAATGCCAAAAACCCTTGCAATCCGGTGCAATTATCTGCTAACTTTCTTACACGATCGAGGCATAGATCAACAATCTCCTTTCCCACTGAAAAATACAAAAATATTCCATTGAACTTTCTTATAGATGGATAAAATTAGCAGAGTCCGAAAGATCACCTGTGTAATGGCCTCTTGCAAAGTTATTTGCAGCATCTTCCTTTCCAGAAATAAGCTGTTCAGGGTGGAAGAGTTGGCGGTAAGTCCCTGTCCTGACTTCATCAATGACAGTTGGTTCAAGATCTACAAATATCGCTCTTGGAACATGCTTTCCTGCCCCAGTTTCACTAAAGAAAGTATTAAATGCATCATCTGCAACGCCAGGTGTGGTGTCACTGCGAAAAAGAGAAACAAAGAAATAATTAGTCCCAAATGACATCAGCATAATAGTTTCATACATGACCAAACACACCAAAAAAAAAAAAAAAAAAAAACAAAAAAAACTTTTGTATAAAGTCAATCTTTTAATTTCTTTTAGTAATCATATCTGATAGCCAGATCATAGCTCAGATGCTAATATAACAAAGGATATCAAGGATTTTAGTGCCTTCAATTTTTGGAATTAGTACTTTACTTGTAGTATAACTGTTAAAACATCCACTATCACTTGTCTGGAATCTAGAACTGTAGAACTTACCGGTCCAGTTTCTATAGATGGAATTAGCTAACATGAAAACCTCCATGAAATTAACTGAAGATACTAGAAGATTATGCATAGTAAATATTTATCCAGATTCAGAGTAGATCAAGGATAAAACTGTTAACAGATCTCATTAATTAGTGAAGACAAGACAAAATGCTTAACTTGCATCACAATCAGCCAATCAAATAAGTCTACAAGAAAGTCAACCGCAATTCAAGCACAGATCCCTAACCTATCTACCTACTATCCTATGCGTATCTCACTGTATACAAAAACACACATAAAATCCAACATCACTTTTCAGTTATTATCGGAATCCAGGTGAAGCTTGAGATCCCTAGTTTGAATCATCTCGATCGCCTCTAATCGAATACTTTTCCGTTTACAGTAGCGTAAAACCCTAAAAAACATGCCCTAACGAACACATTACCATAAATTCAGATCCATCACGTTACACGCAAGTAAAAGTTGAGATCGACAAACGATAACAGAGTATGAATCATATAGCATTGAAAAAAAGTAGAAAAAGCAAAACCTAAAATGAAAACCGAAATAGAGCAGAAAACGGAAACGATGTAGAAACTGTAAATGTGTTCGATTGAGCCACACAAACAGCAAATTCATCCAAAACCTAGATCAAATCGCTTCAAACTCATAGAACATTAAACAGACGAATAAGAAGAAGAACAAACCTAGGCATCATTCCATCGGGCTGAATGCCATGTTCGAGGCAGTACAGTTCCCAACATGAGTTTCCTACTTGAATTCCAGCTTGACCTATGTGTATGCTGATGATCTCCCTCATTTCTGTGTGTGAATCGGTTCAGTTGATCTAACGATCTGTCGGTGGAATCGGCGATCTACGGGGGAAGAAGGAAATATAGTCGATAAGATTCGATCGCAAGTGTCGATCTACCCACTCCCGCGGCCCGCCAGCCTTGCATCCGTCCCCAGCCGGCCTGCTCATATTTACCATTTCGACCCTCCTTTTTAAAGAAATTACAAATTCACTCCTTTTAGTTTTGGGAACGGCATTTGAAACTACCATTTATCTCCAATACCCGAGTGAACATTCATAAGATGGAATTGGAACCGTCCATAATGGGTTTGACACCCCAGAATTGACTCACTCACGAACACCATCAATAAGAAAACCTACAACTTAAAAAAAAAACCCCTGAGTCAGGTTTAAATTTCAAACCTAAGATCTGTAAGCTCTAATTATCATCTCATACCATCAGACTAAATGTCTTTTAATTTTAAGGTCATGTTAACTTCAAGTCATTTATTGTGTAACATAAAATAAATACTACTTTCTAAATTTAACTATCATGTTTTAAAGAGTGCAAATCAAAACAAATAAATTAATTTTTAAAGAGTGCAAATCAAAACAAATAAATTAATTTTTAAAGAGTGCAAATAAAAACAAATAGATGGGCCAAGCTTGAGATTTATATGGTTTGATTTACGGTTATTGGTTTAAGAGACCGGCTGTCGAGTATCTCATATCTATAATTTAACGAAAAAACTTTACTTTTAAAATTTAATACTCACTTTTTAATTTTTTTTTACTATCAGATTCTACATATTAATCTCTATTCAATAAAATAATATTCTTTTATTATTTGTTTTTTCTATTATTTTATTTCTTTCTACCACTCACATCCACTCATACATAATATAAAGAAAATATACGGGCGAATATTGCACGTCAAATATATGAGGATGAAGTATGTGGATAGAGAATGGGATAAAATGAGTTGGTTTTTATTAAATTTGTGGATAGGGTTGGAAATGGAGAATGGGATGTAAATGTAAACTACGCAAAACTTTGTAGAACAATAACTGTTTCAAGGTTGTTCTAATTAAGTATTTTAGGTGGTTCTAATACCCAACGAGTAGATGTGGAGTTTGGTTCGGTTATAAACTAAAACCAAACCTATAACCAATGTTTTTGTTTTCAGATTTTTACAACCGATTGGTTTTGGTTATAAACATAAGGTTGAACCTAATGCTTGACTTAGCTTCTACTTTGTGCGAGGATTTGGGAGGAACGGGTCTGTTTCTCACTGCTTGAACCCAATGTTTTAAAAACCGGTTCGACCGGTCCAGTTCAACCGGTTCAACCGCCAACCGGTTATCATACCGGGTTTTTAATCCCCGGTTTTTTGGACATAACCAGACCGTTTTGAACCGGGCGGTTTTCCGGTTTTTTCCGGTTCAACCGGTCCGGTTCAACCGGTTTTCTGACAGTTTAAAATTTTTTATTTTTTTTAAATTTATTGTTATTTTTTATTATTTTTTAAAGTTTAAAACTTATATATTCTTATGAAATACCAATTTGGTATTATTTTTTAGTGGATTATCATTGTATTTTAACTATTTTCGTTGTGGTGTACAAATTTATTAACATTTTTATAAAAATATATATATAAATCCCCTAACCGGTTCAACCGGCCGGTCTAACCGGTCCGACCGGTCGAACCGGCCCCGGAAAGTTTTCCGGTTCAACTAAAAAACCGGTTTTTAAAACATTGCTTGAACCTATGACCTTAAGCTAATTTCAATGTTTTTGGTTATATAAAAGTCGGTTTAATTCACCGGTTAACCTCCCACTTTGAACGTGAGTGGATTCAAGCTAATTTTAATTAACAAATCCAAAATGTCTTGGTCAAAATAAAATATTAGCATTTCTTTTAATCGATAAAGGATCATGAGCGGTAACTATTATGTTATTTTTTAAAAAATTATAATAAAACTTTTTCTACACATAAATACATAACATATTATTTATAAAAACTAAATAATATAAAGATTGGTTTTAATGTAGGTTTTGGGCTGTTAATTCAATTATATGTGCAGTTGTGCACATATAACCACACCGAACCATAAAAATCATATTTTAGAAAACATAACCGAACCATCAGATTCTCAGCTGGTTTGGTTATTTTGGATCTATTGTTCGGTTATTTTAGTTATGATTAAGTTACTTAGTTATTCGCTAATCAGAGAGAACCATAAAAGTACAGAAATTCTAAAAATTTTAGTTACATTTGCGTGAAATTGTTTTGGAAGTTTGATTTTGTTTTTTTAGGAAAAAAGTTACGAACCAACAAAATCCAACTCAAATAGCTGTCGTGGGAAAAAAAGTTGGTTACTTGAAATAGAAACTTGACTGATTTTTATGCTATTTCCCTTTTTGGATGTTCCACAATTGGTACTTTTACATTTCAATAATATTTGTGATCATGAACTATATACATGTTTTTATGTAAATCATCTCATTTTTTTTTCATAGTAGGCATTGCTTCTGACGCAGCGTACGATTTGAAGGACAAGAAACAACACGTTGATTCTGTGAATACCCGTGAAGATCTTTCCCAAACCTTCCCAAATTCGTCCCAAAAGTTGGAATACAAAATGGAGAAAACTGAAAATTTTATTAATCATCAACTGATCATCTCCCAGACATTACATGGATATAAATAACATGACAAAATTCGAATGGGCCTCAAAACATAGGCGGGCCAGAAACTAGAACAAAAACAAAGTCCAAATAAAGCCCGAAAAGACAAAAAAAGATAAATAACTCGTAAAATAGGCATATTTTGGGCCCGAACACCGACCCAAACCGTCTATGACTGTTTGTAGAAATGTGCTCCTCATTCCAACGGTCGTTTCGACTGGTCATACGCCCAAAACGGAGTTTCCTAGCCCAAGTTACAACCATTTTAGTGAAGCCCTTTTTGTCACACGATCTTGGGCCTCCAAATATAATAGTGTCTGTTCCTCCACGTCTGGGCCTGCATCAGCTTCTTTATATATTTATATTAAACTTCAAAAGAAACCTGGTTATATCCGAAAAAAATCAATCTCTAGCCCGGGGACTATTTTTACTCACACCCAATATTATACTATATCATTTAATAATGTAATTTTGAATGTTTTTGCAGGCATGGAGCCGATAATTAGTTTTCCAGAAAACAATTAAAAAACAACCGAATCACACAACAAAACCCAACCGAAGAACATAGTCTTGAATTGAAAGAACCCTATCTCATATTCTCCATGTTCTTCCTCTTTTCAAAAGCACTTCTATTCCTATACCCAAACATTATCACCCTCTGGCTTGCATAGATTCCTCATCTAAACCTTGCCATATTTGATAAATCGAGACAACTTTTGGCAAAGCGAAGCTTATTAGAAGGGCTCGTGTAGGGGTGAAACTGGCACACAACCCCTTAAAATCGTATGTGAAGTAGAAGTACGTTTGTTGCACCTTAAAAATATATTTGTGCTACTCCTTAAAAAAGTTCTTATATGTCAATGTTGAAGATTTTTTTGTGCTACTCCTCAAAAAATTTAATAATTCCACTCATGTGCTCATGTATGTACTTCTTCGTTGCCGTCATTCTTGTTTTGCAAGATCATCACAGGGTGGAAAAGTTGTAGACTTTCATAACATTGATTTGATATTTTGCATGTAGTTTTGGTATTTTGGTGCAGCACACCAAAAGGAGGAAATAAAATCGGAAAAAGAGGAATGAGTCACTTACCTGACTTAGAAGCACACTAAGGGCAGAGATCGAATTCTGATTTAACGTGCAAGGTTGATTTCGACGGAGATGAATGGAGGTTTTTTAAGGCTGTAATTGAGAAGGTAGGAATTAAACCTGAGACGGTAAAGGAAGAAAAAAATACTTGATTTAAATCGTAAGTGACTGAAACTGGAATAGAAAGACGCGGAGAGGCGTGATGGACGATGATGGAGGCGATGAAAATACAGGGGGAGGAATAAAATATTATGCGATTTCAAATCTAATCTAATTAAACATATAAGTACTTGCGTGGAGACCAAAATCTGTTTTAAGGACACGTGTTTTGACACAATCTTCAACCCAACTGACACTTTAGTTTGCTCAAGTGGTGTAATAGATGTTGGAATATGAAAAGTCAATACTGCAAGACCAAAGATCATATTGTCTTGAAGGCTCAAGGACACACATTGAAGAATCAACTTGTTGAAGACCTTCTTATTTGAGTAAATTTTATTATTATGAAACGTGTATTTCCTTTATTTTATTTGTTTGTGTAATGATATAGTGCCACACTTTTTTCATATAAAATAACGAGAGTTATCATTATGTATATTTAATAAATATTTTATTAATATTTAATTAAAAAGTGACCAAAATCTCTACGGAATAATTCTACACGGGGAAGTCTTCTAGCTAACATGAAAAACTTGAACTCTAACTAAAAAATAATTTTATAATTTCCGGTCGCTAAAATTGAAAATAGATAAAAATGGTTATCATTCTTTTGATTTAACATAAAGATACCAGACTAAAATTGCTCTACAAAAGAAAAAAAAATTTGTGGTGAACATGTGGGCATCCATGAACATGATAATGTGAGATAGCTTAGAGACAAAGCTCCAACCAACCACTTGCTTTTTTTCTTTTCGATTATTAGTTTGAGGTCCCCTCTAACAACCTTTGATTTTATTTTTTTATCATTTTACACACACACATAGCAGGGAAGAATCAACTACTCTCCTGTTTTCAAAAAAATTAAAGAATAAAATGGATAATGATTGAGTGGAGGTTTGCATGGAAGAAAATGTCCTTAGAATCAGCCGTTCTAGAAAATTTTGTTTGTCAAAGTTCATATTCTATTTATTATTTTTATGCGATTTGTTAAATAAACTTTAAAAACATTAGTTATTAGTTTTTATCAAGGTTATAAAAAACGTTCAAACAGTCGACTCGGTTAATGGATTAATCGTTCTTGACAGGATTAATCAATAGATTAACCAGCACTGATTGACAATTAATCGTCCTTGAGATAATTAATCGAAGATTAATCGATAAACGATTAAAGGCTGCTAAACGATTAGCCAGCATTTAATCGGAGATTTGACGAGATTTTTACGACCATCATTTTTATTATAGCTCTTAATTATAGATCACGAATCTTTAATAAAAAGTAGTATTGCAATTGGGTGGAAAAAGAGAGGTTCAAACATTCTCTTTTTACTACTTGGAGGAGTCGTCAAAATTTCTTAAGAATTTCTGCAAGCAGGTGAATTTACTAACACCGTTCATATCAACAATCTACAAAATCTCGATCATTACAATTAATAAACACACATGCAGAAGAATGAGTCATACATACATACATACATACATACATACATATAGATCAATTAACAATCAAACCAACCACAATCATGAATGAAATCTCAACATATATAATGAACCCAATTCTACTTAAATTCACTCTGTACGTACGTAAATATATAGTATTAACAACACCACGAATCCAAGAATCGGGTCGGAAACTAGAAGATGAATGCGAAAAGAAATCCCGACAGAGACGCAAAGATGACGGCAGGGACGAAGACGGTTGTTGCGTCGGACATCGGAGCCGGAGAAGGAGGATCTGCGGCGGAGACGGAGGAAAAGGCCATGGTCATCACCACCACCATTATGGCGAAAAGCTTCATCATCTGGATTGCCTCCATTGTCAATGCTCAGCTCAGCAGATCGTTTGGTGAGCTGACAATGGTGGTGGGATTGAATAGGGCTATGCAAATATACGAGGAAATGGGTTTTAGTTTTATAGAGGAAGATGTGTTACAACGGGCAGTGGAGAGGGGCTGCCCGGTGCCTGCCCGTAATTTGGTGAAATTGAGGATGAGGTGTGGGTGGTGGTACACAGCTGTCGTTAGGTGGTTTTTATCAATAGAGGGTTTCGTCACTTTATTACGCATATAAGGCTATTCGTAGTGGAGCACCATCTTCATCAAATACCCTAACATGGTGTTCCTATGGCGCCCTCTTCCACCCCCCACAGGCGCTATGTTACCAATTGAAGTGGCCGGCGTTATTAACATTGTGTTCCCCCTTTATTGTTGATTGGTTTGTTTTTTTTTTCTTTTTTTTTTAATTGAAGAGATTTTATTAAGTGGGTTTTTAAAATAATAATTAGGTAATAATTAGAGGGGCGTTATGGGAGGTTACCACTACACCACTTTTTTTATGGAGTCTCTCACATGGCGCATAACGTCCACAAGGAACTCCATCCACTACGGATAGCCTAACCGATGTCTCATGTGCCACCACGATTTCCTAGCTCGGCTTATTTACAACTTAAGGTTGGTTAGGTCATGTGTAATCGCACTGTGGTAGGGCGTTTTACACGAAAACGTCCTAAAACAATATCCTTAAGGGCGTTTATGGTTGGGCGTTTTGCCCCTCCGTGGAATACATAAGGAGCATGAAAGCAGGGAAGAAAACCGTTAGGGTGGGCCCCTACTCCTAAACGGTCAAAGTTTTTTAAAAAAATAATTTTTATTTTAACTCAACTCCACCACCTTAAACATCACTTTCTACTACAAAAAAAACTCTCATCTTCTACTAGCTTTTCCATTTTATTAACACACCATGAATCTAAACCAACCACCATTTTTAATTGACATCTCCCAAAAGTTTGACCGGTTCAACAACATTTGGCGAGGGGTGCTCGTCTACAAGGGTTAACTACAAGTACAATTTGGACGACATATCCCAAAAGTTTGACCGTTCAACAACATTTGGGTGGTTTTTTAAAAATATTAGAACGTTTTATAAAAATTTGTAGGACGTTTTTTTTTTCTTTGTAATCTTTTTTATTTTTAAAGAAATCTTTTTTTTTCTTATTTTTAACATAACTTTTACATTTTAGTTATTTAATCTAATGTTTTTTTATATTTGAGTTATTTAAAATATGTTTTTAAATATAAAAAAGGAATATATAAAAAACTAAAATCATGATTAGTTAACAATTACATTTCTGCATACAATCATTATCCATTACACCACTTTTTCACTTTCACTGCATTGTCTGCGTGGCATCCTGTGTGTCGCACTTTTAATATATAAAATACAACACCACTACACATAGCCTGATGTGGAGTCGCTTGTTTGTGGCGGTGGTGTGACATTTGTTTGTGGTGGTGGTGTAAAATGGATTGAAAATTCGTGTTTTTTCCCGATTTACGAATTAACACATGCGGGAAGAATTTTCGGGTATTTATATCTCAAAACAATGGTTCTAAATGATTTAACATTTATAATCGTTTTTCGAAATAAAATTTCTAATTAAAAACTAGTGGATTCATATTGGATTCCTCAAATCGAAAATAAAGCAATTTGTAGTTTTTACACGATTTCGATATGCGATTCATCGTTTACGGAAAATCTCATAATTGAGTATCGTATGTCAATTTCAAGATATTTATGATCTAACCGCATAACATGTCGCAAGTCGTCACATACTAAATGAAAGTCACGAAACGTTAGAGAATTGCCCCAAAATCGATACGTAGGTTCAAATTGACCAAAATCATGTTATGTGACCTTACGTGTTCATTGTTATGAGCTATGTGGCATATTTACATTCATTTCAAGCTCATGTGCTTGTAACCTTTCAATCAAATCATTGAATGACCAGTTCGAATACTCTTTATAATTAGTAATAAGCATCACATAATTCTCTCATTTTTCAGGTAAAGCTTCAAGCAACTTTTCTTTCAATTCAGTAGCATCCTTCTTATGTTTACCATCGTCGTCTCACTTAACAAATGAGAAAATATTGTAATCAAATTATAAACATTCTCATTTGGATAGTGCTTAGATTATCAAATTCTTTCTTCAACACCTTTTACCCTTACCTCTTTTCAGTAAAGCATCCCACAATTCCTTGGATGTACCACATGTTGAAAACTGATGTAATAGTTCTTTAGGTAATGCCATGGTTAGCATTCCATAAGCTTTTTGCTCTGCTTGACAAGCCTTCTTCTCATCTGATGTTAGATTTCTTTGCATATCCGGTCTTCCATTAATAGTTGGATATTCGTATCCATCATTAATTGGAAGCCACAGATCGATATCATTTGTACCAACGTAAGCTTCAAGTTGTTTGACCCATCTATGGTAATCTTCAAGCTTCACCAATTTAGGAACCTTCTGGCTTGTTCCTATTTCATTGTTGTAATTTAACATCGCTTGAACCGAATTCTGCATTGAAGCATACACTTGAATATCACTAAACATGATGTATTAAACTCTGGTCACCAAATTATCACAATAGCTAAATGAAATTCCTTTGGCCGAATGAAATCAAAGCAACCGAATGAACAAAACAACAGCCGAATGAAGTTATTTCATCGAATAAATATATCAAACGAATGAAAAGAACCTACGAATGAACACTAGCTAATCGAATGAAGTTTAAGTGAGCGAATGATATGATTCGCCGAATGAGATGATTATGCGAATGAAATTTTTCGGAAAATGACTGAAGCTAGCGAATGAGTCCGAATGACCAGGAAATGAAGATTATCAACTGACTGAACAGAAAATGACAGCCGACTGAACTCAGAATCTTATTCGGTGAAAGCTTTTTGACCAAAAATCACTGATTTCTTTGAATTTTAAGAAACTGACTACAACAAAGATGAAGTAAATCATATTTATCACAAACTGATACCAAAAATCACTGATTTCTTTGAATTTTAAGAAATTGACTACAACTAAATCATATTTATCACAAACTGATCGGGTTAGATTTGTAAAATCTGCACATTTGAAAAACTATATTTTTTTAAAAATGCTTCGAACTTGAAGTTTTTTTACTGAACAAAGCACCCTGAATGCTTTGATAACACTTGTAATTGTTGTGAAGGATCTTGCTCGGTGTTTCAAGTGTGGAAATTAACAAAAACATTAAATAGAAGTCGATTTTGATGATCACCGAATGAGAATGACACACAACAGAATCATTGAATGAAAACTCCCACCGAATGAGATGTCCATCGAATGACTTCTTCCGGTGGTCACTCGCCACTCATTCGGTGACTCTTATTCTCCCACACACAATATTTTGACTCACCAAGATCACTCTAGCAACTACTAAATCATTATCTATACATCATACGACACACATATTATGCACTAACAGTACCGCGACGACCCCGAGAGATCCTCCTTTATTCGATTTTCTCGTTTTGCGTGTTCGGTTCTTCGTTATTCGACGTTTTTGAGTCCCGTTTTCTCCAATTTCTTAATTCTATTATTCCCATGATAATAACCAATTACGATCAAACACATAACACATTTTCGGTCGGTTTGACGTACGTATCACTTTTAGGTTAATCACCAACGTTTCGTGACTCGAATTTGTGCATGATGACTCGCTGTGATTTAAGTAAAACAACTAAATTGACATACTAGTACCAAATACGTGACTTCCCGATAAACGACAAATCGCGTATCGAAATCGCATAAAAACCGCAAATTGCTTTATTTTCATTTTAAGGAGCCCAATTAGTTCCAAAAACTCTTAATTAAATATTTTGCTTTGAAAAATGATTGTAGATTATCTAAAAACATTACTTAGAGGTATAAACACTCGGAAATTCTTCCGGTACTTATTAATCCGTAGATCAGGAAAACGTGAATTTCAAAACGGATTGAATTTTACAACCGGGTAAAATATAAATGTTACAGTCTTACAGATATCACTATCTACACTCATTTCTATTACCGGTTAACTTTCTGTAGCTTTGTAAGGTATTTATTGTTTTATTTTATAAAACTTCTCATTTCCCTATAAGTTACTTGCTCTCATCGTTACATTTAAAGAGTAAAATAATATGCCTTTAGTTGCTATTTTCTACTTTTAATCACTGGTTTTCATGTTCAACGGTTTGAAAACTGGTAGAAAGCATCTTAATTGAGGAAGGACTGAGAATTGGAATAAGAATGGAAGAAAGATTGCACTATTCGGATACATAATTTTGAGTTTGGATATGGTTGACCTTATTAGTCAACGGGTTAACATTCTGGATGAGCAGGAAATAATCTATCCTAAAATGGTAAAATGATGTGAAATTTAGATCAAGTGGATTAGAGATGTTCAAATAGTGTCAAGTGCAATTTAGAAGTGACCACATCCACCACTAAAATGCACTCAATATTCATACATCCTTACATTTGTTTAGTTGTAAAATTATGGGCTCTGATGAAAGATAAAGTGGAAAGGAAAGCAAGGCTAGCAAGGTTTTGCATTTGATATTTTTTTTGTTGATTTGAAACATCTTAGTTGGTACTTAGATTAGGGGTGTCGTTTTTACCCGAAACCCGAATACCGAACCCGACCCGAACCCACTCGACCCGAATAATTTTAAACCCGAATCACCCGAACCCGAATTACACTTCAACCCGAACCCGAATTAGTTATATGGGTCGGTAATAGGGTTGATTTTCTGTTGTTTGGGTCAACCCGATTAACCCGAATACTCATTCATTCCATCAAGTATATTTAACATATGCGAATTGCATAATTATCCAGCCATCCATGACTCCATATTTTTATTCACATCGTAATTAACATCATATATATTTTGAATATGGACATCCTTATTCCATTCAAATTTTGTTTATCTTTTTAAAGTAATATATTCTAAAGAAAATCATACGATATATATATATTATACGTTATATTCTAGGTTATTAGAAGTTTAGTTAACGAAGGCATTCAAAGTTATACAAGGTTTCATCCATTCCTCCATTGTATAATGAACTAAGTTTCATCAACTTCTTTGATTGATTCCGCTCTTTTTAGTCGTAAGTTATGTTAAGACAATGTGTGTAATATCTTTTGTATTTAACCCGAAACCCGAATAACCCAACCCGAATCAATCCGCAATCCGAAACCCGAAACCCGAACAACCCGAGGGCAACTAGGGTCGGGTTGTGGGTTGGATTCCACCTACAAAAAACCCGAAAGCCCGACCCGTTTAACCCGAAACCCAAATAAAAAACCCGATCAACACCCCTAACTTAGATAGTTTGGAATTGATTTTAGAATTTGGGGATGTAAAAATTTAATCTCAATTGCCATTTAATTTGTACTTTGTAATTTTTTGTTATAAAATTTACTTACCTAAAAAAACAACTTGATATTTTGAATCTATAGTTTTATGTAAAAAAAGACATGTAAAATAAATTATCAGTTGGGTAAATTTGTAGTTTATAACAGAAGTCGATATCTAAAATTATGAGTCTCACGTAAGTTAAGATCACGTCACGTTTATGAAGATACAAGAGTGAAAAGTTGAGGTTACATATAAAAATGTATAAATGAAAAAAGAAAAATTCATCGACATAAACTATAAAAAATTAAAAAAATACAAGTATCAAAAAGACCTAACGATAGGGTGGAAAATATGTTACAAAATCACAACTCCCTTCTCTTCTTTCTATCAATACAAGTATACAACTCACAGAAAACAAGAACACAAAAGAGGCCGATCGAAAAATCCCATTTTTCTCCGGATTAAATCAGAAAACACATTTAGATAATACAAAATCCTTGAAACCCTAAGTTGAACTCGATCCTCCTGGAGCAAACCCCATCTTTTCACCATCTATCCTGCTCTAATCACCCAGTTTTGTGCCTGTAATCCTTGCTTCATCTTTATCTTCCATTCTTTCTACTTTCAATACAGGCTTCTGTTTGGTTTATTGAAGATCTCAGGCTGTTTCTACCATAAATTATCAATTGGGTATTCTTTGTATATTTCTAGTTTTTTTCGAAGTTTTTAGAAGAAAATTTGGTTTTCAAGAACTAATTTCTTGAATATTTGAGATAAATATTGTTTGATAAGAGTATCTTGTTTTTATTCATCATGTTCTTGAATAATTTAAAATGCTGGATGATTTGAAAGATTTGATGCTTGTTTCTGCATAGATCTTCCATCTGGGTATTCTGTGATTATATTTTCTATTACTTTTTGATTTTGGGTATTATAATTTTCTAGGGTTCATAGCTAAAATGGGTGTTTCAGGTTCTTTTTAAGGATAAAGTTTAAAGTTTCAGTTTTTCATGTTCTTGAACGATTGTGAAATGGTTTTAGCATAGATCTTCATGTGGGTATTCTTTATTAACATTTATTTGTATCTATTTTTTAGGGTTCTTGACTGAAAGGGGGTTTCACTTGGTTTTCAGAGACAAAGATTGAAGCTTTGGTGTATAATGGATAAGTTACAGTGGGGAAATAGAAAGAGACTGAGATGTGTAAAGGTGAAAGAATCAGATGGAAATGGAAATGTTGTGAAGAAAAAGATCACATCTCAACGTGTTGATCGAACGGTTGTAAATGAACAAGATTCTCATCATCCTGTTACTTCTCTTCATTCTTCATCTCCCCAACGTCTCAACAGGTGAAGTTTTTATTTTTTTTTATTTTTTTTTATTTTTATGTTCTTGATGAAAACTCCAGATCTGCAGCTCTTTTCAGCCTGCAGATATTCCAGGGGTTTAATTATATTTTTTTTGTGTTATTTTATTGATTAAAATGTGAAAAGAACATGAATTTGGATGAAAGAATTAATCTATGTTTGCAAATTTACATGGGTTTCTTCAAATTCAATCAAGAATCTGATGCTTTTTATGTTCTTGATTAATCTCTGGTAAATTTTTCACAGAGAAAGATAGAAATATATCGGCTCTCTGGGTTGTGTTCTTGCTTTCTAATTGATTTTAGGGTTATCAACTTAAAGGGGTGGTCATGGATGGATAGGGTTGACTCGAGCCTGGACCAATTTTTTGTGTTTCGGGTCAGTTCAGTTCATCGGTTTTCTTGGGTGGGTCCACAAGATTCACACCACTATATACCAAGTACCAACAAGAAGAAAATGTCAGCATTATCAACAGGATTTTGATAAAAGAAGAACCTATCTATGTATGCAAATCAACACGAGTTTCTTCAAGTTCAATCAAGAATTTGATGGTTTTTATGTTTTTGATCAAATCTTTAATAAGTTTCCAAATATACTGGTACTGTTATCTTTGGGTTGTGTTCTTGCTTTCTGATTGATATCAGTGTTACCAACAGGAAGATAATGTCAGCATTATCATCACCCGAAAAGGAAGATCGATATTACACGACCCGTGGATCAACGGGGGTCGGGTTTGATGAGAGCAGCAGCAGCAAGAAAGTGCTACCAATGGAGTCAAAGAAAGAGAGTCAAAAGACTGTTTGGCCCAGACTGTTCACTACATTATCAAGCAAAGAGAAAGAAGAAGACTTTATGGCCATGAAAGGGTGTAAACTGCCTCAAAGACCCAAGAAAAGGGCCAAGACGATCCAAAGAACATTGCTTGTAAAATTACTTAATTGCCCTTTTCATTTTTCTCTTGACAGTTTTCAAAATCCTGCTCTTTTGATCCATTTATTCAAGTTTGATTTGAATTTTGATGTTTTTGAATGCAGTTGGTAAGTCCAGGTGCCTGGTTATCTGATCTTTGCCAAGAAAGATATGAAGTTAGAGAGAAGAAGACTTCCAAGAAGGTTGGTCCCCCCTCTCCCCCCCCCCCCCCCCCCCCCCCCCCACCCCCACCCCACACACACACAAAAATTGTTTCTACAGTCACTTGTACCGTATGAATTAAAAGTTGTACATGGAATACTTTGGTCAAATTAAGAGCAATCATGTTAGAACAACTTGCAATATATTTGTCAAAAGTTGTGGATGTGCTTTAGATTTGAGACCCTTTTTGGTCAAATATGGAGCAAGTGTGATGTATTGTTTGTATCCCATGCATTAAAAGTTGTTCATTGTCTTTTTTTTTTTCCTTCTTTCAGAGACCAAGAGGATTGAAGGCAATGGGAGGCATTGAAAGTGATTCAGAATGACACTTGGAGGAAAAGGTATTGAATTTGGGTAGGTTTTTGGTTTGGAGTTGGTAGAAGTTGGGAAGAGAAATCTATCTTCTTTGATTATTGGACAAATTTGTTTGCTCTTCATGGTGTATTTTAATTCAATATCTGCTCTTCATTGTCATATCCTTATATCCTTAGAGCGGGTTAGACCTCAAGAAATAAAAGATAACATGAGAACCGATAGTCTGGTATTTGTGGAGCAATTTTCTGATATCTTTAGCTTATACAAGTTATTGTTCACGATGAAACAATAAGGGCCATGAAGACTGATTGTAGCATGAATCGGAATATGATTCATCATCAGGAGTTGTCGGAGGAACACATAAGAAGTTTGAAAACGTAATGATACGTTATAACCAATCTTGTAGCATTTTCGTTCCATGGGTTTTTAGTTCTTGATTTCATAGAAAGTTAAGATTGGGTTAAACGAATCCTGAACGAAAGTTCGAAAAGGATTTGGTGAGTATGTTTGTTTCGTAAATGAAATGATGTGTTAGAAATTATAAATCTGTTTCCTGTAGACAACTTTCGTTAAAACCGAATGTTAGTAAAATCAGTTTGCGAGGATGAGAAATGAAATGATGTGTTAGAAATTATAAATCTGTTTCCTGTAGACAACTTTCGTTAAAACCGAATGTTAGTAAAATCAGTTTGCGAGGATGAGAAAGGGTAGATTTTGAAGCCTAAGACTTTAAAATCTCAAGCATGTTAACATATGTGTGAGAGAGGGCATTGTAGTAGTTTCACATGCATTAATTCTACATGTATAGTGGAGGGGTGTGATTTTCATGTTCTTCGATTTCTCCGAATGCCATATAAAATCTCCCACCTTTTTCTTGATTCACTCGAATTGATGGCGGATTCCGCATTTTTTTAATTGACAAAGATCATTGAGGTACTACTGGTCCACTTGATTGTTTTTATTTTTCGAGTACAGAATCTGAGGACTATTTTCAGGAGGAAACTTACCGTAGGTAAGAAACCCTCTGATTTAACCCGAAATTCCTACTTTTTATCTCATATGGAACTTGAATTCATAATCTCATTTTAATGTTTTTTGATATCTCACCTCAACCACTTGAGTTGGAAATCATTGGGGGCGGATCCCGCTTTTATCCGATTCTCTCTTATATATATCAATGAAGATTATTGCTATGCTAGGGGTGCAAACAAGGGTTGTTGCTATGGGTGCAAATGAGCTGAGTCGTCCACTAGTTGCTCGAGATTGGATTGATAAAAAAGCTTAAAATGAGTCGAGCCTTAACGAGTCCGAGCCAAGTCATGCTTTGAAATATGATTCGTTTAAAATTATAATAAAAAGTAAATAATATGTATTATATTTTATGTATAAAGCTATATATATATATAAATTTAATTATAATAATATATAAATAAATAAAATTCAATAATAAACTAGCAGAGCTCGAGCTTTAATATTTTCAGGAGCCGAGCTCTAGCTTCAAAAATAAAGTTCGAATCGAGTCAAGCTAGCTTCAGAAATAAAGTTCGAACCGAGTCAAACTCAAGCGCGAGTTCTCGTAAGTCTAAATGAGCCTAGACAAGTTCAGACTCGACTCCTATACAACTACGATTGTGAGACACAATTGACATCAAAGAAACACAAGAACACTAAATCCGTATTATAAAATAACTCTCCACAAACTTTTATTGATCGCTAGAAAAAAATAACTCAAATAACCTAACAAATAATGACAATTTTTCTAAACCCTACTCGACTTCACTTATAGTCATCTAATACCAACTTAAAGATAACTACAATTGAATAGAAAAATAGTTGGTGAATATTTATCCTAACAATTATCTCGATAAGGATAATCACGTCAGAACGTCAGACTGTCAGAGACAACACCTTAATTAAGAGTTGGGCTCCTTTTTAATACAACCAGCCTGACATATTCTCTTAATTTTACAATGGGCTTTTTTAATCTGTGCACCACACTTGAGCCCATCACATGGCTTTCTCCATAGTAGCCCAGGCCCAAACACGAAATTGTCCAACAAATTGTTCCCTGATTGTTGCATTTGTAGTTTGAAAGTTGAACAAGTCGGTGAATCGAACGTATAGGTTTATTGGCACTCGTATTAAAGTCGATTGACACTATCATATCTTTTGAAAAAAAAATGCAAGTAATTTAAATATTATAGTATTTAAATTTAAATTTAAACAAAATTTCACAACCGCCGTGTTGCCGCGGAGATAAAGCAAACACACAATGACACAAAATCGCTGCATTACTATAACGTTACGTAAACAAAACAAAAATAAAAAATATAACGATCAAAACCATTTATAAAATTATAGCCAACTCATATTTAACTTAAAAAATTTAGTTATTTTTTTAGTAAAATTTTTAAAGCCACTTATTAGGCTGTCCGTAATGGGGCTCCATGGGGGCGCCATGGAGCCCCATAGCGCCCTTCACCGCCCCCCGGGGCGCCATCTTAGAAAAAAAAGAGACGGGCGTTTTGTATATGGCGCCGGAGAGTTTGTATTTTCCCAAAAAAACTAGCCGTTGAACGGCTAGTTTGAATCCTTTTTTTTTTCTTAAACCATTCATATATATATACACACACAACATTCTTTCAATATTTTACACACAACACTCTCCATCTACATATATATTCTTCCATTTTTTTTTTAAAAAATGAGCTCTTCACAATCAAGTTCTTCTTCTATTTTCTATGATTTCGACGATGAGATAGAAGACGAGATCGTTTCGTACGTGATGCAAATTGAACCACCTCCCATTCCTCGTCCTGTTATACGTGGAACGCAAGTTGAACGCGATCGTGAGGCGGCAAATAGGAACTTGATGAACGACTATTTTTCCGCCAAACCTACATACCGAAGTGCTGCGACGTTCTTCAATCGTTTCCGGATGAGTAAACGAATGTTCTTACGTATTGTAAACGATCTTGAAAGAGAGTTTCCGTATTTTCAACAACGTTGTGACGCACGCGGGAAGCTTGGATTTACAGCTATTCAGAAGGTTACCTCCGCATTACGTGTCTTGGCGTACGGGACAACGACCGACATCAACGACGAATATTTAAAAATGGCGGAAAAGACGACACGAGATACGTTGGAACACTTTGCAAAAGGTATTTTTTTAAATTGTTATTGTTTTTTTTTAAATTGTTGTAGTTTTATTTTAAATGTTAAATATAATTATTCTTTAAAATTGTTCTACCATTTTTTAATTTTTACATCATATATTATTTTTAAATTGTGCTAGGAATGCGTATATTGTACGGTCCACGTTATTTAAGAAAACCGACGTGGAATGATCTACAATTGCTGTATGACCGACATGATAAGAAGTATGGTCTACCGGGAATGATCGGAAGTATCGACTGCAAGCATTGGCAATGGGATAATTGTCCTACGGCATGGAAAGGTCAATACACACGAGGAGATCAAAAGGGTCCGACTGTTATTCTTCAAGCCGTGGCATCGTGCGATCAATGGATTTGGCACGCACATTTTGGGGTAGCCGGTTCGAACAATGACATCAATGTCTTGCAAGGGTCCGAAATCATCGAGGATTACGTATCGGGTAAAGGTGCCAAAGCTTCTTTTTATGCAAACGGTAACTATTATCCACATGGTTATCTATTGGGTGATGGTATATACCCAAAATATTCTTTCATGGTGAAGACCTACAAGGATCCTATTGATGATAAAAGAAAGCGCTTCAAAAAGGTTCAAGAAGCGGCAAGAAAGGGTATCGAGTGTACGTTCGGCACATTGGTAACGAAATGGCACTTCATTAAAAATCCTTGCCGACTTTGGACGCTTGATAAAATGAAAGATTGCATGCGTAGCATCATCATCATGCACAACATGGTGAAGGAGGACAGGGGCATGGCGATCTGTTCCTACTACGATCCCGAACACCGAGTTGTTGTGCCCGAAGCATCCATGGAAGAACGCATTCAAAATTCGGCGGAGATGCGGTCTAGAGAACAACATAACGCACTAATGGCGGACTTGGTGGAGCATACTTGGTCAAATCGTCATGAATATGCGGATGTCGGTGAAAATAACAATGATGATGATGATGATGATGATGATGATGGTGTTTTCTCTGATGATGATGACGATGATGATGATGATGATGATGATGGTGATGACGATGAAGACGCTGGCCATGGTTCCAACAACGACGAGCATGGGGATGACGACGAGGATGAGGCGTATGATGATGTTCAAGACGATGATTAGTTTTTTTTTTAGTTGTCATGTTTTTTTTTTAAGAATGTTGTAAGTTTGTTTTTTTTTATAAAAAAATCTTCTAGTTTTTATGTCTTGTTTTTTTTTAATTTTAGTTTTTAATATGTTTAATATTAAATTATATAAAAAATGATTAAATAAATAATTAGGTAATGATTGGTAGGGGGGTTATACATGGAGCTCCACTACACCACTTTTGCCATGGAGCCTCTCATGCTAACGTGGACGCCACATGGCGCATAACGCCCACAAGGGGCTCCATCCACTACACTTAGCCTTAAACCCATAAGAATTTTATAATCTATTTTAACGACCAACAGAATATAATAATTAAGTTTATTACTCATATGAATATTATAATCATAATTGTTGAGGATTGTAACAATTAACAATAACAATTATTTGTCGTCTGGACCGTTATTATAACTTGTCATTTGAAAAATGAAGAAAGATATTTCATCTCTGTCATTTTTACGGCTCGGTGAAACATTTGGAGGCAGAGAAACCTTTCGATATTTTAGCTCTTGAAAGTGCGGAATTGCGAGCTTTTTGATAATATTGTTTTTCTCTTTTTTTCGTCGTTTATTAACAGGAATCGTAAAATCAATTCATTTTGGGACGAGTGTTTATCTAACCCTCTCTTTTCCATGTAATTTTCCCTAGCATTTTTTGAGTTAGTCTGTTTTTATATAAATTTTGCTGCCGTTCAAAAAAAAAACCACCGGTTCACTGTCAAGCTATCCGACATAAAATCTAATTTTCTTTTACAGCAAACATCATTAGCACCCGATTATTTAGGGTTACATCTGACAAACATGTTACTCACGACACCGACATACATCTGACAAACATGTTACATCAACCCGTAACCTCATAACCACTGAGTCTCCTATCATCGACGAATGACAATTAAGGTACGTCTCAATGTCTACATAAAATCCACTTATCTCATCTGAATGATGTTCAAATGGTTTTGACTAAATTAGAGTTGACCAAAACAATCTAGTTTGACCACTAGCTATTTACCGGTGAAAATAACGGTGATTGCGGTCCGATTTAGTAACATTATTTAAACGAGGAGACCATGATACTTGGCTCATATTGACCGTAAATTACACGCTTTTACTTTGCATCAAATTTATGATCATGATACCAAAATAATATTGACCATAAGCTCTTATGTCTTCGTCAATAACAACGTGTCGTATACACCAATTCAAGTATCAAACAAAATGCAATTTAATCGGATAATTGGGGAGATTCTTAGTCATGTACCGTGACAGATTCCGAAATTTTAATTAGACGATTAGAAAAGATTGAAAAAAATTGCTCCCATACGATAGTTGAATTTCTGAATTTCTCGACTATTGTTATAGGCAACATAAAAAAAAGATTTAATTTTGTAAAACTAAAAAAAATTAACTGATAAATAGTATTGAAATAAACCGAATCCAATAAAAAGCCTGATGTTAGGATTTAAATGTTATTCTAAAGTTAAAGTATATATGTATATTTCATTGGTGATTTTAGTGACATCGAGTCATTTTAATGTAGATGGATTTACGTAGGACAAAAATATAAACATAAATATTATATAAGTTAGGAGGTGTGGAGTACACATTTATACAAGTTTGTGTCTACTTTTGGAACCTAGAACATGAACGGTGAAGCCTTTGGTAGCAGAGTCCATGGAACAAAAGCCCCTAGTGGGACCCAAGGTGCACAGGCCGTGGTAGCAATTTGCTTAATCTAAGTTGACAAGTTGTTAATTCATTAAAAGTTACTTGATTTAAGTTTCGGAAATAACTTTCTTTTTCAGAAGATAATTTGGTCTTCAGAAGCCATTTGTTCTCAAAAGCAGTTTGACTTAGAAAACAACTTTGTGCCTCGGAAGTAAATTTATAATTCGGAAGTAACTAGGTCCCTTCGTAAGGTTAATCTTAACTATTAAATAAATGTTATAATTGTTGACGATTGTAACTATCAGCGATTAAATGTCATCTCAACCGTTACTATAGTTTGCCGTCTATATAAATGAACATTTTGGATGATATTTGGTACATCACAATCATAACAGAATCTCATATTCATTCTTGAGAAAGCTATATTTTATCCGTTCTTTAGGAGTACCATCGAAATAATCTAATCTAATAGTGATCTTACATGACTCAGATATTATCAAAGTATTGAAGTCGAATTCGAAAACTTACATATTGTACAAGTTAGAGGCGTGAAGTGCACACTTGTACAAGACTGTGCTTACATCTAGAACTTAGAACTTGAACTTAAACTCCAAGAGTTCGAGGGTGGAGCCCCTGGTAGCAAGGTTCTAAGGGCAACTCTGTTCTTCGGAACCAAAATTGGTCTTTGAATGTAACTTGTTTTGGAAGTAAGTTTGTTCTTCAAAAACAATATGGTTACAACCAGGGGCGGAACTAGAATTTTTTTTAGGGTGTCCACAAATTTTTTTACGAAGTTATTAGCTTTAGATGTTTCAGTTTCATATAAACGTACATAAAGAATTTTGGTCTATTACTTACTAAATAATTTTTAATGTAGGCGCGCGTAGCGGCACGACATTTCGAGTGAAGAAAAATAACCGACTAAAAAACTCTACATGATTTGATAAAAAAATTATATACCGTAACATTGATGGCGATATAATAGTAAAAAAATAATAGTAAATGGATAAAAATGAAGAGAAAAGAAAATTTAACGCGAGAAAAAAAAATAATATGACAAAATGTTTGTCTATTAAAAAAGTCTATAATTTTATATATTGTGTATATCATTATAAAAATGGTCTAAGATTAATGTATTTGAAAAAAATAGGTCTATAATGAAAATAAATAAAAAAGAGGTGGAAAATGAAGTACCTCATTTACTCTCCTCATTTATAGCACTAAAATTAATAAAGAAAGCTGAGAAAAATAAAAAAATGTTGAGGACAAGATTTGAACTTGCACCCCTTCAAAATCAAGTAAGGGATCTTACCACTAGGCTACTTGTTTACTTTGTTTTATTTTTACAAACTAGGTATTTATTAATTTCTCTCACATTTTTTTTTTTAAAAATAACCGTTCACATAATTTCAACTTTGCGTACGGGGTTGAGGGGGTCCACGGGACCCCCGGGGCCTAATATAAATCCGCCCTGGTTACAACTAATGGGTTATTTTGTCATTGTTACGTGACTGTCAAATTAACTGTTGTAATAGCCAAGGGGGTTAACTTTCAACAGTTAACGTCTGCTAAAATATTATGATGGTTCAGTCCCCATATAAAATAATCTTTGGTCAATATCTGCTCCACGACATTTATAAACAGAATTTCCTATTTGTTCTTTAAAATTCTCTCTCTTATCCAACTGAAAATTCAAAAATACCGTCAAAATATTTCTAACAGCCATACTCAGTTTCTAAAAACTTGGATGAATTTTATGAAGAAAAAAAAAATTCCATAGTTCAAACGGTAAAAGTTTGTTGTCTTCATGAAATGAAGAATCGAAGATGCTCTACTAAATTGGGTCGGGTACCATTAGGTAGCGGATCATGATTACCAACCTTTGATACCTAATAACTTGACACGTGTAAACCCACATCCACGTGTCGACAACAGCATACACACACATGTCGTCATCTGTACCTACCTTGTTTGACCCACTAGTTTGAGTTTTGGTCATTTTCACCCTCCAATTTGCACTCCTAACAAACATGTTCTTTGACCCTTCAATTCGCTTTTATATATAAAAAAGACAATATTGATAAAAACAAAAACTACTTATTGGTTGAATAAGTCTTAAAACGAATATATTAAATGTTCTTTATCAAACATGTTTTTTGTTTTTAATTTATATAAAAAGTTTCGATGAGAAAATAAACGTCACAAAAAAAATTAAATGTTAGAAGTGAAAGATTTATCATGTACAAATATTTGATTATAAATCATAAAAAGTTGTTTATTAACTTTAAAATCGAGTTGATGTTCTTTCTAGAGTAGTGACGGTTTAAATGAGCTGAGTTCAAATTCGTCTAGGATCAAGATGGGCACATTTAGGACTAAGAGGTTTTCAGTTTTGTCTGTTTAGAACTTTGTTTTTAAAGCTAAAATTTGACTCATTAGAAATTACTAAATTTGAGACCGGCTCAATTGTAATTATTTAAACTCGAACTCGAATCGTTTATCATTTAATTATTTTATTTATATATTTTTAAAAATGGATTTTTATATAATTGTTAACATATATAATTATTTATTTTATCATAATTCAAATATAATAAAAGCTACGAGTGATCGAAATATATTTTTAATAGATTAAATAAAATTATATAAATAAAATACTTAATTAGATTCATGACCCAACACGAGCTCGATGTATAAAACTTAGACTTGAGCTCGTTTATTTTGTTAAACAACGATTTCTTAGTCGAACCTGATGTTCAGCTCACCACGATAACTCAGTGTCTCTGAGAGTATCTTAACTCTTAAGTCTGCGGGTGCGAGCGAGTCAGGACACCATCTTCTTGCCCTAGTTCGGACGAAAACCCGCCTGCGAGCAGCCACCGGTAAAACCCCTCTCCTCAAAGATTCGTTTATTAAATGAGCCATAATACATCCCTAACGAGCGGTCTCTTTAATATGCATATTTGTTACTTTTTTTGTTTGTTTTTAACACGTCTTATTATTATATCATTTAAAACATAAAATCTTTATAAAAAAAGTAGTTTAGTGATGTTAAAACTTAATTGGTGATATTAAAGGGGAATAATGTGCAATTCTGGTATAGTACAAGGGCCGAATAAGAACCCTATATGCAGCTCCGTTATCCTTCTTCCCGATCTATCCTCGTTTTCCACGCACCCTCAACTCTATTTTACCTGCAACTCCGCAGACTTCTTCCACCCCAATCGCTCATTTTCGCACAAATTTCTAGGTCGATCTCTTCCTCTTTTCCCCCGTTTTTATCAATCATCGATAACGAATTAACGATCATTGGTTGAAAATTAATCTAATCGGATTTGATTGTTTGTGATTGCAGGCGTTCGTTTGAATCCTCCTCCTAATTGCATCGAAATCGATTCATTCCGCTCCGAATTCCTCGCGATTATAAGATTTTGAGATCGCAGGCCTCTGTAGGCTTCTGTAACCAGGTGAATCCGTGACCTAATTGGCTGATTTTGGATTAGGTTTAGTAATTGGTCGGTGGTAACGATTTGAGATAGATTCATAGATCAGAGTGAATTAGGGATCGGAGACGGAGATCGCGAAAATAATGAGATTGCCGATGGTTGATTGCCGGAGCCTGATTGAATTTTGCCGCGCATTCGAACAACACAGGAATATGACGATAACGAACAATCATTCACGGAACAAGAGGTGCAAAAACGGTTCGAATTCGATTAATCCTTTATCGCATCCGTTTTGCGACGGATCTCCGTTCGCTGCACTGGATATTCTCATCCTGATTCTAGTGCTTGGAGCACTTGGATTCCTAATCATTCCATATATAACTATCATATATCACGAATCCATCGAGATTCTCCCCTTAGTTTTCGACGTCTTCCAGGAAGTAATCTCCGATGCTCCAATCGCGTACTTGATCGGAGTAGTCGCGGCGGTTAGCGGAGTGATTGCCACAATAGCTGCTTGGGAAATACTGGAGGTCAAATCCAGGAAATGTGGAAAACCTAACTGTAAAGGGCTGCGAAAAGCGGTTGAATTCGATATCCAATTGGAATCAGAAGAGTGTGTGAAGTATTTGTCAACAGAAGTAACAAACAATGTGAAGCCGTTGGAATTAGGGCAAGATCACAAGGAGCTGGAGGCGGAGTTGAAGAAGATGGCGCCTGTTAATGGCCGGACGGTTCTGATTTTCCGAGCACCGTGTGGATGCCCGGCCGGGAGATTGGAGGTTTGGGGATCTAAACGAATTCGTAGAATCAAAAAGTGAGGATTTCAAGTTGATTTTTACATAGAATAAATATTTGCTGATATGTTGTTACAATAAGGAAATCCCATATGTGATTTGTTTAGTTTAACACACCAACTGCTGTTACTGTTAATTATCAAGTTAAGATGAAAAGAAAGAATCATTGATGATTGATTATCTGAATCTTTAACCTCAATTACTTGTGTCTTTCTTGAATTTCATTATTTCATACCATTTGTTAATTGTTATGATTCGGAGGATTTGATTGATGTTAGTACTTGACCTGCATTTTTGTTTATGTTTCAGTCTTTTTCTATGTTGGGTTACTGTGGAGGTATGAATTAGATTGCCTAAATACATAGTTTTCTTTTTTCTTTAAAAGGCGGATGTAAGTTTAAACGAAAACGGAGTTTTTTCCAAAAAAATATATTTTTGGTCTCATAAACGAGTTTTGATACGTGTTTAGTCTCGTTAGCGGTTTATTATATTTTAAATTAGTAAATATGTTTGAATATAACTACTAAATGTATTTTATAAAAAAAATAAAACCACTCACATTCACATTGGTGTATCTCTCTCTATGAGTGAGTGTGTGGCAACGCTTTACCCTCACATTCACATTAGTATACCGTATACCTCATGCTCTAAGAAAGTTATTTGTTTAGTTTGAGACAAATATATACAAATTCTAAAAATTTAAATAAAAAAAACTAACCAAACAACAGTAGTTACCTTATTTACTAAATTGACGTTTTATAAACTAATTCAAAGGTTGTAAAAGATTGTTTAAGATGTAAAGTTAAAAGTATTACCAAAACGAGCTTTATAAAAGAGTTGTCAACTTATCGAGTAAAGAGCCTTTATAAAATAAATCAAAATACGTTTAGATTTTATTTAATTTTATAAAACTTGTTGGATTTTATAAAAGAACATCTTTATAAAATGGTAGTAAACAACAAAAAGGTTAGAAGAATGTTATATAAACAAAGTCTTTCAACAGTTTTTAAGTCTTGAACAATAATATATATATTGGACCAATTTTCAACATGCATTCTTGTTTCATATTGAAAATTTCACTACCTTTCAAAGACTTCAATAACAACTATAATTAACCAACAACACCACTAGACCTATATCAATATCATGACACAACAAACACTTGATAATAACCTACTCACAAATACCTAAAAGAAACATGCATGGATAAGTTGTACTTAATAACCACTTAATAATAAGCACCATTGGGTCAACATCAAACCGGAAGACAAAATGAACAAAAACACAAAATCACCACCTAATGACCAAGTCAGTAACAACATCATTCAATCAAATAATCAATATGATAATATCAATAAGTAAAATTATAAAAGTATATAAGTAGCACCGAACCAAGAAGAAATCGATTTACCAAGTTACTGTTTACTCGTTGTAAAACTGTGAAAGTACCAAACGCTCCAAACCAGGAAGACAACTTATAGTGGAATGCCTAATTAAACCAGTTGTCAATTATTCGGTTACATCAATAACAATAACTTTATAGTAGTAATTTAGTTACCACAAACCCGCTTAATCGCTTATGTTTCTACCGAGGGTAAATTGCTATAATAAAAAGACAAAACATGACCAATCTTAGACCGAGATCTACATGGCATAACCTTAAAATGTCAGTTGCCAAGAACGGTATACACATTTTTGAAAAAACTTATAAAAAAAACTAACCCCGTGTTAGCAAAACTTTTCTCGAATACCCATTTGGAAAGGAGATCAAAATATATTGATGTATTTTTTTAAAATTCAATCGGTAAATCAAAGAGAAATAAGAACGAATATGTGAAAATCCATTTTGAAAACATTACTAGAAAATGAAAATAGAATTGTTTTTTATAGTCCAAGAATATCACAATGTTTTTGTTGAAACAACACAAGCCTTCGTAAAAGAGTATGTCAGTTAGAACAATCGACATTTATTCTATTACATCAACAACTCTATAGTAGTAACTTAGTTACAACTAATCGCTGCTATCACAAGTTGCTACGATCGGTTTCTGCTGATTATTGATCATCCGAAGAAATCTTGGAACCGATGATCAATAATGAGGTGTTGTTGCCACTAGAATCTAGGTGGTGATAAAAGAAATAATAAATAAAGTGCAATCTTTGCCCTTTTCGTTTTTCAACTATTAAATAACTCCTCAAATGAAACTTTACAGAAATGTTACCACGAATCATTCATGAACAATAGAATATAAGAATGTACCTCAATTGGGTAAATAATAATAATAAAAAATAAATAATAATAATATAAATGATGAAATAGTCTAGTTCAAAGGCTCACCAGCCTGCTTACCAACCTCCTTTCCTGCATTAAGAAAGACCTTTGAATCAAGAACATGGATAGTGTTGGAAACTTTACAGAAATGATACCACGAATCATTCATGAACAATAGAATAACAAGTCCTGGAATATTGTCTCTATGATGACATGTACTTCAAGTTGTGAAGTTGTAACATGGAAACTGGTCAAATGAGTTGATGATCGCCAAGAAATACATAAAACCTCGCAAACCATTTTATTAAAAGCATATTATCGAAACAAACTTTTGTAATCATATTTAGACCACAAATTGTTTATTTAAAAAAGACAAAAACTGTTAACCCAACCAGTCAACCAGACCCGAATTGGTTCAACTTGTACGAAAGTTACACGTCCAAAACCACCCATTTTGCCACCTATATCTATAATTATGCTTCATTCACTTATTGTTAATGTAACGCCTACACAAATCCTACATCGACAATGACAGTAGAGATGTTAGGTTCATAAGAAACGTCTTGATTCAGATACCACCAACCCGTTATTGGCGTGTTGGCTCTGGATAACCACACAGTTAGGTGTACTTAGGTGAATATTGGTTGGTATGAACCCTTTGTCATATCGATCTAGGAAATCAAAAACAGTGATAAAAGACAGACAGACAGTGCATAGAACGAGGAATTGATGACCTTTTGGTGGAATGTTTATAATTTCAGAAGGCAAAGGTTCCTAACAGTTGTTTAAAAGGTAACTAGATTTTATTACTTTCTCACATATTCTCTGTATTTCAATATTTAATTATTTTAAATGGATCACACTTTATGATATAAAAGGTGTATATTATGTTAGATTCTTAGATTTTATAATGTCATCTTTAAAAAAACAATAGCAGTAAGTTAATAAAAGTATTTTAGAATGATATCTGTTGGCTCTTATCAAATTCACTTGTGGAATTTTACTTTTAAGTTCCAACAGAAAGAAACTGTAAAAACATTATATTCATATGATCATAAAAGTGAGGAAATGAAAGTCAGGGCATACATGTGTGACCCGAGAAGATTTGCTTAAAGGTGGCTTCAACAGAGAATCAGACAAAGTCCCGTCCATGCAAATGTTATGGCATTGACCCTACAAATAGACAACGAATTCATATGAAATCAGCCAAAACTTCGTAAAGAAAATTAGTACAAATGGCAATTTCGACCCATCAATAAAGAGTGAGTGGGTTTGGGTTGTGTGTTTTCTCAAACAGGTCAAATAAAAAAAGATTAGCTAAAAGGGACCGGTTGTCCAACATCTATTTTTACGGCACGCAACCTCCTAAATTGTTTTTTTTTCAAAAACTTATATATTGATGTAAATTGTAATAATACCATTGTTCTTATTCAAAACTTAGGTTGCTGGTCATAATTAACACATTAACTACTTACAGAAAACATTAAGAAAAATGGACGTAAAAAGTGTTTGTGGGTCAACCAACCTGAAAATGACCCATTTCAACCTAACCCTGTTTGGCCCATTACAGGACCAGCACAGCCCATTCATCTTGCCACCTCTAGAAACTAGTGAACAATATTACTTACTGAGGGTAAAGATCGATCATCTTGATTATCTGAAAAAAGAGACGAGTAGAATCCTGGATCACTGATGCAATTAACAGAACCAGCCGTTCTAAATACACGAGGAGGGGTGACGGGACCCATAAAACTGTTCCTCGAATCCAAGTCAGAATCTCGAGGAACTGTATAATCTACAAGTGATGGCCCCAATCTATACATCTGAATCCATAATAATGAGGATGATGATCTCACCGTGAACCCAATAATTTGCATTAATAGAGTAATTCTCACTGAAAATATGACAAATTCTCCATATATCTCTGATGATATGTACCTGCAATACACACCAAGCTTTTTAGAACCAAATATAAAGATAACTGTAGGATTCTCAGATTTCATAAAATGAGAAATATTAGAATTCCCGGCAAAGCTAGTCATCCTGCCATAAAGTGTTAGGTAGTCGCTAGATATCCTGCCATAGAGTGTTATTTGTTGAAAAAAATATTTGCTACTAAGGCTACCAGTAATGGATGGCGCCCATAGCGCCCCATCTTGGGGATTTTTGGGGGAGAGAAGACGTGATGGCAGTAGCGCCAGAGGGGGGAGAAGGAGATGATGGCGCCCCGGGGGGGGGGGGGGGGGGGGATGGCCCTATGGGGGCGTGATGGTGCCCAGATAAAGCCCGTTACAGGTAGCTTAACAAGCTCAACCTCAGTATGCGTAACACTCACATATACTATATAGCTAATATATATTTCACAGTAAAAAAAAATATCTTTGCATCTTACTAGTGGAGAAGAGGCTTCAAATGTCAAAAACTAAGACCCTTTAAAAAGCCTGTTCATATTGGGCATGACTTTTTGAACTTCAAACACCATAAAAAACCTATCATTCAGTTTGTTGCTATGTAGGAGATGCAGATATTTAATCCTAGGTAGTCAAAGGCACAAATGTTTCTCCTATCGCCTAGGTGTGGGCCTCGCTACGCTTTTTAAAGACCCTTGCCTTATGTCTACCTCAAGCACGGCCTCACCTCGTCTAATGTGTCTCTCTTTTGACTATCTTGGGAAAACGCCTCAGGGCCTTGAGGTGGCGCTTCATGCACATCAAGTTCAAAATTAAGGGTCTCTATGAGGCTGATATGTAAAAACAACCAAAGGTATAATGAGATTATGTATGGTCTACTTGATAAAAAGGTTGATATGTAAAAGAGATAAGACAATGCAACTTCTGGTTATACATTTGTACATAAAGCTTATTTGGTTGGACATAGAGCAACATCTTGCATAGTTGCAATGTTGCATATGCGAAGCTCTCACCTCACGCCTTGACTTTTGTGACCTAAATGCCTCGAAGTGTCTCACCTTGATCTGACATACATAGGTTAACCGGGAGTGCGACTAGAAAAACAATTCATATGTATGACTATTTACATCACTTACTTCAAGATTACTTGCACATACAAAATCATATCATATGTCTTTTTATCCACCCATTAACCTTCAAGTCATTAAAACAAAAACAAAAAAGAAAACAAACATATGGAATAGTAATAATAAGTGTAAAAACTAACCAGATTTCATGACAGAAGAGGCTGAACCACAACATGTCTAGCAAAATTGCAGAAAACAAAAGAACAGCATAAGTTCTCCCCAGACCCTGGCTGTTACTCTCGATCGCAACCAATGCGAATAACCCAATCCCAACATTTATAAGGGGAACTCCATTATACAATGCCCCCAATGATCCAATCAAAGCACAAGCAATCTTCAAACATCAACACAACTTCCATCAATCAATAGTTCAATACACACATGCTAGGTCATAACTCATAAATTCAAGTTCTACATTTAACAGACGGATCAAAACTATAATGAAATCACAATGTAGAGCCCTAGCAGGTATTAAACTATTAATTAATCCACAGGAAAAGTAGAATTGGAGAAAGAGAATAGACCTGAATGTAAATCAGAATCACGGCGAATGATTGAATCCTGTCGTAATCACGAATCCATGTTTGAATCTGAGTGTTCAATTCAGAACAAAGCATCATAAAACAAAAGGTGTATATGAACTCACTCCGTTTCAATTAACGAATCGAATTGCGAAGAACATGGATTTCGATCAGACGGTCTACATTGAAAGAAACGTAACCTTCGATCAATGTTTGAGAGAAGCGTGTGATTTGGAGTAACTGTGTGTGCGAATGCGTGTGATTTGTGTGTTGATTATGAAGATGAAGAATTGAGGAGAAGAGTTTCGAAGGGAATATGGGAGAAAACGACAGCGTTTATCACTGGCACGAACCAGGTAGTTGTGTAAAAAAAATCACATTTACTACCCCTGTTGTATAGAGTAATGAATTCTAACCCCCTAATTGTTTTCGCTTCATAATGTTAATAAAGATGTCTTTTATCTCTCATGAGTCATGACTATTTTTCTTTACATAAGGTTGTTGCTATATGATTGGATATTTTTTATTCTTTGTGTAAGAGTTTGATAGAGCTTTAAAAAATACAATTGAAAAACTATAACTACATCTACCTATATATTAAACAAAACATATTAGGTGTAGTTGGCACATTATAAGTGTGTCCACATCATCATTTGCTGATGTGGCACCCTCTAATCACTCTCTAATCCTATGTGTAATTTTTAAGTTTTTAAGGTTTTTGTTATTAATTTACGGGTTAAAAAAGGATTCTCGCGGATCCGGGCGAGATCCGTGGGTTTTTCTTGACCCGGATATAAAAGGTACCTTTATTCATTTTCTCTTTATTCGGTTCCTAAACAAGGGTTTCATCTCCGCGATTCTCTCTCGATCTCCGCCGCGATCGAGAGCTCCGCCTACGGTCCCAGCGAATTCCGGTGAGCCTTCTCCGATCTTATACGTATACGTCGTTTTTACGGTTTTATATCATGTTTTTAACTACGATTGTTGTTTGTTTCATGTGTCGATTCCTTGCGCTACGATTCATTCTGTGTGTCCATCCACCGAATCTAAAATCGCATCAGGTATGTATCCTCTATTCTCATGTATCGTATCGGTATATCGACGGTTCTAATCATCTTTGATGGAAAATTCATATTTTCGATTAGTTTGGTAGATTGAGGATCATGATTTGTGTTTTTATTGATATATTGGTTATATCAATCATATTTGATGGAAAATTCATTGCTAAAAATGTGTTTTGAACTGTTGTATATGAACAATTAGGTTGGTTTATTTGTAGGTTGGTATATTTGTAGGTTGGTATATTTGTAGGTTGGTTTATGTATATGAACAATTAGGTTGGTTTATTTGTAGGTTGGTATATTTGTAGGTTGGTATATTTGTAGGTTGGTTTATCTGTTGCATGTTTCATTGACTTAGATAGAAGTGGATATATAGAGGATGTTGGTTTCAAATTGGGGCTGTGTTGTTGTTCTTATCAAGTTAATTTTGATTGTGCCTTTTTAGGTGTGTTGTTGCATGTTCAGTTTTATTCCTTTTGGGTACAAAAAATGTCTATGAGTTTTTGGGCACAACAAAACTGATTGTTCCTAGCCTCATATTTGTGTGGCAGTTTACTATTTTTATGAGTGTTTGATGAGTGTTTTTATGGCAGTTTAGTATTTTTATGAGTGTTTGATGAGTGTTTGATGCATTTCAATATAGACATCAAGTTTTGCTTTTTTATGAGTATTTTTATGAGTGTTTGATGAGTGTTTGATGAGTGTTTGATGCATTTCAAAAGTTAAATGATCAATAAATCACTAATCGGACAATCAGACCTTGCAATTTATTGTGAGTTTGCATTATCCAAATGATTTGAAGGTTGTGGTAACATTTTGTTGTATATGTTTTTTTGTATTTTTACTAAGTGTTTGAAGTTTAATGATCCTGTTTTATGTTATGTTGAAGTTTATGTTAAATTCAATTACAGTATCATGATCAAGTATTGTATACATTTTTTGGTTTGATAGTCCTTTACTATGGTTTGTTCAAATGGTTCATTTTGGAAAGTAAATGTTTAAGTATGACTAATTTAATCGCAAAAGACAGTTATGTATATTTACTTAAATATAAAAATTACAATTTATTTTTAAAACTGTAATTAATATGATCAAGTATATTTTAAGAATCTATTTTAAACATGTTAATCTATTTTTAAACATGTCAATCATCAAATCAATTGTAAAGATACATTCCGATTTTAAGTGATGATTTGATATATTTTTGGAAGGCAATTAAATTATTTAAGTATTTTAAAAATCTATTTTATAATAGTTAATAATGATACTTAGTATTTTTATATATATATTAATTCAAATTTTCTTAATATTTCAATTATCAGATCAATATGAAGGATAGATTCCGATTTTAAATGATGAAGATGTGTAACATTTTAGAAGTCTATTAAATTATTTACGTATTTTAAGAATCTATTTTAAAATTATTTATTGATCCTTAATATTTTTAGATGTATATTAATTCAAATTCTTTTATAATTTCAATCATTTAACAAACTTTTAGAAGTCTATTTGATCCTTAAAAATACTAAGGATAGATTCCGATTTTAATTGATGATGTGTAAATTTTTAGAAGTCTATTAAATTATTGGAATATTTTAAGAATCTATTTAAAATTATTTATTGATACTTAGTATTTTTAGATGTATATTAATTCAACCTTTTTTATAAATTCAATCATAAAACTTCTTGATCAAGGATACATTCCGATTTAAAGACGTGATGTGTAAATTTATACAATTGTATTAAATTATTTAATTATTTTAAAAATCTATTTTAAAATGATTTATTGATCCTTCTTATTTTTAGATGTATATTAATTAAATTTTTTTTAAAATTTCAATCATCAAATCAATATTAATGATGCATTCCGATTTCAAATGATGATAAATAAAATTTTAAGAAGTCTATTAAATTATTTAAGTAATTTAAGAAACTATATTAAATTGATTTATTGATCCTTAGTATTTTTAGATATATATTAATTCAAATTTTTTTTTAAATTTGAATCGTCAAATCAATATCTAAAATACATTCCTATTTCAAATGATGATGTGTAAATTTTAAGAAGTCTATTAAATTATTTAAGTAATTTAAGAAACTATTTTAAAATAATTTATCGATCCTTAGTTTTTTTAGATGTATATTAACCAAATTTTTTTAAAATTTGAATCATCAAATCAATATCTAAAATACATTCCGATTTGAAAGGTTTTGATATGTAAATTTTAGGAAGTCTATTAAATTATTTAAGTATTTTAAGAAACTATTTTAAAATGATTTATTGATAAAACTTTTTTCCGAAAAATAAGTTAATAGACTTCTTAAAATTATTTATAATTTTAGTCATCAAATCAATATAAAACTTACATTCCGATTTTAAATGATTCTTTTTTCCAAAAATAAGTTCCGTCCATCTATATATATTATCGAAATTTGATGATTGTAGTTCACAATTCTCAATTCCATGTTTCCATATCAAGTTTTCTATCTACCTATAATGTAAGTTTCTTTCTCCTTTTTCCCATTATTTATATTTTACAATGTTTATTCTTTGATCATTGATCGTATATGAGGTTTTTAACACTGTTATTTATATTTTTTCAGCTTCAATGGCAAGTCAGACCTATCACCCCATCAAAGATTTGAACGTGAGGCGTGAGAATTTTATTCTCAAGCTTCGTGTTTTGAGGGTTTGGAGGAGGCTCGATAATAAAGATAAAACTAAATCGTACTCGATTGAGATGGTTATGTCTGATGAAGAGGTACCAGTTTATTTTGTTTAAATGTTTATCATCATAAGTGGAATATATTTTATATTTAACTATTATTTTTAAATTTAAAAATTTTGTTGCAGGGTGAAAGAGTACAGTCTAATTGTCTGGTAAAATGGTATAGCCGTTTTGAAAGGTTCTTCAATGAGGGCAAGGTTCTGGTGATCAGGAAACCAACATTGGGCGAGAATAAGGGCCAGGTCAAGGTCATTCGTAATCCCATCAAGGTCTGTATGAACTACAACACTGAGATTCAGCGTTGTGACAATTGGAGTGGACCACTGGATGTTTTTGAGTTCGCCGACCTTCAGAATATAATTGACATGGAGATCGATAAGACTGTAACTATTGGTAATATTGTAATTCAAATGTTTTAAATATTTCGTTTATCTGTTAATTTTTTTTATTGATTTTTTCTTACGTCCTAATCGTTTCAGATATCATTAGAATTGTTACTGGTTCTAATCCTCCGGTTACCTTTGGTGATAAAGGAGAAAAGATAAGGATTAACTTCTCCATCCAAGACGTTAAGTAAGTTTATTTAATATTCTTATTTAGTATTATATTTTAATTTTATTTTAAGTTATAAAATTAAATAAAAAAAGTAAACGGATACATAAAATTGCGAAAATCAACTTTCAATTTATAAATTTACATATTTAAAGTTGATTTAATATTTTTATTTAATATTATTTTTTAATTTGAGTTGAATTTTTGAAAATTAAATATACTTAGTAAATGGCTACATAAATATTAGTAATTATTGATATCAGTATATCATCAATGTTAATTTGATGATATGCTTCTTATTTTAATTATAATTTCTTAATTTACGAAAATCAACTTTTGTAAATTTATAAATTTACATATTTAAAGTTGATTTAATATTTTTATTTAATATTATTTCTTAATTTGACTTGAAGTATTCAAATAAAAAAAAACGACTACATAAATTTTCGAAGTTATTGACATCAGTATATCATCAATGTTAATTCGATTATATGTTCTTTTTTAATATAAATTTAATTTCTTAATTTACGAAAATCAACTTTGCATTTATATATTTACATATTTAAGATGATATATATAAATTACATAATCATCATCTATGAATTATTAAAAACAACAGACTGAATATGACATTTGCTTCCATAAGAAACAAACATTAACAATTAAAAACATAATATAAAACATCTACCTATCTATTAAACAAAACATATCAAGTGTATTTGGCACTCAATAAGATTGTCCACATGTACACTTGATGAGGTGTCACTCTCTCACAACTAAAAAAGCTGATGTGTCATTTTTATGTTTTTTTTTTTAATAAATTCAGGAAAAAATAGTAAAAAACTCGCGGGTTCAAGTCAGACCCGTATAGGTATCCGTATTTTTTTGACCCGCATATTTAAAGTTATACCAAACTCACTCCCTTGTATCAAGCAAAATCTAGGGTTTTTCTCCCTCTCTCTCGGTCCGCCGCTCTACCGCCGCTCCATCGTCGCTTAATTCATCTTCGCCGAATCAACCTTCAATCCAGTGAGTTGTGTTCTTCAAGTTAAGTTACGATCTCAAGTTTCTCTCTCGATACGTCTCATGATTCGTATCGTTGTCGATTAGGGTTTTAGAACCGGTTTCCACATGTTTGTCATTAGGTTTCAGTCTATTGTATCATGTGATCTATGTGTCCTTAATTGTCGGTTAATTCTGATCAGAGATCTATTGTTATAGGTTTTGTATGAAGTTGATGTTAATTCCAATTTTTAGATCAAAATATAGATATTCCGATTTAGACGAGATTTTTACCGTATGGAAGTTGTTTATTGATTAAATTCAAAAGTGTAAATCTATCTTCTCAAATTTGTAATTATTATTGAATTTTTTTTTATTATTATTGAAAATTGTTTTACCGATAAGAATTTTTTGGATAGTATATATATCTATATTATTTTTTTATGTTTTAGACCCGGGTATTTACCCGGGTAAGTGGCTAGTACTCAAATATAACTTAAGTATAACTTACTAATTTTTTATTCTCACGTGTTATACGGCTGTTGTTTTAAGAAAAAATTATAAATACAATCATAATCTATTATGTTAATTTTTAAAATTTATACGACAATTATGTATTTTCATAATTATATAAAAATGTGTTAGTAAATTGTAATTATAGGAATAATTATTTTATATTGTATATATATATATATATATAATACTAAAAATAATATATTTTATTACATATACTTTAACTAGTTTTTTATCCCCGTGTAACACACATGTTAATTCACAATTTTGTGGTGATATCAAGTTTCATTTTTTATTAATTAAACTATGACCAAACTTTTTATTTATTATATAGTATAGAGTATAGATAGATATAGATAGATGTAACTTAATAAACTATATTATATATTAAATTAAGTAATTAAATAATTGGTTATTAAATAATTTAGAAGATAATAAATAAATAGTGGATATATATATCCAAAATTAGAAGATCCGCTACAATAAATAAATAGTGGATATATATATCCAAAATTAGAAGATTCGCTTGTGAATGTTTATTGGCGGAAAAATTGTTGAGGATGAATGTGGTGGTGCCATATGACAAATTGTGATGCCAAAAAACTTTTCTTTTATTATATATATATAGATAGATTTTTTTTTATTTTTTTTTGAACGGCATATATAGATAGATAGATATATAGATTTTTTTAATATAATGCTTATAATATTTGTTTTTAAAATAATATGTTAATATTAAATATACATTATAAAATATTTTATTCGATTACTAGTAAAGTGTATAAATTATAAATTAAATGGAACAAAATATTTGTATCGTATATACAATATTAAAATATTATTTTAAATAAAATATTATAAGTATCATATTAAAATATTAAATTATAAGTAATAAAATATATTATTTTTAATAAATTATATTATCTTGAATAAAATACATTATTTTGAATTTAAAGATGTATTAAAAGAGATATTTAAAATTGATTTTGGAAAGTTATGTATAAATATTTTTTTTAATTTTGGGTCAAAAGTGGTTATGATTTTAGCTAAAAGTGGCCAAACAATTTTTTTTTTTTTATTATATAGTATAGATGGGAAACGAAAGGAGCCCACTATATAATGGTTTTTTCCTAACAAAATTTTATAATATTTATTTTATATCTACTATTGCTATTTTTTACTTTTGATAATTTATATTTTATTTTTAAGAGTGGTAGAGAGACCCATTACTATAACTAAATATAGTATATTAGAGTGGAGGAGAGGAGAGAAAATGATAATGTGACTATTAACCGGGAACTAAGTGTAATTGTGTGAAAGTGGTAAAGTGGTCATAACGAATAATCTTAACGGTGATTATTTAAGCATGAAGTCCAACTTAATTTCTACGACAACATTTTTTTTATTTATTGGTCAATTATGACAATTACCTATTACCTATATAAAACAAAGTTAAACCCTTTAGGAATAGTAATTTTTATGTGAAGTGACGTCAAATTATTAGTCCATGTGACGCCACATGATGTTGCCACGTGACACAAGCAATTTATTTTTGTTTCTTAGCTAAATGTAACACATTTTAACACATGATTGTTGTCTAATATGTATGGACATGAGTTTTGCAAATGAGTTAGTGTTAAGTTAAGGATGGCATAAATTTTCTTATTTTTTTAATTTGTGATCTCAACGAATTTAGCAAAGTAGTTGGTTGTATAATAGGTACAATCATGTAACATAGCTTCTAAGTCGCAAGTTCTATACCTTAAGCGTTTGGGCCGTTAAATATTTTTTATTTATGTTTATTATAGCAATACAATTGTTTTGTATGTCCGCAACAACGTGTGGGTTACAAAATCTAGTTTACGTTAAACCAATAGAATGTCAAAACTTTGAGTGTGATTAGGGCATACATCGTTTTTAGGGATGACAAAAAAGCCGAGATTTAACGGGTATAAGGTTGAGTCTTTGGGTATGGGACCGGATATGAGATTGATAAATAAATTTTTATTGGGTCCGGGTACGGTATGACATTAGTTGATAACCGACCTGATTACCTAAAACGATGCCTGAAACAATACCCGAAATATCCCTATATATATATATATATATATATATATATATATAGAGAGAGAGAGAGAGAGAGATGGAAGTTCAAATGCAAACATGCATTTTGCCTAAGATCGGTGCGAACACGCATAAAAATACATTTTCTCGGTCATACGATGTAGTTTAATGCTGGTATATGATCAGGAATGTGTGCTACTACGTATATATGATCAGAAATGGTGCTAGTGTATGATCAAAAGTGGTTTTAGCTCATGCACAATTTTTTTTGTGCTGGTATAATTTTATGTTGTGCTGGTATATTTTTCTGTGCTGATATATTTATAATTTAAGAAAACATCAAGGATAGGATCAAGAAACTACACTGGTACATGTATGCATCTACCTAGCACCATTTCTGAATATACCAGCACTAAAACTACATCGTGGGACAAAAAAACGGGTTTTTATGCTTGTCCACACCGTTCGTAGGCAAAATGTCTGTCCGCACCGGAACCGCCCTCTATATATATATATAGGGAATGGATATAATGAACACCCTATTGAGTTGTGAAAACCTTGAAACTCTATATATGAGTCATTGATCTTGGCAATGGATGGATGAGATTAATCAACTTCTTTATTTATGTATTTTCCATTTATTTAAGTTGAATAAAAGAGCAAAAGGGCAAGATAGTAATCTTACCTACCATTTCTTTCTCCACCTTTTCAACTTCTAATATATATATATAGGGAATTGATATAATGAAAACCCTCTTGAGTTGTGAAAACCTTGAAAACTCTATATGGGTCATTGATCTTGGCAATGGATGGATGAGATCAATCAACTTCTTTATTTATGTATTTTCCATTTATTTAAGTTGAATAAAAGAGCAAAAGGGCAAGATAGTAATCTTACGTACAATTTCTCTCTCCAACTTTTTCAACTCCAAAGATATCAAACATGACATAAATCTCTTTTTTCTTCTCAAATTTTTTCAACTTGCAAGATACTAATTATTACTATATCTCTAACTTTTTTAAATTCAAACTTTTTAGTTTCCAAGATACAAATTATACATATGTAAAACAAAGTATTAGTGTTATTGAACATTATGCTCAGAGCATTACACATATGTAAATTATCTAAACATATTTATAAAAAAAATTAACAAATATATTTTATTATCGTGTAAATACAATTACAACAACATTAGAAAAATAATAAAAAATTTTTAACAGCCTAACAAAGATATATAAAAGCTAACAGAAGTATATAAAAGCTAATTGTTTTTGAGTTCTTGATAATCATTTTCATCTTTGACACAATATCTCGTAACCTACGAAGAAAAGAAGTTCATCAGTTCATATACGTAAACATCACAGCATGTTTCATATATAAATTCAAGTAATTTACATATGTAAATTGAAAAAAAAATCAATTTATATACGTAAACATCACAACATGTTACATATGTAAATTCAAGTAATTTACTTATGTAAATCCAAGTAATTTACATAGGTAGATTTTCGTCTAAATTTACGTATGTAGCACAAGTCATTTACGTATGTTAATTTAATAATAAATGGAGATTTAACATATGTAAAAAAAGTATTAGTGTTATTAAACATTATGCTCGCAACATTATACATATGTAATTTATCTAGACAGATATACAAAAAAAAAACAAATATATTTTATTAACATAAAAGTAATCATTGCAACAACATTTAAAAAGTAATAAAAATATAATAACATAACAAATATATATGACAAACTAACAAAAATATATAAAAACTAATTGTTCTTGAATTCTTAATGATCATCTTCATATTTGACACAAAATTTTGTAACCTACGAAGAAAACAAGTTTATCAGTTCATATACGTAAACATCATAGTATATTACAAATGTAAATTCAAGTAATTGTGAGGAAACTAACAGAAAAAGGAAGGTTAAAAAGAAAAAAAAAAACTCCTAACATACCTTCATAAGATTGTCCATTATTGATATTAAAATCACTGGATGATTCCGTACTATGCAAATGGTCTTCCAAATTGTGAGGAAACTTATGTTGAGGAGATGCCATTAAATTCGGAGGTTGCATTTTTCAAAATTTTAAGGTTTCTTGAAGTGCATTAATGGAGTTAATGGGTGTTCTTGATATTAAGAAAAAGAAGGAGAATTAAAGGATAAGAGTAAATGAAAAGTGAAGAAAAGAAAAAGATGGAGGGGGGTTATTTAGGAAGAAAAGATGATGGGATTGAACATTGAAAATACAAAAGTCATAATTGTTGGAAGAAAGATGAAAATACAATTTTACCCTTTTGCTAAAGACAAATTAGAGTGAGGTGGATAGACTAACAACCCCTCGATGGGTTTTCAAAGATTTCTCAACTCAAGTGGGTTTTCACTATATACTTTCCCTATATATATATATATAGGAAGGATAAAATGAAAACCTTTTTGAGTTTAGAAAACCGTGAAAAGCAAGCTAAAAAATTCGTTTTTTGTTCCGATTTTTTTATGGTGACTCTCTAAGTTAGAAAAACTATTTTATGCAAAAAAGAAAAAAAAACGCCTAGTAATTTTTCTTAAAAAAATATTTTATAACCGATGTTACATATGTAACAGGGTAATGTTACATATGTAACATCGGTTATAAAATATATTTTTTAAAAAATTTTACTGGGCGTTTTTTTACTTTTTTTTTTGCATAAAGGGTTTTTTTTTTAACTTAGAGGGTCACCATAAAAAAAATCGGAACAAAAAATGAATTTTTTAGCTTGGTTTTCACGGTTTTCCAAACTCGGAGAGGATCATTTGAGAACCAAATGGTTTTGAGAACTTTTGGGAACCATTCTGAGCCACTAGTTATATATAAGGAAATCTCTCCCATGAATTTGAGTGGCCTCCCCTTGAAAATTAGTGGTCCTAAATAGTTTCTCAAAAGTTCTCAAAACTTTATTGTATTTATGTTATTTTAGAGCATTACCAAGATGTTCTTTATCTTTATCCTTATAATTTATACCTATATCATTACTTTTTCTCTCTTTTTCATTTACAAGCACAATTAAATAATATTTTTTTATACCTTAATTTTCTTTCTCTTTCATCACAACTAAACCTCAAATTTTAAGAATTCAACAAATTTTTTTGTCAAATATACAGATGAACAATAATTTTTTCTCTCTCCTCTACTCACAATCACTCACAACCAAACCTTAAATTATAAGGTTTACACTCACATATTTATAAGAAATCTACCGTGAATGCTCTTAGTGATGGTTTATTTAATGTTATGTAAATTTATTAAATTTAATTGTAGTAATGACATGTAGAAATCAAAATAACATGTGGTTTTATGAAAAATCAAAACAACAGGTAACCTAATGGGAAATGAACTTATTTTTTTGGATAATTAACTAGATATAAAAGCAAATAATAGCGTCAATATTCAGGAGATGACTTTTTTTTAATGCGTATTTTATTTTATATATAAAGTAAGCAGTACCTTCGTTTATATGTCATGAAAACTTACATATTATAAGTTTGGTATATTTATGGTGCACATATCCATTGTTATACTTATTATTGAAAGCATATAAATTCATATTTAAGTACATTGAAATCTCAAAGAGCGTCTTTTTAAATAAATTAATGGGTATACCCGATACCCAGTGAGCAATTATCCGAAAGATGCCCGACGAGTATGGGGCACATTTAAAATTTTGGGTATGGGACTAGGATTACTAGTACACGATCCATTGCCATCTTAGTCATTTTTAACATGGTATAAAAAGTGAATTATATTTTGTCCATTTACGAAAATATTGTCTAGCGAAATTTTGCAATTTTTCAAACTTGCTTGTGATGTCTCAAAGTGATTAATTGCTCGTGATATCCACATAATAGTTTATCTTCGTAGGTTTGGTAGTTTGAAAATAGCATGGCAGCAAACAATCACAACTTTTGTTGAAATACACAACTCTTCGAGAACAAGTATGTAAGTTGAGGGTTTATAGGTTTGGTAGTTTGAAAATAGCATGATAGAGAACAATTACAACTTTTGTTGAAATAACACAACTCTTCGAGAAAAAGTATGTAAGTTGGCGGTTAAATCGGTTGATTAGTTATTTTCTTCTATACAATGTCAATTGGCCCATCTACCCACAATTAAAATAAATTCTTCTATAAGTATTGATCATATTTCAACACTTGTAATTATTAAATTTTGGATATATAGCACATGATCATTCATCAGAACTTACATTGATACATATTATAGACCTCAAATCAAGTATATATAGAGCACAAAATTACATAATTATACTACATTCCTTACAAAGAAAATATGTGTATCCTTGCGAGTATACCTCAGTCTGATACCAGTCCTATTAGATCTTTGTCAGTGATAACCTGTTATACAACGATTAGTGGATGCTTTGATTCAAGCTAAATTAACACTTAATACCATAAAATGAAGCGATTTCACTACCTTTTTCTTTTCAGCTATGGATTTAAAGCGCCAAAAAAGTTCATTAAGTTTGGTTTCATCAATTTTGTAGCCAAGCTGAAGTAAAAGTACACAAATGTTTAATGCACAACAACAATAAACTATTTACTTCATTTACAAATCACTAAGTTTGACATTTTGAATTATACCTGTGACAGTTTTGATTTCAAAGCATGGCGTCCACTGCGCAAAAATTAGTACATGAAAGCACTAGACCAAACTAAGAAATGTGTACCAATTACTTTAATTAAACAATCGACATACCTATGTTTTCCGAGTATAATTCCAAATTCATCAGGACGGTGAAGTCCAATATCTTCAGGCGAAATGATTTCATATGTGCTTTTGTTCTTTAGCATTCCGTCTTGATGGATTCCACTTTCATGAGAAAAAACGTTTGCGCCAACAATTGCTTTGTGTGGTTGCACCTGCATTCCAGTGTACTCTTCAACCTACGCGCAAAGTTAATCAAGGGCTAAGTGTCGAAATAGATTATCATAACTAGCTAGTAACCAAAGCTATGAAACGAACCATCTTGCTAGTCGCGGCAATATGTATTCCAGTTACACCCGTGTATAGACCATCGAACAATTCTTCTTTGCATTTGATAGCCATTATGACCTGTGCTTCGAAAGAAGAACTTTTAATCCCCCCCTGGCGTGATGGATTTGGTCAAATTGTCAACAACTAGAAAAAATGACTCACCTCTTCCGAAGAAGCATTACCAGCTCTCTCCCCAATTCCATTTATTGTCACTTCTACTTGTCTTGCACCTGAGTAAGCCCCCTGACATCCACATACGTTAGCATAAACACGCGTGAAAAAGTAAACTAAGAACATAACTACCTCCAAAGTATTGGCTGTAGCAAGTCCTAGATCATTATGGCAATGGGTTGAAATAATAACATTCTCAATGCCAGGGGTGTTGGTTTTTATGTCTGTAATGAGTTGCCCGAATTCACGAGGATAGTTATAGCCAACAGTATCAGCAATGTTAACAGTAGTTGCGCCTGCTTTGATAACTTCAGCCAGAAACACGTATAGAAATTCTCTCTTAGACCTATAGATAAGCATAACACAAATCGTTAGTTTATGAATTAGAATTCTCTCTTAGACCTATAATAAACATAACACAAATCATTTGTAAGGGTGTGCCGAGCCGCTCGTGAGTTACTCGTGATTAAATCAATTAAAAGCTCGAAACGAACCGAGTCTTAACAAGCTGAAACCAAGCCCAAGCTTTGATATGTGAGTGTTTTTTAGTGTTTAAGAGAACATGAAGAGTGTTTTTTTATTGTCATGATTCTACTAAAACATCCAGACATCTATTTATACTAACACATACATGAATCAGTGGTTGTTAGGTTGTACCTTCCCGCGTCTTTGGGGAGAATTCAATGTCATCAAAACCCAAACTCCTAGCATACTCCACCGCACTCTTTGCTTTCTCAACCACTTCTTCCTTAGACATCTTTAGCTTATATTTCATATGAATCTCACTTGTTGCTAAAAAGATGTGTATTCTAGGATATTTGGCATCCCTCAAGCACTCCCAAGCCTTATCAATATCGTCCTTAGTGCACCTCGCCAACGCACAAATGACCAGACCGCGACCATCATCATTAGTTGTATTCCCAACTTCATGGGCAATCATCTTAATAGTTTCTAGGTCAGCTTTGTTGGATGCTGGATACCCTACTTCAATGATATCAACACCAAGTTTAGCAAGTTGACGCGCAATGTTTAGCTTTTGTAGGGGGGTCATGGAAGCGCCAGGAGATTGTTCACCATCGCGTAGAGTGGTATCAAAAACACGAACATAGTTAGGATGTTGGATATGTTTGGGGATGTATTCTCCATGGTAAGAGCATTGGAGTGAAACTGGTTTTTTTGTTTGGATTAGCCGCGGTCTAAAATAGGATAAGATAGTGATTGGATAAGTCGTGTTGGTTCTAGTGGTGGTCGGGAAAAGGAGACCAGATGTTTTAGACAGGAGTGTCGCCATTGATCGATGAATCGAATGAAACGAGCCAACTCGCACACACAAGTTAAATAGTTAGATGCCATTTAAGAGCATTTAGTATTCGAAATAGACTTCCTTTTCGTTCTAGATAGAAAGAAATTTGCCATTAAGCTAAAAACTTAAGGACGTAATAATCTTTCTGTTGCAAACCAATGAACATTTTCCTAATATATAAATGTTCTAACAAGGTTGTAAATGGCATTTTATGATACTAGCGAGAGTTATAGTCGAAAAGAAGTCAAATATGATGGTTAATATATGGAAACAAGATTTTATTATCTTTGCGTTGTCATGGGATAACGCGAGTACACAAAAAGGTTGCATAGTTAAATCGTTATATTTGAAAACGAAATTACAAAAAGACTATATAATAACGTAATTTTTTTGTCTTTTAGCAAACAATATTTATATTTGATTTTGTTTTTTTATCTGGGCGTAACGAATTTGGCATACGAGATTGTGGTTTAACAAATACATTCGTGTATCATCATAACATTTACGTCATGGGCTCAATATTTTTTGAGTTTGGTTTTTTATTTTAACATAATTATGCAGTCTTTCGTATTTCTTTTTTATGTAGCGTTATAACAATGCAACTATTTTATGTATTCACTTGTCTTTGTAGTCTTTTTCTGTATTTTTTTCAAGCACAACGAATTTACCACATCTCGTGTTACATAACTTTTAAATGGTAAGCTGAATACTTTAAATGTTTGTTTTCTAATGTTAACGTTGTTACTAGGTTTTTTGTCAATTAGTTTTCATTACGTAACGTTATAGCAATACAACTGTTTCGTGCGTCCATATTATTCACACCGTAACGCGCTGATAAATAAAGTTAAAACTAAGTTGATGATGTAATAATCTTTCTAGTGCAAACTAATATGAACATTTTCCTAACATACTAACAAATGTAAATGTTCTTGAAAAGGTTATAAATAGCATTTTATGTGTGTGCTCTTTGACTCCGACTAGATCTTTCAACACAAATAGTTTGCTTACGGTTCTAGAAGTCAAATAGGATGTTCCATAAAGTCGAATACTAATTTAATTTCATAGATGTCTACTAAGTTCTAACCAGGAATATTAGCTGATTTAGATTAGGTGGCAAATGTAGGCAGGGGTGAACACTACATACATGTTCATATAGCTATAATTTTCTGCTTCTTTTTCCGATAATTTTTAGCTAAAGAATAACATGGTCCTTTTATAAATCTTCAAAGATAAATTAAATGTCCCTAGCATCCACTTCAAAGCTCAAAGAACAATTTGCCACGATTTTGGACATAAAATAATAACGAGTATATGTTACTAATATAATTATTCATTAGCTCGATTGTGTTCATCTATATGAAAGGATTTTAACGAACTAAACAATGAGATATCGATGCTTAAAGTTGTGTTGTGGTTTACGCTTAAATAATTAGACGTTACCTAGTTAAGCTCATCCTACATTGGCAGACACGTAAATATTGAAGTGGTTTATAAATATGTGTCTCTTTAAATTGTATGCCCATAATTAGACACACCCAGTGTTAGAAAAGTGTAAACTGATAGAATCTGAAGTCGCGATTATCGCTTTCAGATCGATAAAATGGAGTGTATACCACTTCACGATCGGATAAAATCAGAAGATTACAAGGATTGTATGTGTGTTTGCAGAGAGAAATTCTAATCAATTATGATTAGCGTACGTATGAATGGAATTCCGATCCAAACAAATAGGAAGCGGTTTGGAGTTGTCGATCAACTGCTCAAGCAGTTATCCACGGTTTTTAAGGGATAATTACAACATATTTTATATAAATAAAATATACATTAATTACGAAAATTAATTTTCTAATCAATTTTCCCTTAAACGTTTTTATTGAAAATAGCCAGGGGCTCTGCCCCTTGGACCCCGCCAGGGGCTGCCGCCCCTTGGACCCCGCTTTCGGGGGCGCTGCCCCCGAACCCCCGTTAGTCTCGTTGATATGCAAATATGCGTCGACTCATATTTGCATATCGAACTTTATCCATTTTACACTAAAATACCAACAAACCTCCCCCATTTTAGTGTAATCATAGAATTACTAACTAGTTCATAGCAAACAACCAAACTATTGCATAAATGAAATGTCGAGACGATTGAATTTCACATTAGTATATTACACATTCCAAATATTCGAATATCAAGGTGTCTCGAAAGATTGAACCTTGTAATATTCATATTGAATACATGAAGATAATATACACAATAGTTTACATACATAAACCTTACATGACACATTATTTTACTAGCCTATGTCCCTATCCTTCATAAGTACATCAAAGCCAAGTCCAAGCTTCTTGAAGCAGCTAAACCTCATACTTATATAGGTAGTTCCTTTAGTCTTGCACCTGCCAAGGCAATTTTTCAAAAGAACTATTAAGAAGCAATACACTTCAACCTACTTTCACTAGCAGAACTGAACACATACCTTGGGATAATAAATTTGTGTTCCAAACTCTAAATGTCAAGCTTTCCACATTGAATTCAGCACATAACGTCATATTATGTGGGAATTGGGTATCTTAACATGAGAGTTTTCATATGGACTTCAAACCTAATCCCACAGCTGATCCTTTCACGAGATCTCTATTCAACCCTTTGGTTAAATGATCAGCCAAGTTCCGATGAGTTACAATCCACTCAACCGATATGACACCTCGCATAATGAGCTCACGAACCATGCTGTGTCTCACACCTAAGTGTCGCGATTTTCCATTATACACTTGACTATATGCCCTAGCCAAGGTAGCTTGACTATCACACCTGATAGAAATGGGAGACATTGGTTTTGGCCACAAGGGAATATCATGGAGGAGATTCCTCAACCATTCTGCCTCATTACCAGCCAAATCTAAAGCAACAAACTCCGCTTCCATAGTTGATTTTGTTATGCAAGTTTGTTTCTTCGATGCCCAACTAATAGCACCTCCCCCAAGAAGAAACACCCAACCAGATGTAGAAGAATGATCTTCCATATTGGTTATCCAACTTGCATCACAATAACCTTCAATAACCGAAGGAAACCCAATATAAGTTAGCTTATAATCAATGGTTCCTTTTAGGTATTTGAATACTCGACCCAAAGCCTGCCAATGATGAGTACCAGGATTGCTAGTAAATCTACTAAGCTTCCCAACAGCATATGCTATATCCGGTCTAGTACTTATCATGGCATACATAAGTGATCCAATTCTTTTCGAGTATTCCATTTGAGAGACTGCCTCACCATTATTTTTTAATAACTTAACATTAGGATCAATGGGAGTACCTATTGGAGAACAATCCTTGAAGTTAAACTTATTTAAGATCTTCTCAATATAATGGGATTGAGAAATAGAAATTCCTTTGTTCTCACGTGTAATCTTAATACCCAAGATCACCTCAGCCTCACCCATGTCTTTCATTGCAAATTTAGATGACAAGAATTCTTTAGTTCTATCCACTTGATTTTGGTTCGTACCAAATATCAACATGTCATCTACATATAAACAAATCAAGACTCCATTTCCAGTTTCATCAAATTTACTGTAAACACACTTGTCTGCTTGATTTAAAACAAAACCACTTGACAACACAACCTCATCAAATTTTTGATGCCATTGTTTAGGTGCTTGTTTCAACCCATAAAGAGATTTTACTAATTTACACACCTTATTTTCTTGTCCAGGCATAACAAACCCTTCGGGTTGTTTCATGTAAATCTCTTCTTCTAATTCACCATTCAAGAAAGCAGTTTTCACATCCATTTGATGAATGACAAGATTATGAATAGCTGCAAGTGCCAACAACAGTCTAATCGTGGATATTCTAGCCACTGGAGCATAAGTATCAAAATAATCAATACCCTCCTTTTGTCTAAAACCTTGGATTACCAACCTTGCCTTGTATTTATCAACAGTACCATCTATCTTCATCTTTCTCTTGAAGATCCATTTACTTCCTAGAGGTTTACACCCAGAAGGTAAATCAGCCAATTTCCAAACTTTATTTTGCAAGATAGAGTCCATCTCATCTTGAATTGCTTCCTTCCAAAAAGCAACATCCCTCGAAGCCATAGCTTCACTGTACGTCACAGGATCTCCCTCAATATTGAAACAATATTGATATTCAAAATTAATATCATCCCTAGACCCTTCAACTAAATATAGTTGAAAATCATCACCAAAGTCTTTAGCTTTTCTCACCCTCGTACTCTTTCTTGGTTCGGTGCTTGTCGAAGGAATATCTTCATTATTGTAAGATATCTTCGTAACAGGATTCATATCCCTTGGCCTTGGTATAGATGTAAATCTTTCTTCATCAAAGATTGCATCTCGTGACTCTATCACTGAATTCACCGCAACATACTCATTTGATTCTAATACATAGAATCTATAAGCATAAGAATTCTCAGCATATCCAATAAATATGCAATCTATACCTCTTTCACCTAAAGTTTTCCTTTTAGGTTCTGTTAGTCTAACAACAGCTCTGCATCCCCAAACTTTAATATAATGTAAGTTTGGTACAGATTTGTGCCAAAGTTCATATGGGGTTTTCTTGTCAGTCTTACTGGGAATCCGGTTCAACAAGAAACATGCCGTCAACATGGCTTCACCCCAGAATCCTTCACTCAAGCCAGAATAGGACAACATTGAATTCACCATTTCCTTCAAAGTCCTATTCTTGCGTTCAGCCACACCATTCTGTTGTGGTGTATATGGAGCAGTTGTTTGGTGTATTATTCCAGTTGATTGAAAATAAACTGGATCATAATACTCCCCTCCACGATCAGTACGAAGAATTTTTATTAATTCCTTTTGATGAAGCTCAACTTCTTGTTTATAAATCCGAAATTTATCAAGAGCTTCATCTTTTGTATGTAATAAATAAACATAACAAAACCGTGATGCATCATCTATAAAAGTTATGACATATTTTTTATTTCCCAAAGATGGAGTAGCATGCAAATCACATAAGTCGCTATGAATTAAATCCAAAAGTTTAGAATCACGATTGGCCCTTTTAAATGGTTTTCTAGTGATCTTAGTTAACATGCAAGTCTTACATTTATTATGGTCCAATTCAATAGCAGGAATCATGCTCATTCTAGACATTTCTTTCATTCTTTTATGGTGAACATGTCCTAGCCTAGCATGCCATAATTCTAACTTAGACAATTTAATATTAGATGTTGAATCAACCATACAAACAGAATTATCCTTAAAAGGCACATGCAAATTTAACATAATCATATCATTACATAGATAACCGAAACCAACAAAAGAACCATGTTTCGACAAGACATACTTGTCGGATTCCAACACTTGTTTATACCCGCACTTATTTAATATTATACCGGATAACAAGTTTTTCCGGATGCCGGGCACAAACAATACATTACATAAACGAATAGTATTTCCAGAAGTAAAAGTAAGTTCAACTAGTCCTATTCCTTGGATCGGTTCCGTTGCGACATTTCCCATTTTTAATACTCGTCCATCTTGAATTGTTGTAAGTTCCTTGAACCATCTTCGGTCCTTACAAACATGAGATGTCGCTCCAGAATCGTACCACCAAGCAATATCATCATCCTGCACATAGAACGATTCAGAAATTAATGAAATATAATTCACTTCCGAATTATAATCAATAGTAAAAATCTGACCTGCTTGTTTTGGATCCTTGTTGGATCCACCACTAGTTCCAGCCTCCTGTTTGCCTTTCATTAGTCGACAATCACGCTTGAAATGCCCCGGCTTCCCGCATTTCCAACAGCCACTTTCATTGGATTGTTTAGACTTCTTTCCAAAACCTTTCTTCTTTCCACCACCTTGGAATTTACGCTTCTTGTTGTTGTTGCCCTTTTTGTTACTAGGACCTGTTTCTTCAACAACATTGACAGTGGAACCACCAATGTCTTTTTCTGGTTCTTTCACCCAAACAGTTTCCATTCTCCTACAACCTTCCTCAATGCTAATAGCACTGCCCAATTCAACAAGGTTGTATTCTTCCTTCTTATGTTTCAAACCGTGTTTGAATTCCTTCCAAGAAGGCGGGAGTTTATCAATGATGGAAGCAGTAGCAATGGATTCATCCATTTTTAAACCATGTTGTTCAAATCTACCGAGTATACTCAAACACTCGTTATACTGTTCCATCACAGAACGCCCATCCACCATTTTATATAACATAAAATCGCTTACCAAGAATTTCTTACTGGATGAATCTTCAGCCATGTATTTGGCTTGAAGCGTATCCCACAATTCTTTTGCTGATTCGACATTCTGATAAATATCAAATAGAGTGTCAGACATACCATTGAGGATTGTACCACGGCAGATGAAATCATCGTTCCAGAACTTGTTCCTCCTCCTGGTCTGTTCGAGTGTTTCGTTTTCCACTTCCTCCGGCACAGGGGTTGTCAGAACATACACCACTTTCAACGTTGTCAACAGAAACTGCATCTTCTTTTGCCATCTTCTGAAATCTGTTCCTTCGAATTTCGCCAACTTCACGAACTTGGATGTCATATCACGAACTGATTCTCCAGCCATTGTTACAGAAATTTTATCGATCTTTGTTAGAAAAGTGTAAACTGATAGAATCTGAAGTCGCGATTATCGCTTTCAGATCGATAAAATGGAGTGTATACCACTTCACGATCGGATAAAATCAGAAGATTACAAGGATTGTATGTGTGTTTGCAGAGAGAAATTCTAATCAATTATGATTAGCGTACGTATGAATGGAATTCCGATCCAAACAAATAGGAAGCGGTTTGGAGTTGTCGATCAACTGCTCAAGCAGTTATCCACGGTTTTTAAGGGATAATTACAACATATTTTATATAAATAAAATATACATTAATTACGAAAATTAATTTTCTAATCAATTTTCCCTTAAACGTTTTTATTGAAAATAAAAATTTTCCAAGCTGACCTGGCAGCTTAACCCCAGCCAGGGGCTCTGCCCCTTGGACCCCGCCAGGGGCTGCCGCCCCTTGGACCCCGCTTTCGGGGGCGCTGCCCCCGAACCCCCGTTAGTCTCGTTGATATGCAAATATGCGTCGACTCATATTTGCATATCGAACTTTATCCATTTTACACTAAAATACCAACACCCAGTGAGCAGTGACAGTCCCAAGGAATGGCACCCCAACTCGCACTCGCACACACGTGTGTTCGTGGCGTGGGCGATGAACGAATGTGGCGTTTTGATGGCGCACTTCGCATCGCCACGCGCCGCCTTAGTATTTATGGCTTGTTCTGGACTTGTGTGGTTCCTTCGGACCAGTTCTCCCGGACTCGAGTCTCATGTGGTTTTTCTAGACTGGCTTCGCTCTTGAATTCCTGATCAATTATGGTTTGAATGATCAGTTTCAAACTACTTAACTGAGACGTTAATTCTAATTACGAGGTGCTATATCTTTCCCTATAAATAGAGATATTCGAGTCTGGTTTAGATACACCAAAACACAACACACTGGCATATCGATTCGAAGAATTCCAAGATTTCTTCCTGTTGCGAGCTCTCGTTTCGGGTAATAGTTTTCGGTGCTAGGTTGATCCTAGCAGTACACACTGCTTTGGCTGTTGTACCTTAGAAGACAGATGGGTTCACTTGAGTGACATGACATATGAGAGGCTTATATGTAAACGAACAAAAGAATAGGAGAATATTAATGTACACAGTTGAAAGAATCAGTTTTAACCTATAAAAATAATGATTCACACTATAAAAATCAGTTTCGACGGAACCTACCCCGGCCACCGGCCGGGTATTAAACTAGTTAAATGCTATAGTTCTAAATTTAGAAGGCTCGGGTTAAATATATCATCACAGCCTGGAATAAATAGATTCAGATAATAAAATGGACAATTAACCTTGGATCTTCAATTTCATGAAGGCTCAAATCTTAAAATTGTTCAGACCATAAGAAAGTAACATATTTAAGTAATGAATCGATATTGTAGTGTAGGCTTAGATCGATAAAAACATCATGGATCAGATCGAAAAAATCATAACAACCCCAAAGCTGAAAAGCGAACATGATAGCAGCCTAAGGCTAGGGCCACATCGTCAGCCACCGTTGCACAGCGCGATGGCAACAACGACAACCACCAACCCACAAACAACACTGACCATCAAAGGCACGTTGGCAAAATCATCACAACCCAAAATATGAAAAACGTACATGACATCGGCGTAGTGTTGGGGCTACATTACCGGCCATTGTAACGCACAAACGGCGCTGACCAAAGAACACATAACGCAAAAAGGATATCAAAATCGACGAAGGAGAACACAAAGAGAGAAGAGACAAAGCTTGCGTGAAATGAATAGAGAGAAATACTAAAACTATTAAAGCTGTAAATATGCAACACCTCAAACGGGCAACAAAACACACATACATATCTTGGCAATAAGACTCCACGCATCGATGCGCCCTTGGAGGTTCCCTTCGCCGACGTGGAAATGCTTTTCAGGCGGGCTGCGATGGGGGAAGGAGAAGGGCGGCAACCCTTGGCTGTTAGCCCTTGGCCAAGGGCGAGGGAGGAGGAAGAAGGCGTGGGTCCCAAAACTTGTAATTTCTTTTTTTTTCTTTTGAAAATCAGGTTGCGAAGACGGAATTGCATAATCTGATGAGTGATGAGTATATGAACGATTATTGCATTTGTTACATAAAAAAAGAGTTCTTTGCGAATGTTTCGGTCGAAGATGTAATAGATCGTTTTTTTAAGATGAAAAGTCAAATTTTTTAAAGGAGCGGAGTACAACTATATATTTTATGTTTTTTCTTTATTTTAATGACATCGTAGTTTTATTGTGTTTTTCTAATGACGATTTATTTTTAAATATGTTTTGGTATTTACAAAACATTAAGGGCCGACTTGTAAGAGACTAAAAGATGAGGGGCTAAATGATTATACTTTATCTCAAGTATATATAGTGGCCTGATTCCTTGATTAAAAGATTTTCCCCAATTTTCACAATCCAAATCCTAGAAGCTTCTTCCGAACAAATCCGATTAATCGGACGTAAAATCTCGCACACGTTGATCGGATTAATCAAATCATAGCCATGGTACGAGTTTAGATCTATTCATGTTATCATACTTGTTATTTCTGTATTCATAATTATATTGAATTACTATTTGATTTTGGAACGATCATGGTGAAATCGTGGAATTGATTAAAGCCGGGGAAGTTGTGCGTAAATCGTACGTCAATTCATGATATTTTGTGCTTTGAATGTGTTCTAAATACGAATCAAACCCTAACCTGGACTCGCTTAATCCATAAACCTGTCAAATGGGTTGGCGGGCTAAGAGAGATTAGAGGAGCTTCCTCATCTCCATCCCTATAATTGAGGTTAAAAAAACAAGATTATCACTCAAATTTAAAATCTTTATAAAAACCCTCAGCATCACATCCATCTCTGTCTCAGCATGCATATTTATGTATATTTACCTTTAGCTTCTCTATTTATGCATAATTTATTTAGAATCTCCAAAAGTGAACTTTATTTAGGCGTTAACCTAAGATGAGACATGTATACATAACCTGATGTGAGTTCTCTTAGCTTGGCTGTAAAAGTTTGGCATGTTACTTTCATTTTTGTAAATATTTATGTATTCAATTGTAATTTTAAATGGGTTGGCGGGCTCACCCCTTTACCACAACCCATAGTCGTCAAAGGCGCTCCAGGCGTGCACCAAGACAAAGCTAAAACATGTCTAAAACCCCTAGAAATTGTATGTGTATGTCCTGCACTTTGCGTATCTCGGGCCCTCGCTTTTTAAGCGTCTTGCACCTAAGCCCAAGGCTCACCCTTTGCTCATTTGACAACTATGCGACATCCAACTCTAAACTTGACCTTTTTCTTTAGCTGGTAAATTATGTGTGTTGTTGGCCACTTGTGTTACAACCCGACCCTGTATAGGTTCCCCCCTAACCCATCTGTTTTCATGTCATTTTTATGTCATTCCTGGAAATTTCCACCTATAAGTTGGATATTGAGAGTTGCTGGTTTGACAATAGCAACAATAAAACAAAATAAACAAGTAGCTCTCTTGCAGTTTTGCGTGACAAATAATTTCAGAAGTTACAAAGTTTGTTTGTAACTTTCTATATTTACATAAAAGGCGTAGTGGGCTGCTTTTATATGTGTACCATGTTTGTGGCCATTAACAGGACTGATCATAATTTAAAACAAGTCTAAGTTGCACAAAACTTGAACCAGAAACCGTTAAATAAAGTTTGACTAAAAAAACAATGGATATGAATTCAAACATATGTAATAATCACTCTAAATAACAAGATATAGCAACAAGCATGAGATGGTAACAAATTACTACAAAGAAAACTCAAAAAATGGTTCTATAATTTCAGCTTGTCAGTTTAGCAAAATTGGTCTTATGAAGTATGTGAACTTTATGCATCATGAACTTGTTTGCTCAGGCCGCCAAAATTCTGGCAAATTTGATTGTTATGGGTTCTGGAATACTGGCTCGGGCTTTTGTTCAAGCATATCGTCAGGCACTTCAGAGTAAGTTTAGATTTTTTTTAACACCGCGAGTTCTTAGATCTTTATGATTTACTTCTGGTTTCTGTATAAACACTGTTATCTAATTTTGCACCGCATTTTTCATTGACTCTTTCATATAAGCTTATGTGCTGTTCACTTCATGATATGTTACTTTTTACAAACCTCAATCATTTGTTCAAAGTTTTTGGTACTTTACATCATGGGTGTTATTGGTCATCATGTTATTTAGGCTCAGATGCATAATTGCATCCATCTACCTTTTAGGAGTGGTGTTACTTTACCTTTTTGGATTGTGGAATTTAGGTCACTTTGGCATATGTTCTTTATGCAATCATGTGATATGCATACTCTAAATAAAGAAAAAAAATCATATAAAGAGATAAGCTCACCGAAATCTGTATGCTGAGTTGAAAAGTGTTTATGCTTGCTTGGAAAAGCCAAATGGAGATATCATAGTGTTGGTTGAGATGGGTTGAATATAATTAAACCTTAAAGTAAAGTGATTTAGGAGCTTTATATATATTTGAATACATTTCAGATGACTCTAAACCTATTTTTCGTTGCCTTTTATGGCTTAATCATTTAGCTTAACCCTTTGGAGATAAAACATAACCCAAATTGACACGTTAGATAAACTTTTGCTTTACTTGTTGATTTGAGAATGCAAACATTACAGTCAGTTTTTAACTATTGCAAAGTCTTGTTTCTTTTTACCCTTGTGAGCCGAACAAACTTTAACGTGCTTTACACTAAGAGATAGATTGATTAGGTTTTCAAGAAACAACCATATTTTATTGCTTTTAAGTAACTAAGAATTCCAAAATTGTCTTTAACATATTAAACAGGATCATTTATTTGTCATTATTGGTAAATTGCAGATGCATCAAAATCGGGTGTTGCTCAAGAAACATTACAAAATGTCACCCGTAGAGGAAGCAAGGTTATGACTGAACAAGAGGCCAGACAAATTCTTGGTGTTAGCGAGCAGTCATCTTGGGAAGAAATTGCACAGGTTAATATTTACTTATCAACGGGTCAATTCATATTTTTTCTCGTATGTATAAGGTAAAATAGAGGAAGTTGAAAGCCACCCAAAGTCTATGTTTGCAGCAAGCATCTTAATCTAACTTTACTGACTATTTGTAAGAGTTTAATAACTTTTATATTTGTTTCAGGTCAACCAAACCCATATCATTACCTAACTTGATTCATCTACCCGTTTTGCCACTTCTTGTTTTAATTACTGACTAGAAGTCGAGATCTTCATGTTCCTTGCTTTGCACGTGTAGTTTTTTTGCGTCTTCTGAATCATTAATAAACTGTATGCTAATGTATTGCTTGCTTTCCCAGAAATATGAAAATCTATTTGAACGGAACGCCAAGAATGGGAGTTTCTATTTGCAGTCAAAAGTTCACAGGGCCAAGGAATGTCTAGAGACGGTTTATCGAGCGAAAGATCACCCGGGTGATAATGCAGGTTGAATTAACCAAAACACCCTTGTAATGCTTGTATAGTTTAAACCAGTTGATCATATTGAGATGAATAAATTTTGTGTTCTTTAATCATGTTGTCATGAGCTATTTATTATTTCTCTAGCATTTTTATGTTAGACTCTACACATTGGTGTGGGAGTTGGTACTAGCAGAAGAAGATGAAGTGTGGTTTATATTGTGTAAAGAAGATGAGTAGTTTACTGATTTATGATTCTTAATATATTATTGGTTCTATTTGATTTTGCTGGTCGGACCGGTCAGGTTCTTTTCGTTGGTTTTCATGGGTCGGACTGTTTTTTTTTCCTATCCAAATTTTGTACTTATATATTTACATCTGGAATATCGTTGCACGCATTTTTAAACTTGTTTGTAGTTTTTCTTTAAAACAAGATTTTTTAATATTTTTTTATAAAATTTATATAGATGAAAAAATATTAATTGAACAGTGTGCTTGAATTTATCAAAAATACTATATACTAAAAATCATAAAAGAAAAAGAAAATGAATCAAAGAAGAGTCTTCAATCTTCTATTCTATTTCACAAATGAATAAATAGAAGTGGTTGCATGGGGGATGTGGGGGATTGATGAAGTATCTACAAGGGGATGTGGCCCTTGATAATTATTGAAGTTTACTCCTTGCGAATATCAAAGCAAAAACAATGTTTTTAAAATTGATTTTTGAAAAACCATTCATCATGGAGCAAATTGCTTTCCTCTTGATAGGAAGAACATGGTTCAACGGTTGTTTATCCCTCATAACTCATAAGGTGGTTGTGTTCCACTCCACTCCATATAACCAACTCAAACTCCATTCGTGAAGACGTGTTTCACTACTTTTAGTCTAATATCATAATTAACGTTATCCTTATAAACAAAATACATGTTGTTACTACAAGTAACTGTCTTCATTTATAGTGTCACGTCACGTGACGATCCAGGTGGCGAATGATGACATGCATAATTTTTTTTTGATTGTATCTTATCAAAATGTAATAAATTCAACCCATAATTAATATGTATAGTCTTGTGTGTTTAACAAATGAGTTGGTGCTAAGTTGGTAGTGTAATAGACATAATCGTATACTATAATTTTTTTTCTTTTTCTATTTCGAATATCAACGAATTTAACTAGAGCGTGTAGATAATATATACAGTCGTGTAACATAGGTTTTAAATCTTAAGATCGATACTTTAAACGTTTGGGTAGTTATGTATTTTTTTAATTTTCAATTTTTTTTTCATGTTATTATATGAATACAATTGTTTTATGTAACTCCGGTATTTATACTAAGTAAGAGGTGGCAAAATATAGTTTTTATTTTTAATTGTTTTATAGAAAGAAAAGTATTTTGTTTTATTTTGAGAGAACATCTCATTTTTGCTCATTCTCCTCTGTCTTCTTGGTCTTCCCTAAATTGATGCATAGATTAGACAGACGCCAATGAAGTATAATCACCACCGAATCCTCCATCTGGATTGATATTTTGGATCCAGTTTACACTCCACAAGTGCGGATTTCGTGCACGTTTGATTCCAATTGGATTTGTATCTTCATCGCTCCGCTTATTTCAGATCTACCATCTTCAGTTTGACCAGGTTTGAAATATTTCGGTTTTCTGGATTTGTTCTGTTTTTGTTGATTGATCTGCTAGTTCATTCAGATCTTGTTTTGTTATTAGAATTTTGGTGAAAAATTGAACGTTTCTGATCATGTTTATTCTGCATCTGTAGCTCATATGTTAATGATAATGTTTACTGTTTCGATTTATATCTAAATCGATTTCTTGATCTGTAGTTGTGTGAAATACATGTTTTGAGTTCCATATTCAAACTTTTCTTGTGATTTTCCTAATATTCTATTGCTCATTGGTAGGTTAAATCAATGATTATGCTATATGTGTTTGTACTTGATTGGTTTGAATATTGAATTTCATGATAGATTGCTTGTATCTGAAGCTAGATAACTTTTGAGTAATTCTTCTTTCTATTTGATATAATCACAAATTCAGAATGCTATTTGGAATTGGATGTGTGCTTGTGTGTTGATATGAGTTTTGGAAGTGGCTAAACCAGAATTAGATAATCAGGTAGCTCTAGTCGCGGAAATCAATAAAAAATGCACATCCAAACACTCCCGTATGTGTTCCACACTTTAGCTTCCAACATTTGGACAAAAATTTGGATGAGATTTTATTAAATTTAAAATTTAGGATTATCTACACTTCATTCAAAAGTTTTATCTTTGCCATTACTAGGAGACATTGGTTTCATCACAACTTAGAACATGCTGCTAATAACAATGTCAGTGAGACTTTCACCTGAGCTTATGCTTTAAGATTATCTTTAAATGTATTTAACTTTTGATGAATACTTTATACAAATTCTATCTATTTGCTGCATTTTTTCATGAGTATTTATTGTTTGGTGAGTGATATTATATTGTACCTCAGTTTAGAGAGCGTTTGCTTCCTTCTTCGGGACAATGAAGAAGGCCTTTGATCAAACCGTCAGGGACATGTACGTTCAATATGTTTTCCAATAAGTTTAGTTAAATAGTTAACCTCTTGATGCTTGATTTTGTATTTATATAATTCGTTCCATGCAGTAAGAGAGGGGTTAATAAGACAGTTCTTAAAGTTCCTTCAATAGAACAGAAGGTGAAGTTCTTTCTTTCTCTCTTGTAATATATGTGTGCTTGTGTGAATTTTATTAATATTTTGTTAATGTTTCAATCTTCAATTCTTCAGGTTCTTGATGCTACTAGTAATGAGTTGTGGGGTCCACATGGATCGGTTCTTGCTGATATTGCAATGGCTTCAAGAAACTAGTATGATATACTTCTTTTTTCGTTTAGAAATTGATAACTCAATATTTATTTTGCTGCAAAAAGTTCATTTATGGTTATGCATATGCAGTCGTGACTACGATATGATCATGTCAATCATTTGGAAACGTATGAATGATACCGGGAAAAATTGGCGTCATGTCTACAAGGTTTGGACTGTTCATATGTTAATCATCTCCGTATTCATTTCCTATAAGCTAGAGGTGGCAAAATGGGCGGTCGGGTAACTAGTCAAAACGAGCTCGAGTAATCTTTTGTCCGAAAACTACTTTTTAACCAACTAGTGTTTGATATCATTATGAAACTACATAATTTTTATGTTAATTTTATGCATTAAAAACACATTTTTGGGTGCTTCAGATTCAAATATCCCATTCGTCTTGTTTTACCTGTTCTTTATTTTTATTTGACCAGTTTGGCTTTTAGGGGTTATACATAACTTGAATCGACCCACTCATGCGTAAATGGGTCGAAATCACCATCTCTACTTAAGATAGTAGCCTAGTAGTGAGTTTTCTTTTTATTCATGCCCAATATTTAGCAGGAATTGTAACCAGGGTTTGACTTTTTGCGTGTGCACCAGGGTTTGACTGTGCTTGAATACCTTGTAGCAAATGGGTCAGAACGTGTCATAGATGAGATTAGGGAACATGCTTACCAGATAACGGTATAGTTTTTGAGACTTTAAGTTATACTGTAATAATGTTTTATCATCAGATTATCATTTTCTTTATTAGTAATTAATATGTATTTTCTTTTATAAAATTATATGGCAGTCACTGTCAGATTTTCAGTATCTTGATCATACCGGTAGGGATCAGGGAAACAATGTAAGGAAGAAGTCACAAAGTCTTGTGGCTCTAGTGAATGATAAAGAAAAAATACAGGAAGTTAGGCAGAAGGCTGCTGCCAACTGGGACAAGTGAGTTGATTAAACTTTAAAATTTAGCATATTGACTATTAGATTATGACAATGCCAAATCATGTATTGTTACTATATAATAATAATTATTATTCTTTTGATGAGTAGTGATTGTAACATTCCAATCAGGTTTCACAGCACATCAGGAAGTGTGAGGTCCCGGCCCGGATCTTATCCGGGTGCGGGAGGTTATGATGATCAATATGATGATCGTTATGGAGGTAAAAATGAAGACAGGAATGGGGATGGGTATGGGAGAGAAAGAGATGGTGGATATCGTTACGGTGAAGAACGTAATGGCAGGGATCAATATAGGGATGATGAATATCGTGGTAGAAGAAGTGCTGACGGTGACAGCTATGAACAAAGAAGTAGAAGCTCTGATAGAGACAGAGAACGAGCTTATGAATACAATGGACAATATTCTTCTAGGTACATGTATATCCTTTATTTTTGTGCGGTTATGATTGCATAAAACCTACTATAGTCCTAGAATAAATGACAAGAGAGTGGATCGGGTTTGGTAATGGGTTCCGGTAAAAAAGAAATATTCTTTTGGTAGAAGTTGGAAAAGGTCAGGTGTTGGGTTATGGGTTCTGGTAAAAAAAGAAAATGAAGAACACGCACGTCGCTACATGCGGGTAGCCATGGACGACAACCAACCAACTCTCCTCATCCCTGTTTGTCCGACGTGCGGCTCCATGTAGACCGACAGACAGCCCTAAGAATACGTGTTGGAGCTGGTCTTAGGTTCATTTTTGGGACCCATGGTCACTATGTATACTCTAATATACATTCATTTCTATTTTAATTATTGCAGAGAAAGCAACACTAAAGGTGAGGATCAATCTCACGAGCAAAAATCTCCTGAACAAAATTCTGGGGTACCTCCTAGTTATGAAGATGCTGTGGCTGATAGTCGTAGCCCCATCAACAGTGAGAGGTATAACTTTTGGTCTACAATCTACATACATTTGAAAAATCTTATTTGTAGAGTTTCCAATTTTGACCCTTTGATGGATCTATTTGTGTGTGCTATTTTTTTATATCATATTTGGTGCGGTCTATTTTGTTTTAAAAACTTGGACAAAAAAGTAGGCCTGTAAATGAACCGAACGTTCAGCAAACGTTCATCGAACTGTTTGGCGGGAAGTTCGTTTATGTTCGTTTATTTAATAAATGAACGAACACGAACATAATTTTTTGTTCGTTTAATTAAATGAACGAACATGAACAAAAGCCACGTTCGTTCATTTATGTTCGTTTATTTGTGTTCGTTTATGTTTGTTTATTTTCATTGATATAATACTATAAATGATTTTTCAATTCATAAATTAGTAAACAATTTTTTGGATGAATTTTATAAATTTTGGAAACTATGAACCTCTTAACTTTTCATTTAGATGTGTTTGTTTAAATTTAAACTTGTTGCTATTCGTTTAACACACATTATGGTTTTGTTCGTTTATGTTCGTTTATGAATCTGTCCGTTTATGTTCGTGAACCGTTCGTTTAGCGTTAAATGAACGAACATAAACGAACACGAACATCTCCATTTTCTTAACGAACGAACACGAACAAGAAAAATGTGTTCGACTAATGTCCGTGTCCGTGTTCGTGTTCGTTTAAAATTAAATGAACGAACACGAACATACCCTTGTTCGTGTCCGTTCGGTTCGTTTACAGGCCTACAAAAAAGTGTTCTGGGTTGGTCAAGCTTGGCTCGTTTTGTCCGCTTCAAAAGTTACCCTTTTTTTCTGTAGCTCAAAGTGTCTACATCCATTTTCTGCCTGTACTTTCTTACTCTGAATCTAGTCTAACTTTTTGTACTATTTGAAGGGATGGAGAGACCAAAGCTGTATCCCCGCCCCCTGTAACCACCAGTCATGAAACCACAATTTCTAGCAGTCCTCTGGCAGCTCCTGCTGTCGCTTCGCCAGTAGCTGCTGCACCACCTCCTGCAGCCACCCCGAATAATGAAACTAACGGGTTTGATGAATTTGATCCCCGTGGTTCGTTCGGTTCATTTCCAGGTTAAAAAACACTATTATTATTTCCCAATTTTTACCATTTTCATTTATTTTAGTGATTCTTCATACCTGAATTTATATTTAAAATTTTGGTATGAACGACAGCGGCCCCACCAACATCGGCTGGTCCTGAAACAGATCTGTTTGGTACTTCATCAGACCCCTTTTCTTTGGATTCATTGGCTCTTGTTCCTGTTACGATTCCCTCTTCTGAAACTGATGCTTTCACAAACTCAAAGCCGCCTGGTCAAACCTTTGTGGCTTCATCTTCAGCCAGTGGCCCTAATCAGGTGTGTTTTCACAAACTCAAATTGCTAAAATACCCTTTTTAGTTTTTAACTATAAATGTTTTTGACTATTACTTAAATGGTCTTTTGAAATAATTCTTCATCGTGTTCTCCGTGCAGCCATTCGATGATCCATTTGGTGAAGGTCCGTTCAGAGCCGTCTCGTCGACAGATGGATTTTCAGCCCCACTCCAGTCAACATCTGTCGCTAGTCTACCTGTTGAACAACCACAACCAGCTGCCCCGATGCCAAACTCAACCAATAACTTTGGATATGGAGGCGGTTTTGACCAAAATGTCGATATTCTTGCAGATCTTCTTCCACCATCCGGACCTCCACAAACTAGTTTCCCTTCTGAAACAGGTTTTTCAAGTCATCCTAACCAGACCTCATATCAGTCTAGTTTCCCAGGTCCACCTGTTCAACCTTCATTTCAAGGGGGTCAACCTACACTGAACCAAGATAGTCAACCTCCGCCACAGCAGGGCTTTCCACCTCAAGGCGGCCAATTTATGTCACAGCCTGGTTTTCCGCCCCATGGTGGTCAAACCACAGGTCTTGGTGGTTATCCATCTCAAATGGGCTCTGGTTATCCCGGTCCCAACGGTCAACCTTCTCATCAGGGTAGTTTTTACGGGGGTTTTGAACCTCATGGCTCATCAGCTCCGGTTCCACCTGTGGCTCAAGTTACCGCCACTCCAAGCTTCTATCAACAGTCACATGTTCAGTCCGGGTCTGCCCTCAATGCTTCAACAGGGGCTCTTGTTATAGTTCCTCAAGAACCAGCCAAATTTGAGACTAAATCCACTGTTTGGGCGGATACGTTGAACCGTGGGCTCGTTAACCTGAATATAGCTGGATGTGAGTTGTTTCTTTCTGAATTTATAACTGGTCATGGATCGGGTTGGCTGGATAATGTTAAAATTGCATTTAATGTATTGGTCATATGAAATAAAAAATTTGGAAAATATTACCGGGTCATGACCTGTTTACCCAACCCGCTCATTTTGTCTCATCTAATTTTCTATGTCAACCATATGTTAATGATGAATCTTTTTTTATGAACAGCTAAAACAAACCCATTGTCTGATATTGGAGTAGACTTTGAAGCCTTGAACAGGAAGGACAAAAGAATGGAGAAACCAAGTGCAACCCCGGTTACATCAAATACAGCCATGGGTAAGGCCATGGGTTCTGGTTCTGGGATTGGACGTGCGAGTGCCGGTGCACTCAGACCCCAACCGAACCCCATGATGGGTCCTGGAATGGCTGCACCTGGTGTAGGTGCAGCCCCTGGGTATGGAGCAGGTTATGGAGGCATGAACCAGCCCATGGGTCAGTTCCAGATGCAACAACCACCAGCTGGATATCTACCACCTGGAACTTACAACCCAATGATGGGCCGTGGTGGTGGTTATGGTCAACAGCCGTATGGTGGTTACAGATAAATTTCTGGTCAAGTGTATGGTAGGAACCAAATGGAAGGGGAAAAGAGTAATTTTACGCCTGGACATTTTCTCAAAGTAGCCATGCCCTATATGGAGAGTGAAGTGGTCATTTCAACTGCCACGGAGATTTATTGTGATGGGAAAACTTCACCTTAATGTATGATTGTATATGTAATATTCATATGGTTTTTGTAGGTATTGTGAAGTTTGTATATCATGAGGAGTTAACCAAACTCAGGTTGCCTCATAGAACAGTTTTTGGGTCTTATTGATTGTTGAAGCATCTATTGCCAATAAATATATCTCTATTTCACGCTGCAACATTAGGAATTCAGTGACGGAGCTAGAAACTTTGCCATGTGGATTTAAATATTTTATTTTTTATTATCCATCCATTATGTACGAGTACTTGTCCTTTATGAATGTTTTGCTTTTGAATATTTGTGATAATCAAGTGTTTTGTGAAATTTTATAATTTTTAGGGTTTAATTGTATGTTTGTATCAAATTACATGAAGTTTATCTGCATGTCAGACGCACATGAGGATTCTTACCGGTCTTAAGCACTAATGTATGTAGCAAATATCACAGAGATTTGAAATTGCGTTCTAAGTATACGTACTAGAGGAATACAGTTCAAACCGAAAATGGAGACACAGGACAGAGGTGTCGAAGGCGCAAATGTATTTTTATGATTTTTCTAGAAAACAATCTGATTAATATCTTTAAATCAGTTATTCATCTGTGTTCAAGTGGTATGCACTTTGATCCCTACTATTTCACCTATAATTTCTTAAATTCATAAATAATATATATTTCTTTTAAACAATTAAGCATTGTCCATCATCAAATATTCTCCTTTAAAAATCAGCTTCAAGATCAAATCTTCTTGATCACTGTATCTTCATCTCCTTTGCAATTGCTGCTGGTACTAGCTACCAAATGTGATTTATTTGAACTCGATACACCCGTCTCTTCATCCAAATATCTGCTTCGATCGGCGGCTGCTTCATCGGCATGGTTTTCTTTATCAAACCTGCAGGAAGTCAAACATTGTGAAAAAAGTCAAACACTTAATTTCACAAGATAAAAGGTCTGTTTCTTGCGTATTCTTCCTTTTAGCGGTTTTCAGACCTAAAATTACCTATCTGTCCATTGTTATCCTTAGAAATGATAGGTTTAGGATCACAAATGTTTTTGCTTTTTCATTTATCGAAAGGTGTTTCGGACGTTTGACTAATAGTCAACATTCTATATTAAGCAAGTCAAATGTAATATAGCAAGGAAATCAAACACGTACCCTGAATAAACAACGAGCCCGATAGCAACTGCAACAAAGGCTAGGAAGTACATCCAATCGACCTAATGGTCAAAGTCAAAGTCAACATAGAAGACTTATCAAACCTTGCAAACTATAAAATCTTATGTTTTTCAAAATAGTTATATTATTACAAACCTTTTCATGGTATGCAAAGATGCGAATCAAGACCGACCACATGTCAGATGTCAGCAAAGACAGATTTAGCATCGTAGATCCGCTCATCTACCATTAAAACAACAAGGATAAACATGAATACAGTGGGCAAAAGGGTAGTTTTCATGTCATTAATGGTGTCATAAAATTCTTTCAGCCATTACCTTAAGCAAAACAGGGACGCCCGAGTAAAATAGAAACATTGCTGCTGCGAATCCCGTGTAAGGAAGCAACTAAAAAGTCCAACAAAATAAATCTAAGATTAGTACTCAATAGAGTAGTAAAACATCTGTTATATTATTAAGTCTAAATGCAGATTAATAGAAAGAGAGATTACCGATCCTGAAGACCAATGGATGGATTTGAGCTCCTCACGCTCAAGTATGCTTCTGTTCAAATCGTTAAAGAAGAAAAACTTGAAACAAAGATTACGAAGCTTAATTGCCAAAAAAAACAGGCTTAAAATGGAAAGTTCGATAGGACGGGTTGGGTTGGGTTGGGTGACAGGTCAAAATGGTTGGGTTGACCTGCTAATTCTTTTTCTTTTTTCTCCTGTTTTCTTTAAATTTCATAAGTATTAATAATTATAAGCAATTTGATTATGAAACTGTTATAATAGATGCCATGATGATGCAAGCAAGGATACATTTGAATACCACTGAAGATGGCACCAAAGAGACCCAACATTGCCATAAGTTCTATCCTGTCGGCGGTTTTCACAAAGAACTCCTGCACAAGCCAAAAAAAAAACAGTTATTAATACTCAAAAAATATATCTTTTCGTAAAGTGTCTTTAGCCCAAATATATATAGATATACACACAACAGTCAAGAAAGTAAGGTATTCCATTGACCAAAAACAAGACGCTTACCTCACTAACGTTACTGACAGCATAAAGTGTGGCCCCCGCAACCACCAAAAAGTCACCTCTAATAGGGTTGCTCCCGCTTTCTGAGATGTCAATACATAAATTTATAAATAATAATATTGAAACTATATATGGCATTTTCATGAAAAGCATACGGTTTTTGACTTTTTGGTAATATAACAATATACTCACGTGAGCGGTCATCTGCATGAACATCTGAGAAGATAACGAGCACAAGACCAGCGATACAGATGGCAACACCTGCAACTTTCTTGTACCTGTACTTTGTCTTTAGGAAGAGCCATGTCAGCAGTATGACCGAGGGGATTGACCAACAATCGAGCAGCATTATACTCGTTATTGATGTGTACTGATACGCCTTCACAACTGTTAACCAGAAGAAATGAAAGTCAATGCATTTTGCACTTATAAACTTGCATTTCTTTGACCATCTATGAAATTGAATTCTTACCAAGATAATTTGCCTCAACATCTACAAGTCCAAGAAGTAAATAATAATACCATTTGGCCTGCAAATGTTTGCATAAAGGGGAACAGGAATTCATCAAATGGTTACCACTTGTGCACAGAATCGTCAAAATATTTAGTTAAAACGATGGAAAAACCAATGATAACAAGCTACATTTAGCTCCTTAAAGGTTCAAACTGTAACATAAATGAACAAATACAGACTGAAAATAAGTAAATAACTAACCTTCAGCCCACTTCCTCTGTATATCAATATTCCTCCATAAACAATTGCCAACATCACATAGTTAGCTAAAGATTGTGAAGTAGGTGCATTGATCCCTAAGTTACAAAATAAGAAAAAGATTAGAAGGCATATCATCTGATAATACATAGAGAGAAAGAGTTGGGTTCTAGTAAAAAGTAAATCTCGTGTAAAAAGTGAATGGTTTAGATTTTATTTTTGGTAAACATAGTGTCATTTTCTAAAAGATAAAACACCATGGATTAAAATCCAAACACTCTTCACTTTTCAGAGTAACCCTACCATATATATTAATATAATCTAAAAAACATACAATTTAAAAAAGAACATTCAAAATATCTGCATTTCACACCAACCATGTACATTAAAAGATACTAACCTTGTATCATTATATGTACTTAAAACAAACAACTGTTGCTGCAGAAATACAAAATAACACTACACTCTGCAAAATAAGTGATTTTACTATAGAAAGTAGTTCTTTTTTGTATTCAGATATTTCAATTTGGCATTTTTTCACAATAAAAATGATTAACTTGATGTGAGAAGTCGGGTGTGGTGGTAAAAGAAAGTTGATTACTCAAAAGTTAATCAAACACCAAAGCATAAACCAATGAAAATTACAACTTGCAGCATCAAATACCTTCACTTTTCACATGATAAATTAAATATAAAATCACATTTAATGTACTCTATTAAAACTACTAAAAAGAGGTTTTTTTATTAGACAACAAAAAACCCCTTTTTGCACAATTCAATAGTATTACTTTTATGAAAAAAAAATACTCAATTAAACAATTCAGACAGCTTCAAGAACAACCTCAATTTGGTCTATTTGGGGAACAAAAAACCCAGAAAAAAATAAATCAAACGAAGCACATATAATATAATGAAAGTACAAACCTCTTCTAGCAAGCTCAGATGATGAAAATCCAGTAGATGTAATAAGAAGAGAAAGAATCTGTCCCAACACAAGAGCTACCACTGTCTTGTTTGCCATAATCTCCTTCAAACTAACCATGGTTAGGTAAATAATACACCAGAATCCAGAAAACCCAATTCAAGAAACCTCAATAACACATAAGAAAACCCAAATTGCACTTGGCTGTGAATCTTTTTTCAAGAATTACCCAAAAACAGATAGGAATATGAAACGCCCAATTTGGGATTTTAAGTGGGTAGGTTAGGAAAATGGAGAACAAATGAAATCAACCAAGAAAGTTGTTTGCTTTAATGGAAAATGGAAAGTAGCAAGTGAACTTTCAAGATTTGATGTTAAATATTACACCAATATCCAGAAAACCCGGTCCAAGAAATCTTTCTCAAGAATTACTCAAAAACAGATAGGAATTTGAATTCTGAAACACCCAATTTGGGTTTACGATTTTAAGTGGGTAGGTTTGGAAAATGATGAAGAACTGAAATTATCAAAGAAAGTTGATTGCTTTGATGGAAAGTAGTAAGTCAAACCACAATGATTTGATTTTAAATAGGAAAAGAATCAAAGAATGAGAGAGCTGAAAACGAGAGACCATCTTTAAAAAGTGAATAGCCAGCGGCTGTAAACAAGTCCAAAAGGTTTTATTGTTTGCCATTGGTAATCTCGAGCCCCATAGATTGGGGGACACATAATTATGTTCGCCTTTTTTTTCTTTTTATATCATTTTTTATTATATCGGAACACCTGAAAATACATATAAGGGTATAAATTTTTTACACAACCTAAAAACACGATACGAACTTAATCTTTACAAGTTTGGATTTAGCATAAACAGGTCCGAGTCACTTCGGATAAAACCGGTAACCCGTTTATCTAAACGGGTCATGTTCAAGTCAAACACATTGTAATGGCAGGTTAGACTGTTTAACATGTTTATTTAATTTTTTTTATATAGTTAAATCATAAATGTTTCTTATATAATTCTTATCAAAGTTTAAAACTCAAAAGAGAAATTAACATAAGATTTTATGATTTAAAGTATATTATATATATATTTATATTTTTTTATGAAAATTTATAATTTTAAAGCGTTAATATGTTTAAAAAATAAAAGTAAAAATATTATGTCAAACGAAACATGTTCGGATTCATGTAAAATTCTTCGGATTTAGATCAGGTTGACCGTCAATCTGCAAACACGACCCGTTTAACACCCTAAAAATATATATTATATATAGTGGTTAGATCGACTAAGAATATCATTTTATTAAAAACAGTAAGAACATATCTAATCCATTCATTTAATGATTCAATTATGAGATTAGATGAGAAAAATAAAAGGAAAAATGGAGGTGGAGATATATTTTTGAGAGAGTCATTTTTGTTGAATTATTAAAAATTCTCTCGTTTTTTTAAATGTCTATAACTTTACATATGATATTATTTTTTATAAATTTTACACCATAGAATCAAATGTTTTTTCTCTTTAATTTGAGTGGAGTATTAATATATAATAATTATTTTTTACTTTTAAAAACTGTACTAGTTTGAACGTTACTGCTCATACAACTCACAGCTAGCAAAGAGTTAGCCTCCCTCTACAGAGAATTAAAAAAAAATTGTACTAGATTTTGAAAAGTTGTATTGTATTAAAAAATAGTATTAGATTTTAAATAAATTGTAGATTTTCATGAAACCGTATTGGATTTTATAATACAACACTTCTTGTGTTGTTTTAATTTCAAACAACACGTTCTTGTATGGGTTATGGTTGTTAGTTTAAAAGTTAATTCCAAATTTTAGCCTCTCGCTAAACTTGAAGGGCCTGGATGTAAGTTTGGTTAATCAACGGCTAGTTTAGTTAGGATTAGTTATTTTCCGTTTTGTTTTAGGGCTTAAATAGGAGCTAAGCTTAATCAATTATGTTGTTGTAATTTCCAGCTGTGATCAATAAGAAATTCCCATTTTTCTTTGTCAATCTTGTGATTTCACCTGTGTATCATCGATCTTTCACTTTGATTTGGTATCAGAGCCATGGAAGTTTGAATTCACAAAATTGGAATCACCGTCTCAAAATTCAATCGAAGAAGGGGATCTTGGATCCTCTTAAGTTTGAGTTACAATTCGGCGTCTTCTTGTATCGTCGCCTCGAAGATCACCGCGTCGACCTACTTCACCGGAAGTGAGATTTCCAATGGCAGACGGCGGTAATCGGAATAATGTGCGAGAAAATTACACCACGATACCACTACAGTGTTAACTCAATCAAATTACTCCGTTTGGGCAATTAAGATGAAGGCGATTATGAATGTTCATGGACTGTGGGATACAGTAACTGCAGCAGACGGTGCTGCCGTCGATCAGAAAAAGAATTCGGCGGCTATAGCCTATTTGTTTCAATCCCTACCAGAGGATCTGATTCTCCAGGTTGCAGAGAAGGAATCTGCAAGGGAGATATGGGGTGCCATTAAAACAAGATTCGTAGAGGTTGAAAGGGTGAAAAAGGCTAGACTACAGACGTTAAAAAGTGAATATGAGGGATTAAAAATGCAAGAGGATGAGGGAATTGATCAATTTGCAGGAAAACTGAGTGCTATTGCCACCAGATCAGCAAACTTGGGGGCACAGATTGAGGATGCTACTCTAGTCAGGAAACTGCTAGATAGTGTTCCAGAAAGGTTTGTTCATATTGTTGCTTCCATTGAACAATTTGTTGACATAGAGTCTGCTGTTTTTCAGGAAATTGTTGGTAGGCTCAAGGCCTTTGAAGAAAGGATTGGTTCAAAAGGTAAAGGAGGAGCCACAAAAGATGGACAACTTCTGTTGACATATGCAGACTGGGAAGCAAAACACAAGGAACAATTATCCAAGAAGAAGAAGTGGGATAAAGGAGCCAAGAATGGGAAACCAAGTGGAGATGGCTCAAAGGGATTTCAGAAACCTAAGGGAAATGGTAGTACAGGTAAGCCTCAGTCTAAAAATAAAAAGGATAAATCTCATATAAAATGTTTCAAGTGTGACAGGATGGGGCATTTTGCAAGTGAGTGCCCACAAAAGAAGGTTAAAGAAGAGGAAGCCCATTTTGCTCAAATTGAGGATGATGAAGACCCAGAACTGCTGTTCATTGCTAAAGAAGAATTGAATGACGGTAAGATCTTCCTAAATGAGCAAAAGGTAAACCCAAAAAGATATGAATCAGAAAATGCTCAAGAAATGTGGTACTTGGATAATGGGGCTAGCAATCATATGACAGGTACCTTATCTTTCTTTTCATTTTTGGATAAAAGCATTACTGGTAGGGTAAGATTTGGGGATGGCTCATATGTTACTATTGAGGGAAAGGGTTCTGTTGTCATTGAGGGACAATTTGGGAAGCAAAAAATATTAACTAATGTGTATTATATTCCCACTTTGAAAAGCAACATTTTGAGTCTTGGACAGGTAACAGAAAATGGTTGTGAGGTAAGAATGAAAGACAATCATTTATGGTTATTTGATAAAAATGGACATCTTTTATTAAAAGTAAAAAGGGCAGCCAATAGACTGTATAAAATTGGATTGAAAATTGGTGCATCGACCTGTTATCTGTCTAAGTTGGATGATATGGCCTGGTTATGGCATGGTAGATTGGGACACATTAGTTTCCAAACCTTAGAACTCTTAGCTAAAAGAGAAATAGTCCTAGGAGTCCCTGAGGTTAGGACTGATAATCACATTTGTGATGCCTGTTTGGCTGGAAAACAAGTTAGAACAAGTTTTCCAAAGGAAACTACCTATAGGTCAAAGGAACCCTTAGAAATGATCTCAATGGATTTGTGTGGTCCTATAACTCCTGAAACTAGTTCTGGGAACAAGTACTTCATGCTCTTGGTTGATGATTACTCTAGATATATGTGGGTAGAATTTCTGAAAAATAAGGATGAGGCATTTGGGGTATTTCAGAAGTTCAAAAACAGGGTTGAGGGTAGGTTTCAGAAAAGAATAAAATCTCTCAGGTCTGATAGAGGTGGAGAGTTTGTCTCAAATGAGTTTAATGAGTTCTGTATTAAGGCTGGAATAGTGAGAATGCTCACTGCTCCATACTCCCCTCAACAAAATGGGATGGTTGAGAGGAGGAATAGGACTATAATGGACATGACAAGAAGCATTATGAAAGCTATGAGTGTAAGAGATAGGCTTTGGGCAGAGGGTGTAAGGCATAGTGTTTTTCTGTTGAATAGACTACCAACTAAGGCCCTTGATAACAGGACACCTTATGAAGCTATTAGGAAGAAAAAGCCTAATTTGGCTCATGTTAAGACTTTTGGGTGTGTTGGTCATGTCAAAATAGTCAAGCCAGGGTTAAAGAAATTAGATCACAGGAGCAAACCTATGATGTATTTGGGTGTGCAGGAGGGGTCTAAGGCTCATAGGATGCTTGATGTTGAGGATCAAAAGATTGTTGTGAGTAGGGATGTCACCTTTGAGGAAAAAAGAGCTTGGGAAGGGACTATAAGTAGAAAAGGGCAGGATAGTCATAATTCAGGGGGTGAGGAAGTTGTAACTCCCACATCTATTACTATTTCAACAGAAGAAAATATAGGTGTAGGAGATGAGCAAGAAATTGTAAGTGAATCCAGTGAGGAAGAGGATTTTGTAGGGTCCCCTGAATCTGTAGGGTCTCCTGAACCTTTCTCACCTATAGAAGAAGAGCCTAGTAGTGTAGCTAGTGTGAGGAAGTCTGGTAGAATTCCTACTGTTCCTTTAAAGCTACAAGATTATGTACTGGACAATAGGTTGAGAATGATGCAGGGTAGGCAAGATGAGTTAGACCTTGTTGAGTTGTTATTAGCCCAAGAAGATGAACCAAAAACCTATTTGGAGGCTAAAACTGATGAGAAATGGAGGATAGCTATGAATGATGAAATAAAGTCCATAGTTAAGAATGAAACCTGGAAACTGGTTGACCCTCCCAAGAAGTGTAAGCCTATAGGTTTGAAATGGCTGTTTAAAATAAAGAAAGATGCAAAAGGAGAAATTATTAAGTATAAAGCAAGGTTAGTGGCTAAGGGGTATGTTCAAGAATTTGGGGTTGATTTTGATGAGGTATTTGCCCCTGTTGCTAGGATAGATACCATTAGGCTAATCCTGTCTTATGCTGCTAGAATGAAGTGGAAAGTTTACCATTTAGATGTTAAAACTGCCTTTTTGCATGGTGATCTAAAAGAAGATGTGTATGTAAAACAGCCAGATGGTTATGAAGTCAAGGGTAGTGAACATAAGGTTTACAAATTAGAGAAAGCTCTTTATGGCTTGAAACAAGCTCCTAGAGCTTGGAATCAGAAATTGGATAAAGTTCTTAAGGAAATAGGCTTTACCAGATGTAAGCATGAACAGGCAGTGTATATTAGGAAAAGGGAAAATTCTCATTTGATTGTTGCTGTTTATGTTGATGACCTTTTGGTAGTTGGAAGTGATTTTGCAGAAGTGCAGGTTTTTAAAGAACAAATGACAAGCAAGTTTGAAATGACAGATCTTGGCCTGCTAACATACTATTTGGGAATTGAAGTTCAGCAATCAGAGGAGGAGATTCTGATCAAGCAGTCTTCTTATGCTTCAAAGATTGTGAGGTTGGCAGGTTTGGAGGATTGTAAAGAGGGAAGGATACCAATGGAGCCTGGTTTGAAATTAAGGAAAGAAGAGGGTGGTGAGGCTGTGGATTGTACAAACTATAGGAGGATCATTGGATCTTTGAGATACCTCACTCAAACAAGACCTGACATAATGTTTTCTGTTGGATACTGCAGTAGATTTATGCAGAATCCAAAGTATGAACACCTGCAAGCTGTTAAACAAATTGTAAGATATATCAAAGGAACTTTGAACTATGGATTATCTTACAAAACAGGAATAAGGGGTGATCTAGTTGGGTATAGTGATAGTACACATAGCATGGGAAGTGAAGATGGAAGAAGCACTTCAGGAAATGCATTTTACTACAATGGATCATTAATTTCCTGGTTTTCCCAAAAGCAGAAAATTGTAGCTTTATCTTCCTGTGAGGCAGAGTTTATAGCTGCAACTCTAGTTGCTTGCCAAGCTATATGGCTCACAGGGCTGTTGACTGAGTTGACAGGTCAGAAACAAAGGAAAGCTGTGTTATTTGTTGATAATAAGTCAGCAATTGCACTTATGAAGAACCCAGTCTTTCATGGTCGTTCCAAACACATAAATCTAAGATTCCACTTTATTAGGGAATGCATTGAAGATGATCAAATTGAGGTTAAGTATGTGAGGAGTGATCTGCAAGCTGCTGATGGTTTAACAAAGCCTTTGGGAAGAACAAAGTTTGTGATAATGAACAAACAGTTCAATATTAAAGAATGGAAAGGAGACTAAGATTTCTAATTGGAATGGGAATTCAACACATTAGCACAATTAAGTTTTATAAACCTCTGCTGTGTGATGATGTTCGGGTTATCATTGCATTGAAATTCTTGGTTTCCTGGGGAAATAAGTCTGCTGGAAATGTTTTGGAATTAGGGGGTGTTTTGTTAGTTTAAAAGTTAATTCCAAATTTTAGCCTCTCGCTAAACTTGAAGGGCCTGGATGTAAGTTTGGTTAATCAACGGCTAGTTTAGTTAGGATTAGTTATTTTCCGTTTTGTTTTAGGGCTTAAATAGGAGCTAAGCTTAATCAATTATGTTGTTGTAATTTCCAGCTGTGATCAATAAGAAATTCCCATTTTTCTTTGTCAATCTTGTGATTTCACCTGTGTATCATCGATCTTTCACTTTGAATGGTGAGAACTTAGAAAAGAATAAAAAAACACAACTTTTATATCAGATGAAAAGAAATAAAATAAACATCATTGGTTATGGTGAAAATCAATAGAACTTCCTCTTCTTTCCTTTTGTCAAATGCAGTACACTACAATGCAGTACCCGGTGAGAGCTTAGATAATGATCTAATGATAAGTAACTAGTTGTGTAACATGTCACTATTATATGAGCTAAAGATTCTTGTTATCGTTTGAAAGTTTCCCCACTTATACCTTTACGTTACGAATATATGCTTAAAAATATACTAGTTATATTCAAAGTTATTGTTTATATCATTTTTATTTTTTAATTCCTTATATCACATGGTTTTCTAAAACTAGTTATACCTATATAACAAAAGAGAAAGGTTTTGTTATTTATAATTTTACCATTGAAAGTTATTTACGAGTTTGCCATTGGACATAGTTTTAGTTATTTATGATTTTGTCCTTTCAGTTATAATCAACCCCCCCCCCCCCAACGCTACAGTAGCTAAGTAAAGTAAGAATTTTTAGGCTTATTCTGCTAAATTACCAATTTTTTAAACGCTTTTTTTGTTATTGTATCCGAACATGACGACTTTACACATAAGTTTGTGGTGTAACGAGTACAATCGTGTAACATAACTTTTAGTTCATATGTACAACACTTTGAACACTCGGTTTCTAAATTTAACGTTATAACATATTCTTTTTGTATATGCGAATAAGTCGTTTGAGCTTACAAAGGAGTTGGTTTTTTTTTTTTTGTGGTATAATTGGTACACGTAGATGTCTTTAGGTATAGTAGTGTAACATAGTTTTTTGTTTGGAATGTTTCGGTCATTGCACAATTTTTTATTTACATACCATTATATAATGTGACGGTTTTATGTGTCAACGTTATCCTGATAACAACGCACGAATAAAAATTTTGTATATAATAAAACCCAAACAAAACTCTAGATAGGAGCTGGAAGCAAGAAGAATTCCTAAGACATCAAACCTATGTCTTTTGGAAATTAAAGTTGCCTAATAAAAAATATGGTAGTCTGTAGGTAAAATGATTAATAGTTAAAGGTTGTTTGTTTTTTCAGACAAAAACTGTCTACAGTCTGATTTCATCTGATTTAATGTCTGTAGCTGAAGATATGGTCTGAAGATATACAATCTGAAAATATAAGACTGTTTGTTTAATAAACTTGAAAATGTCTGCAAATACTGAAAATATATAATTGTCAAACTTATCTTACTTAATAAAAGTCATTCAACATTCAAGTTCCAATATAAATACAATAAAACCAAGTATCAATAACATAAAAACAAAGTAAAATAAACTCAACACATGATTCTAATAAGAATTTGGTAGACTCATCCGTCTATGATTGTCGACTATCATTATTATCAATCTATGATTAAAATCACAAACCATATCAACAATAATTTTATCCACATAAGCCCCTTTGCAGAAGTTTGAAGAAAAAACAAACACCTCTTAGTTTGATTATGATCAACAAGAGACTCTATTAATTATAACTTAGTTTTTTTTTTTATAAATGGCGTCTGGAACTACCTTCAAATCTTCAATACCCGAGTGAACCTTTTGAGACGGGATTACATCCGTCCATACTGGATTTGACACTCCGACTTGACTCCCCAGAAAACCACAAAGAGGAAACCCACCACTTGAAAAAAAACCTTCGTGAGTCAGATTTTAAACTTGAAACCTCAAATATCTCAAACCCTTAACCATCATCACCGTTGCAATAATAATTTAGTTATTGTTGAGAGTAGGGTTTCCTCTGTAGCATCACCGCTATCATGGTCTGGCATTGATCTACATAATTAAAATTTTCATTAGCTTTGCAGCTCATAATTACCCTTGCCCACAACAAGGTTTTTATAACATTATATTGGTCGTGGCCAATATCCTCCCACAGGTTTATACGAGGTTTCTAGCCTTAGCTTTACCCCGTTTCTACCTGCCTCACTTCACTCACGCACTTCCCGGTTCAGGTGTGATACACCTCCTAGTGCGTTTCCCTGAGTGATAGCGAATTATCTCACCTTTACTGGCATTCATGGAATCATTTATTCAATTAAACATAGGCAATAGTATTAAATTCATGGCTAATTGCCTTACCCGAATACTTCATCAAGCTTGAACCGATCACATAATTTATTGTTGTTGATGGTTGCATTATGTCAACGGTTATCATGACATTAGATGTGAGGGAACCATGACATCAGATGTGAAAGGTATTAAATTGATAAATAAAAGACGGTAAACATGTGAATTAATTATAAAAAACCTCATATTGATTTGAGGTGCTTTAAAAGTTTTAAAATTAAATCTTTTGAGGTTTCAAATTCATCCGTCAACTATGGGAATTAACAACATCGATCATTTAGTCGATTGGTACTGGTGATAAGGGAAAGACTCGTGACTTAAATGTCACGAGTTTGATCCTTGAGCTTGACAAGTTTTTCATCCGACCGTCTTTTGAAAGGTTTTTCCTATAAATAAACTTAACTGGTGTAAATAGTCTTTAGTTGAATGTTCTAAAAAAACTACAAGGAATTAACACTATCTAAAAGTAAAAAACTACAAGGAATTAACACTATTTAAAAGTTCTGCTAAACTTTTATGAAAAGAACAAACTAGCCTTATAGTTAAAAAAAAAATACAGAAAATATAAATACATAATTACACATCTTCATTCTCTTATGCCTAAATCTACACACGCTAGCCCTCCCCTTTCTTCTCCGGCTAAACACCCCATTTTTCTTTCTTCTCCGGCGAAATACCACCACATTCGGCAAACACACTTGTCTGAAACCGAAAAAACGACCAGAACACGATCTAAAGCATATCTAACCCCAATGGCACATCATCTATCTCCACAAACTATGCAAAGAATGTAAAAGCTTTAAGAGGATCAACATCCGAAGCCACAATACTCACAAATATTTTCTTTTGTTTGAACGGTATAAACACTTAACTTTTAGATTTACCAGATGTTAGGTTTCGTACCAAGGTCTTAAAATGAAAAAAAAGGTTTATATAAGTGTGTGTACCAATAGTATAGAAGAAATTGGAATAGAATGAAATCGGAATTAGTTCCTTTAAAACTTATGTTTGATTGGCACATAGTAGTAGATAATAGTATAATAATAGTAGAGAGGAAATTAAAAAAGTTCCACCATTTGATGATTTTATTATTCCTTGCACCTATTGATCTATTGATGGAGTTTTCAACATTCCAATAGAATATTAAAATTTGATCAAAATGCCCCTCTTAAAAAACACCTCATCATCATTCCCTTCGTATCAAAAAGTCGTTACAAAGTGACGTGTATAATAATTTGATTATCACCCATCAATATATAATAATTTAGTTACTTTTAAATAATGGTTGGCTTATGTAAGCAGTTAATTGTAAATTATTGTCGATGGTTGCACTATGTCAACGGTTATGTTATTATTAACCTTGACACTAGATGTGAGAGATAGTGACTCCAAGAGGTCATCATGACACTTACATACAAAATAATACATTAAAAAAAAATCAAAGCAACCAATCCCAATAAATTTGTAGTAAATTGGTAAATAAAAGATAGTAACCAGGTGAAATGTTTATAATTTATAAAGAAGCTCTATGTGACCACACTGATTTGAAGCGTCATGTGTATGTAATCAATCTTATACTATTTACAACACATAAAAAAGTCGTTAAAAAGTGACTGTGTTTATGACTCTCCAACACGATCTCAAGTAGCTCATAAGCAAGTGAGCAACTCAACTTGTTTAGATATATGCAAATATAGAATATATGACATAAGCATTTTGAAAATTTTAACCCCAATTACATCAAAATTGTTACAATAACATACAAACTAAAGTCTCTCAAAATTATTAAACAATAACCTTCAGTCCAAACCCTAAGAGAATACTTGATACCAATTTATTAACTTGTTGACTGCTTCTTCAAGTTCAAACCTAACATCTTGTTTATGGCACCAACATAAGCCCTGACACTGGAGATAACAATATCCATTGATGCACCAGTTCCACTGCCAACAAAAGCCACACATATATTCATTAGCATATGAAATTACGAATTCGCCCTTGTATGTCCCGTAGTGAGTTCACAAAAAAAAAAAAGTAAATCTAGCAACAACCGTTAGACAGACGTAAGCGCATTAGTACATACGCGTACTTTTTGATGATTATTAATGCGGGTATCTGAAATAGAGTCTTGTTTCTTACCTATATGTCCGTGCTATTCGTTCTCCTGAAGCATGAGTTGATGTATCATAGTTTTCTGCAGCAATTACAACACGGGTGCTGGCTAGCGCATCAATGCCAGCTGTAACTGCAGACATAGAGTATTCCAGCAACTTTACAGGATCCTGTAAAATAGGTATTAGAATCAAATGTGATAAAACAAGAAAATTTGACCCAAACCGATTTGAATGGTCACCCAAGCTGACCCATCCGTTTTAGTAGGAGTAGTAAATAGTATTTACTTGACAGTTATACCTTCACAATGAGATCAACCGCCTTATAAGCTGCATCAACTGGTCCTGTTCCAGTAGAACAGGCAATGTGTTCTGTCCCGTCATTATCTATTAATTTAATTGTTGCGGTAGAAAGACCCAAAGTACCACATGTAACCTATAAATTATAATCAGTTTCAACTAGTTTATGAAAAATGTATCTGTATACGAGTGAGGCCATATACGGACCTGTACGTCTCCAAACTTCCAGATAACAGAGGGCTGGAAAACCTCGTCTGATACCAACGCTATCAAATCATCATCAGTAATAACCTTTTTCATTTCAGCAACCGACTTAAACCGCCAAAAGAGATCATTAAGTTCCCTCCCATCAATGTCATAACCAAGCTGGATATCAAAAAGAAATAAGATTAACGCATAATAATGAAGGTTTCAGTTACTTCATATTTAAAGGTCAATGGGGTCAAAACTACTCTCTACCTCGAAAAGTTTAGATTTCAAAGCATGCCGTCCACTGATCAATGAGATTAGAAAATCATTAGAATCAATGCAAATAAAACAAAAATCAAACAAATTGTAGTTCAGAATACCTAAGTTTTCCAAGTGTAAGACCGGATTCATTAGATCTAAAAAGTCCAATATCTTCAGGAGACATGATCTCATACGTGTTTCTGTTCTTTAGCATTCCATCTTGATGGATCCCACTTTCATGGGCAAAAGCATTAGCACCAACAATAGCCTTGTGAGGCTGCACCTGCAGCCCACTGTATTCTTCAACCTAAATAACAATATTCAAAGTAAACACATATTTTACACGTTAAAAATCAAATTTAATAATATAAAGAAATAAAAAAGTTGATATATACCATCTTGCTAGCCATGACAATATGCCTTGTGTTGATACCAGTGTATAGACCACCCAATAATTCTCCTTTACATTTTATAGTCATTACCACCTATTTTCAATTAAAGTGAAACAATCAAATGATCAATCAATAAAAGGAATTTTTGGATATTAAAAGAACATTTGACTTAAATTACAATCACCTCTTCCAAAGAAGCATTACCAGCTCTCTCTCCGATCCCGTTTATCGTTACTTCTAATTGTCTTGCACCATTATAAGCCCCCTAAAGTTGACATAAATTAGCCCAAGAATCTAAAACAAACTAAAAACTATAACATACCTCTAAAGTATTGGCAGTAGAGAGTCCTAGATCATTCTGGCAGTGGGTGGAAATTACGACATTCTCAATCCCGGGCGTATTGGCTTTTATGTCAGCAATGAGCTGCCCGAATTCACGAGGCCAGTTATAACCAACGGTATCAGGAATATTTAGAGTGGTTGCACCTGCTTTAATAACCTCTCCCAATATCTCATACAAAAACTCCCTCTCTGATCTGTTAACAAATATTACACATATAAGCAAACATTTTTATTAACTTTTCCTACAAGTCCTAACCCATAAACTCAAGAAAAACCACTGCGGTTCACAAGAACCAGCAATTTTGAACAAAAATGGATGATTACAAAGGTTCTTTTAAGGATTATCGCTAGAACCACGATTAGTTTGCAACTTGCAAGATGACTGGTTAAAAACATCATCATTCATAAATCATAACCAAGCAGTCCTTTTAGAATATCACTGGATGCCTTAGACTAAAACAATTCAAGCCAACAAATCAAAACAAAAACTAGCCTACCATCCACAATGCACAGAAAAACCAAAACCCTAACCCTAACTCTAATCCTAATGAAAGCAATTTGAAAAAATTAGAACCAAGGCAAACATAATTGGGGCTAAATCATGCTTATTCTTCAAAATGTACATGCAAACAACAATGAATCATCATATATAATAATGTACCTTCCAGCATCTTCAGGGCTAAATTCAACATCATTACACCCCAAACTTCTCGCATACGCCACCATACTTCTCGCCTTTTCAACCACTTGCTCTTTCGTCATCTTGAGCTTATACTGCATGTGAATCTCACTCGTCGCAATGAACGTATGAATCCTCGGAAACTTCGCATCCTTCACGGCCTCCCACGCTTTATCAATATCGTTCTTATTGCATCTGGCCAGACCACAAATGACAGGCACGTGACCGTCCTCTCCGGCCACATTTCCGACCTCACGTGCGATCAATTTCACCGCCTCTAGATCGGCTTCGGATGAAGCAGGGAATCCGGCTTCGATGATGTCGACGCCTAATTTAGCGAGCTGACGAGCGATATCGAGCTTCTCCTTGGTGGTCATGGTGGCGCCGGGGGACTGTTCGCCGTCGCGGAGAGTGGTGTCGAAGATGCGGACGTAGTTAGGGTTGGAGATGTGGTGAGGGGTGTAATCGGGGCGGCGGGAGCAGAGGATTGGGTATGGTTTGGGGGATTGGGTTAGTGAGGGTTTGAAATGCAGGAGAGTTCGGATTGGATTGGTGTAGGAGGTGGTCGGAGAGAAGAAGGTGGGGAAGTGAGAGAGAGACGCCGCCATGGCAACGGCGGAGGGAGGGTGGTGTGGAAGAGGTGAGGTTTTAAGGGTTACTTGAAGGAGTCACCAGGGTGGAAATTAAAGGAAAAGGAAAAGGAAGACCAGTAGTGTTAACTAAAAGAGTGGTCATTATTATAACGGTTACAATACCATATAAAACTCTATTTTTTAATATCTAATAACACCTAATAAAAAGACGAGAGTTTTTTATTGAAGATCGACGAGTTTATCTCGATCCATAAGCATCAACAGCCGGTGAGCATGATAATTCTCACTGCGTTATGTTTTCGATCAGGCAACTTTCATCAACACATTACAATCCAACGGATCAAACCACAAAACAAAACTAGAAGAGAACCCTTTCCCAGTTCCACCACCAATCATTGTCGTTTGTTTCAACCCTCCATGACATCCACCTTCTCATCCAAAGAATCGGGTTGCGACTCCATGCACTCATTGGACCCGATAATCAAATGGCTCATGCTTATTGAACCGCTTGCCACCACACGTCGCGATTGACTACCATCGTGGCAATCCCCGTCGCGCCCGACTATGACTACACCAAACAGATTTGGAAGAGTCGAATGGCGACGCTTATAGGTTTTCATACCGTCCTTGAGGACAAGGACATTTTTGAGGACGGAGTATTGATACGAACGGCCAACTGTTGTGAACCCAAGGCCCACCTGACCCACAGGCCAGGCCCAAGAGAGTCACAAAAATGCCCATTAAGCTGCCGAACTAACCTTCCCCTTGCGGCTCGAGTTTCATCCCACGTTAAAGTGTACATGAGACCATATTTCATGCATAGACTCATGTTCATCCACTTTGCCATGTTCTCTTTATTTCAATTATTTCTATTTACTTGTTGTTTAGTATTTAAGTTGCATTTTTATGAATAAAAGATATGAGAGAAAATTGCCTCATTAGAGTTGTTGGTTGAAGTTGTTTAGTATTTAAGTTGCATTTTATGAATAAAAGATGAGAGAAGATTGCCCCATTCGAGTTCTATATTTTCTGCATTGATTTGCTTGCTTGTTATTTAATTCTTGAAGTTTAACCCACTCAACTGGTCAATTATTCGAGAGTTTGTAGATTTTCCTTCATAAACCTATCATAAACGACTTGCATCTATCTATCTATTTATACTTCATGGCTTATTTAGGTGAGATTTTAGTGCCACATTTTTCATTTATAATGCTTTAATGGCCAGAGCAGTCTTCTTTTTAGTTTTAAACTTCAACACGACCCTATATTATATGGGTCAAAGGTTGGTTAGGTTCTGATCCATGTTCGCCCTAGTGACACCCCAACCTAGATTTAGTTATGTATTACGAGTCCAGTCTGAAGCCAACTAGTTCGAGCACGCTACGAGATCTTATCATCCCACACCATATGCATCAGATATAGAAAATACTAAACAGTTCAACCGCAAAGCAACATCTCATGAAAATGCTACAAGAAATCATCACTTCACGGATTTCAACTATGAGAGCTCAACAATCTTTGATCGTTTTCTTTTTTGACTGTTTTCAGACGTAGCGTTTGTAGATTTATCATTGCGAGTTTGACCATTTGACTTCAGAGGATGGCGGGAACCCTTGTTAGTTTCATCACTGCAGCTGTCATCATCACTGCTATCTTCGGATTCAGATTCACTGCTACTAGCATCAAGGGAAATGATTGGTTGAGAACCAACAATGGCGGATTCAGCAGCAGCAACAGCCTCAGGAGTGTTTAGATCAGCAACACCCAGCATTAAATCCTGTAAGTTAATTAAGTGACAGACATCCGATTAACAAAATACGCACTCAAAATTGCAAGTTTCTCTTAGAGGTGGGAAAACGGGTAGAAAACGAGGGATGGAAGCATTAAAATGGGTTAAAATAGATCCACAAACAATTTTTAAATGAATCAATGCAAATATTAACCTATGGAATCTTTTAATGGGTTAACCTTTTTCATCTACAGGGGGACCAAGCCCATTAACAGCCCTATACCAAGAGATTTGAGGTTCTAATACTATGAAACTCATTGAGCTGAAAACTAGTCTATGATCAGAAGTGGGAGAAAACCATTCTCACTTAGGTTACCAAGTGGTTTTAAGATGAAATGACAAAGCTGAGAAGATAAACATAATAGAATTACATACTAACATGACTCCTAAATCCTCTCACAAGTAAACCATAATTCTTGAAATGGTCAAATGAAAAAAAATAGTTTTGGCGATAATAAATGATTTGGGGCAAAAAATCCAAGAGCAACCTTTTTATGCAACTATATTTCCACACTTCTCCAAGATTACTCTTTCATATAGACTATCATTTTGGTATTTTTCATGTAATTTAAATGATAAAAAGGTAAAAAGATGGCTTACAAACCATTTCAATGTATTCTGACTCATCCCCCGTGAGTGCCTCAATATCATAGTTCTTGTTCAAGTTCTGCACAAGTGCACAGCTTGGTAAGATGTATATACACAATGTCAAACAATTAACAGATTATATTTTGCATACCATTGCATCTTGCTGCAACTTCTTATTTGATTCTGCCATGACTCCCAAAAAGTCCCTCACTTTGCCAATAACTAAATCAATGAGAAAACTGTGTGCATTTAGGAGCTGCTGATAAACTATCTCTTGTTTGTTTATTACTGTGTGGCTTAATAAACCGATCAAAAAAAACCAAGTTCACATGTTCACCTAAACAAAGAAGCTCTCTACACACAATTCCCTACATATAATGATCAATCGATTCATCTTTGTGCGACACAAATACCAAACTCAAACATCAATTTGCATCAAAATATCATCAATTCATCAAATTATAATAAACCTAAACCCTTCTATGTGCAGATAGCTATCAATCTGTACATATTTGTGTAATTTGAATCCCAGACTCAAGCATTAATCATCCATCAAACCAACAAACATATTCTTCTTCCTAGACCACATTCATTGAGAAACAAATTGTGCAATTAACATATACCAGCAATAAAATTGTAAAAAAAAAAAATTGTCACAAAACATCGAAATTAAACATATATGAACACATATACGAATTAGTATGTAACCTAGGCTAGGAGGAGGGGCGGCAAATGTAGGCTTGGTGTCAGGAATCGCATTGGCTTTAGCTTTTGCGGTTTCGAGATTCTTCAACAGATCATCGTCACCTGTTTTGCAAACAAGAAGCGCCGATTCTGCAGAAGAAGTGAAAAAGCGCAGGAGGTTAGATTAGCAACTTAGCATACGAGTTGATACTATCGGTGTGTGGGAGAAATCATACCTTTGGAAGAAGAGTTCTGAGCGTTGTTTTCTAGGTCAAGTAGAGCTTGGCTGCTGCCGGTGCTACGCGCCATGCTCGCCGGCGGAAAGTACGAGCAGGAAAACCGCCGTATGAGGAGGAAAGCGGCCAGCAAGTGGGAGGTGCGGTGAGGTTAACCGGCGCTTCAAGGAGTTTGTGATACTCGGGACTATAGGTGCAGGTTTAGGTTTATGGACCCGGTCTAGTGCGGTTTCAAACCGGGCCGCTTTGTACTCAAATTTTGAATTTTTTTTCCTTTTTCTATTTTTGTCTTTTTATAGAGCATAGCGAGTCTTACAAAGAAATTTAGGACGTAATAGATACACTCTTATAACATAGGTAGCGTTTGGTATGCAGGAATGGAGGGTGGAATGAAATGGGTCATTACATTGGAATGAAAAATGACATGTTTGGTAGCACATTGGAATGAAATTTACCATTACGTAAGGAATATGGTTCCTTCCATATATAGAGATTTTCATTTCTTAGAGGTAGGGTGTTTTTCTTCCATTCCCTCAAGTAATGGAATGGAAATTTAATTCAGTTTAATTTTTTATTAGAATTTTAGTAAACAAAAAAAATCAAGAATAAAAAATAAAAAAATACGAAGAAAAATATACAAATGAAATACAATAATAAAATAATATAATAAAAATGAAATATAACAAATAAACCAAAAAAATAAAAATAAAAGTAAATTTGCAAATAAAAAAAATTAAAATTAAAATAAAACTTAAAAATTAAATTATTTAATAAAAATAAATTAAATAAAAGTTAAAAAATAAAAAAAAACTAAAACATAAATATAAATCAAATATATTATTTTTTATAGAAATGTTGGTAAAACTGTATTCGTTTACTAACTATCAAACAACACGAAATAATAATTTATTTCATTCCCACATGATAACCAAACAGGATAATGGAATGGTAATGATCTATTTCATTCCATCAACCATTCCATTACCTTGTCCATTCCATTCACTCGTTCATTCCATTACCTCGTACCAAACAAACCCATAGTTTTTATATTTTTATTTTTAGTCTTAGCGGATTTAGCACACGAGTTGGTGATGTAACATGTAGGGTTGTGTAACATAGCTTTTAGTGAGTAGATTCAATAGTTTAAGCGTTTTCTTTACATAGCGTTATAGCAATACGATTGTTTTGTGTATCCGCGTTATACTCATGGCAACACCTTTATTAGTGTTTTCATTATTTTCTAAGTAATTTTTTAAGCGTTTCATTGGGTTTAATTTTAGTTTCACATCGCTCCATTTAAGTATCTAATTGTTTGAAGTGTTATATTTAACCAGTTTTCTAATTTTAACGTTGTTGTGTTGTTTTTTTTTTTTCATCTTCTTTTACGTCCCGCTTTAGTAATACACCTGTTTTATAATTACGTTGTATCACAACAATTTTGAATGTTATCTTTTATAATTTAATGCATATCACCACCGTAAATAACACATTTTATCTAACCGTGTTACTAAGCCATTAGAAACTCATTCAACAACGCAAGTCTAGTAGATGAATCTGTCCAACCAGTTTAATTTTGTTATGGTTTGGTTTACGGTTTAAAATCAAATTTAAGAGTCTTGTATGGTTTGAAACTTAAAACAGGAGGTGAAAACCTAACAATCTAACATTGTAGTTTCTTTGTTTCTCTTACTGATGATATAGCTCAATGATCTAACTACCACTACCTAGGCCATTTTAATTTGCCTTTATTTTAAAAGGCCAAAAACCGTCAAAATTAACCAAACTGAACCATAAACACTCTAAGAAATTTCTTTTAACCTATTACTATTATTATTTTATTATATACAAAATCAACAAGTCTTTGTTTTCCTTTTTCTGTTCTAATTACACTCAACAACTTCTCAGAAAACAAATCCATCAAAACTCCGCTTAAATCGATCAGATACTTCATTCTTGGTCGACATATCGGCCTTATTGCAAATGTCGTTGTTAATCGGTCGATCAATTAGCTCATGAGGTACAAGTTACTGCGTATAGGTTCATTTCAGCTGCATAATTTAACCGTGCAAGCTACTGTTTGTGCCCAAAATTTCAGCCTAGCTTTCACATCTTCAGGATCATCACCTACAACAAATATCGAACTAAAAGTCAAGCCCAACCCTTTCGATCTACGTGACCTTACATCACCTCCGTCGTCTACGTAACATATTTCAAATAAGACCTCGATGGGTCAAGGGTCAGATTGTCACATGGCACTTGGCACCAAAACCGAATAAGATGAAAGACAAAAACCGATGTTTAGCATGGACATACCTATATAAAAGCGTGTGGCGTGCCTAATCAACCGGCCATATAACTTTTTTTATACTTGTATGTAACATATATTACAGTTTGTTAACCGACTCAGATACTTTTAAGTGTTGTCCCTAAATAATATTAAAAAAATATATCAATATATACATGTATTTGTAAAAAAAAAAAAAGTAAAGGCAAAAAGTTGATTTTCTATTTCAACTAATTGACTTAAACCTTTTTGTAGCTCTTAGTTTTACTATTTGAAACCAATGTTTTAAAAACCGGTTTTTTAGTTGAACCAGAAAACCTTCCGAGACCGGTTCGACCGGTCGGACCGGTTAGACCGGGTGGTTGAACCGGTTAGAGGATTTATATATATTTTTTTATAAAAATGCTAATAAACTTGTACACCCCAACAAAAGTAGTTAAAATACAATTATAATCCACTCAAAAATAATATCAAATATGTATTTCATAAGAAAATATAAGTTTTAAACTTTAAAAAATAAAAAAAAAGTTAAAAAAAAGTTAAAAAAAATTTAAAAAAAAAAGTTTGTCAGAAAACCGGTTGAACCGGACCGGTTCAACCGGAAAACCGGCCGGTTCAAAACGGTCCGGTTATGTCCAAAAAACCGGAGATTAAAAAACCGGTGAGGGGACCGGTTGGCGGTTGAACCGGTTCAACCGGACCGGTTCAACCGGTTTTTAAAACATTGTTTGAAACAATGATGTATTGTTATTTATGTGACCAGACTTTGGTTTTAAACTTAGCGCATATTGCGTAATGTGCTGCCAGGAACAACAACGTTTTATAATTTATGTGACCCGACCAGTGGAAAAAATCCTACCTAGACCAACTTTTTATGCTCCATCATTGATAGGACTGATTTTAGGTGTTTCAAGTCGGTTTGTCATAGGGGTGTGTATGAATCGGGTTGGATAGGTTTTTGTCTAAAACTGAACTCTGAGTTTTTGCGGTTTTCAAATTGGGTTTTTTGGGTTTCGCGGTTTTCGGTTTGGGTACGGTTTGGATTTGGTTTTTTCGGGCTTTGCCTACTTGGGCTATGAATTTTTAGGCCGAAAAAACTCATAATAATACCTTGGGGCCTACTTGTTATTTAATTATAGATTAACCGATTATTATGAACTTGGGCCTAAAACTATTGAGCTGCGATATTAAATTCTTATAACTTAATAACATTCAAAATAAAAGTTAAAAATCCATAACATTGGATGTAAGATCCAATCTCAAACAAATCCATACCGATCTAATCTTAAAGACGTTTCCAAAATTCAACTTCCAAGACACTTCTAATCATTATTGATTAGTAAAATTTGAAAATTTAAAATCCATGTACATACATAATGGATTAGGCCGGTTCGGGTTGTTATGGATCAACTAGGGTTTATTTTTATAGCTGAACCCGAAACCGATCCAAACTTTAGGTTTTTAGAAAGGTTAAACCTAAAACCGTCGGGTTCTATTTGAGGTTCGGTTTCTTAGGTTTGGGTTTTTCGGATCGGTTTTTATGGTTTTATGCATAACCCTACTTTGCCAAGTGAGATCACTGGATATGCCAAGTGAGACCACTAGATACCCCTCCTAAGATGATGATCATGGGTCAAAGACCCAACTTAACTGAACCGAGTCCGAACCAAACCAGCTTGTAAATGAAACCAAATAAATAGAAAAACAAGGACCAATAACCCGATCCATTTTGGGTATTTCGGGTCGGTTCATCGGTGGCTTACCCGTAAATATAAATTATGAATACAAATAATAAAAAAGTATATTCTCACCAGGACTAGAGATCTTCCAATTAGCCTTCCCACCTGAAGGCGGCGGCGACGACGACTCACTCCCCGTCTCCGTCGACTCCGGCGACTTCTGTTGCTCGTCGAGAAACTTCTGACTCATCGAATAACACAATTCCAGCGCCGGCAACGTGTTGCACAGCTCCGGAATTTCATCATAACTGAATCCGAACCCTAAATCCAAACACCCTTTAAGTTCTTCGAGATCTTCATCCGTTAAACTCTTGGATCTGACGAGCTCCTCTTCTTCGATATAGCCTTGAAGAAATACTTGATTCTTCTTCCTCTGGATTTGGGGTTTCGACCGTGGATTATTATTGTTTACGTAATTGGATGATTCGAATGAAGATTGAGGATATGGGTATTGTGATTCTTCAAATTGGGGTTTTGAAAGTGTTGATTTTGATTGGTAATAAGAGGAATCCTCCATATTCATGGATTGTTTGTGTGAAGAAATTGTGAGGATGGGGGCAGCGTTATAAAGATGTGCGTGTTGGTTTTTGTCTTGTGAGGTGAAATTACTTAATTGTCCATTTGGGGATTTTATTTAACGGTTTATCTTCTTTACAATAGCTTTTGTCATTTTAACTTGTGAGATACTCGAAGATATGATGAGTGTTTGAGGTTGCGTTAGGAGTTTTTGGGTTTAAATCATTCATACTTTTTTTTTCCAATGAAATCATTAAACTTTTGGTGGATGTTACTCTTAAGTTTTTTACTTAATTAACAGGTTATCATGATGACATGCTAGCTTTTTAGTTATCTTTTTTTAGTAAATAATGATATGGATCAAACTTCCTTATTTAGCTTAAACAACAATAATTTTTTTTGAACCATCTATCTTTTTTTTTTTCTTTAAATCACTCACGTACTAAACAACAATAATTTTTTTAACCATCTATATATAATTTTTTTCTTTTCTTTAAATCACTCATGTCCTAAAATTATGCTTATTGAATCAAAGAACTTAATTAAAAAAAGGATATGAACAATCTTCATCGATTAAAAATTCATCAATTGTAACAGTCTTCATCATATTTAATTAAAAACAAAATGTGCATGTGTATATTTGACAAATAATATGAACAGGAACTAGTAAATCATTGATTGAATAATAAAAAAGAAATCTTCATCGATTGGATAGTAGCCACAACTTCATCGATCTATACTAGCAAAACAAGAAATCGTAACAATTAAATCGATGCTAAATGTACCTGTTACTCCAAGAGAGAATCCTTTCCAATCGATGGCCAAAGAAGTCCAGAAACAAAGTTGAAGGGACGAGAAGGTTAGAGTCTAGAGTCGGAAACGAAGATGAAGCAAAGAAAACGTCTGATGTCTTTTTTCTAGGTTTTGTATAAAAAATATAATATGATCGGTCTTTGGGAATTAAATTAATTGATTGATATTTTGTATTAGCAATTAAAAAAACTGGCATATCATCATGGTAACCTGTTAAAGAGGTAAAATATCTAGGAATAGAACATCCACCAAAAGTTTAATGACTTAATTGGAACAAAAAAAGTATGAGTGACTAAATTGAAACACTTTTAAAACTTGGTTACCTTTCTACAAAGTTTTTCCTAAACTATATGTATTAACTAGGACTTGTCATTTTCGTATGAGTGATGATGAGGAAACTTGTTAATCAAAAGGTCATAAGTTTGATCCCTGGACCTCTCACTTTTACTACAGTGGCCTTCGGGCAATGGGTTTTTCCTGGATGGGCTCAACTAATTTGTTTGGGCTACCCAACACACGTGAGAGTATGACTATGCCATTTGATCTCCCGGGTGTCAGCGCCCTTTACGCTAACAGGGTTGCCTTAGATAGCCAGACGTTAATCATTTTGCCGCCCAAAAATAAATAAATTATATATGTTCTATTGTAGTTTAAAGAGTAGGTTTTTTTTTTAACATCAATGATATAAAAAATAAAAAAATAAAAAAAACCAAGCCGGTTAGAAAAGCCTAACCGAACAAGGAAAGTTAAACATACAAAAGCGGATTGTCAAGCCAATTGCTCGACGACATAATAAAGTGCTTATTTCTAGACGACATAAAATAATAAGAAACACGAACAATAGACTCAAAAACTTCAAAACTATCGAGGTCATTACCATTGTGAACAACCTCGTTACGAAGCTTCCAAATTACCCACCACGTGCAACTAAAGATACCCTCTAGAAGTTGTTTCTTCTTCTTGCTATATGTCGAAGCGTCCAGCAACGAAAGGACCTCATCAGGTCTTCCATTCACGTCAAATGTAAGCTACGGCCAATTTTTAATCTTTATCCAAGCTTCTTTAGAAACCGGACATTCTTTAAACAAGTGGACCCTTGATTCCAGCGGCGAAGAACATAGAACACATCCCCAAGTTTTCTAACGGAATTCCTTTTTCGATCAATTTGCATCTTGTCGCGAGCCTATCCCGTAAAAGTCTCCACAAAAAAATATTAATTTTCTTAGGAATACTTTTATTCCAACGGGTCTTCACACCAACAACGGGTAACAGAACTTTTTCAATAATCTTCCGAACATGCCTAACCTCGAAAGTAGAATTACCATCCAAATTCCAAGCCCAACCATCTCTAGAATTTGAAACCAAAGCCGAGTTTAGAAGATCCCGAAGAGCTAAAAATTGTTGCTCTTCTATACCTCCTCTAAGCTCTCTTCTCCAATTCCAAATTATAATATTACCAATAAGCCGATCCGCAACTTTACACCCTTTAATATTCTCAAGGGCAAAAAGTCTCGGAAATTTCAAAGCCAAGCATTCATTACCAATCCAAGAATCTTCCCAAAATCTAATAGTTTCACCGTTGCCCACCACACGAACAAAACTGTTTCTAGGAACTTCACCACTTGCATATAATTGGTTAGCACAATAACGGATATTATTCCAACCCCCCCCCCCCACCCCCACCCAAACCCGAGTAGTTGTCGAACCCTCCCCCTTTCCCATAAAGAGATTCAATCACCCGAACCCATAATTGATCTTTATCGTTAAGAAAACGTCATTTCCACTTGAGTAAAAGAGCCTTATTTAAGGCATCTAAACTCCCAATACCCAACCCCCCCCCCCCCCTTTTCTTTTTCCCCAATGATCTCGTCCCAATTAACCCAATGCATTTTTCGAACCCCATTTCCCCCACCCCAGAAAAAATAGCCCGAATACTCTCAAGAGTCAATTTAACCGCCAACAGATAAAAGATTAGTAATAAATAGGTAACACACCTAGCACCGAAGAAATCAACGTAAGTCGTCCGCCAACAGATAAAATATTAGCTTTCCAACTAGCGAGACGATTCTTAAATTTTTCCACAATCGGGTCCCAAGATTTTATTAAGTCCATCCTTTCACCCACCGGAACCCCCAGATAATTAAACGGTAATTTACCTACAGAACAACCAAGAGAAGCCGCCAATCGGTTTAATTCCCCCTCTTCAATCCCAATCCCAAACGTTTTACATTTTATCACATTAACTTTCAACCCCGACATCTCATAAAAATTGTCCAAAATCTTTTTGATACAATCGAAGTTACCTTTTGACCATTCACCAACAAAAATCACATCATCGGCATAAAATATGTGAGAAACTGAAACTTTATCTTCACCAACAAGGATAGGTTTAAACTGACCAACACTCACCTCATGGTCAATCATCGCGTGTAACCCTTCCATAACAAGAATGAATAAAAAAGGAGATAGAGGATCACCTTGGCGCAAACCTTTTTCAATAGAGAACTCCTTTGACGGGCTACCATTTACCAAGACAGAAGACGTAGCAGAGCTCAAACACGCACGAAGAAGCTCAATCCAAGCATCATCAAATCCCATTCTTCGCATAACCGAAAAAAGGAAATCCCAATTAAGTGAATCATAAGCTTTCGCAAAATCCACTTTAAAAGTTAACATCTTCTTTTTCTTCTCTTTCTTACTTGTTGTGCTCCTTTTGCTAAAAATTAAAATTAAACGTTCGTTTTTATGGGGTAATTTTTTTTTAAAATAATATCATATGTAAAAGTTACGAATGTTTATTTTTCTTTATTTAAATTATATTATATATATGACTTCGTTTTATATAAAATTTACATTGGTATGTAGATAAAAATAAATACAATACAACGATATATTCGTTTAGTATAATATGTACAAAAAGTTATAAGAGAAAAACAAAAATATATAAACTAATGTCACATCACTTTATATGTGAGTAAAAGTTCTCAATGTCTCGTGCCTTTTCGAAACAAGTCTCCACTACAAGAAATTATACTTCTAGCGACCACACTTTTAGAGACTACATATGTGGTCGCTAAAACTCCACTTCTAGCTACTAGTCTAGGGGTGTTCAGAACCGGATATCCGAAAATTCAGATATCCGAATTTCGGATATCCAAAATTTTGGATAGTTGATTTTCACTATCCGAATACATATCCGAAATTTCGGATATCCGAATTTCGGATACGGATTCAAATATTGAATTGGATATCCGAATTTTCAAAAAAAAAAAAAATTAAGTTAAAAAAATATATATACATCCAATCTCTAAAATTACTAGTGATTAACATCCAAATGAGCAAATAGTCTAATACAAGTACATTAAATAGTCAAACACTAACAAAAAAAATAAAAAATATCTCAATTTTAAAGCTCGAATCCGTGTGCAACAAGCTCGATGGCAAACTACAAATCGGTGGTGTAAGGCAATGAGCTAGTGATGGTAGAGATTTGGAGGACGACGGGATCCAAAGAGGGAAAGAGAGTGAACATCGGAGTTTAGAACTTTAGATTTATGGTTTATTAAGTTTAGTATGTTAAACTAAATAATATATATAATTTAATATTTTAAAAAATATATATTTCGGATATTTTTCGGATATTCGGATATCCGAAAATGTTCAAAATCAATATCCGAATCCGAATCCGAAAATTCGGATATTCGGATTTCGGATATCCGAATTTTCGGATATTTTAACTTCGGATATTTCGGATATTTCAGATTCGGATTCGGATATTTTTGAACACACGTAGCTACTACATGTAGTCGCTAAAGGCCTAAATTTAGTTTTTATTTATTTTTTTATTCTGCTTCACTTTTAGCGACTACATGTAGTCGCTAAAAGTGAAGAGAAACTATTTTTACTTATGTTTTCGTCGAAAATAACGAGCGGGAAAATGAGAAATAAAACCGCTAAGATAGAAATATTGGACACCTTTAGCGACTACATGTAGTCTCTAAAATTTATTTAATTATTTAATTTATATATTAATCCTCGTAGTTATAACGACTACATATTAGGGGTGTTCAAAAATATCCGAGTCCGAATCCGTATCCGAATTATCAAAAATTCCGTATCCGAATTATCCGAAAATTTCGGATATCCGGAATTTCGGATATCCGAAACTCGGATATCCGAAAATTCGGACTTGGACTTGGACAAGAATATACAAAATTTTCGGAAGTTTCGGATACCCGGTATCCGAAAATTTAAATAAATTAAAATAAATTTTATATTAAAAAAAATTGAAATTATTGAATATTTGGACTATGTTTATTTGTTTTGTCATTTTTTAGGTCGAACTTATGTTTATTTGTATTTGAAGACTTGGAATATGTTTATTTGTTTTGTCGTTTTGTCGTTTTTTTTTTTGTTAAATTGTGGTTTTTTTTTAAAGAAACTGGATTTTCGGATATCCGTTTTAACTATCCGAGTCCAGTCCGAAATTTCGGACTTGAACTTGGACAACGAAAACTGATATCCAAAATTTTCGGATACCCAAAATTCGGATATCCGAAATCCCGGGTATCCGGTTTTGAACACCCCTACTACATATAATCGCTAGAAGTTCATTAAACAAAACGAGGTCTGCAAACAACATAAACAACCAAACCAATATTTATATATACCAGTAGACATAAATCCATGCGTTGGAGTGAGAGAGTTGATAATATTTAATTTTTTATACAAAATAAATAAAATTGTTACATAAACTTGTGCGTTGCAATGGAGACGGTGATAATTTTCAAAACTTTGTGTTAAACGAATGAAACCCTCAAAAAATTTACGCCGAGACGTTGATAAAAATAAGTATGTTGTAACGATAAGTTCAAAATCATATAAAATTCCATATCCTAAAAGTTGTAGGAGAGAGCCAAAATATATATATATATAAAAAAACATACATTTAAGCAACTTCAATGACTTGTTCGTCTAAACATCTATGGCTTGTAAAATATCACATACCTCCATTTGGATTAAAGCTTATATCGAAACTTAGATAAAATACTCACGTCATACCGGTATATTTGAAATCTTATAATATATCGTATTTTAGAAGTTAGATAAAAACCTAAAAAGAATACGATGTCATGTATCCTAATATGATTGGCGATTATTGTTGGAGAAAATAAGAAAAAAATGAAGGTGGTTATTATAGATTTACTGAAACTTAAAAGGGTAAAAAACAAAAATAATTATGATTAAATAAAAAAGATATTAAATTGTTGTTAGTTTATAAAAAACCAAAAAACTTATTATTCATAACCTTGTATTTTTATTAAAAAATAATATATATATATATATATATATATATATATATATTATAATCACTAGCTATATCAGCCCGTGTATTATACAGGATATCTTAAAAATTATATAATTAATAAATTCGTATATAATTATTACTAGTTTTTATCCTCGTGTGTTACACAGGTTAATTCAAAATTTTGTGGTGATGTCAAGTTTCTTTTTTTATTAATTAAACTATGACCAAAATTTTTGTTTATCTACTACTTTAATAAGTAAGAATAATCTAAGCCACGTGTCACTCTCTTACCCTATCTTCCGCTTATTTTCGCGCCATACGCTTTCCCTTTCCTTTAGAACCCCAATTTCATTAAGCTTGCAGTTTCAAAATCAATTGGGATGTGAATCGGTCTGAAACACGTCCTTCTCCCTAGCCCAAATCGAAATTTAATCGGCGACGTCTTCAATGTGGGATGTGAATCATTGCAAGCTTCGATGTTGTATAAATCAGCCTCCTCATAAACCTCACCTCCACGTCTGCTGTTTTACCATACTCACCATTCGTAACATACATCTGGAACTAGCGACTCCCTTTATCTCTTTCAAGCAATCTTCAAATCAATTATCACCGATGAATCAATATTCAATACAACTGGTATGTTAATCTTCTGATGTCAACTATTTTTGTTCTTTGTTCAACAAATGCATTTGATGAAATCTGATTTTAGTCAGAAACGTAGTTATTCGGTTTATTGATTTTGTAACTTTCGTATAACCGCAGAGGAAGATAGAAAATACTTGATATTTTCTCAGAGGCACAAGTAATATAGTCATACACTTTCACTCTGACCCATTGACATTAACGTATTTGAAACCCTAGATTCGAAATTCCACACCGTATCATGATCTATTCATATTATATGTTCTTAAATCGCTTTGATCAAAATGCTAAGGATAAATGTCAATAGTACAGTTCTCATAATTTTACAATTCAAATTTGACATCCTCAAGCTAGCTCCAATGACATTTCTGGATTTAAACCTTCGAGCTCGTATGGTTTCATAGCTAACGCTTCTTGATGTTGACCAGGTTTATAGCCCTCTTTTTATATATGTATAATCATGTTTGTCTTTGTGTTCTGTTTGTGTCTATTTTGTTTAATATTCAAGCACTATATTCTGAGAAGAGGAAGTGATTTGTTCCACATGCCTTTAAATGTATCAGGCAGGTTGGTGTTGATGGATGGGGTTCTCAGGTTTGTAATTTCATTGTTTTGATTTATTAGTAGTTTATTTTGCTATTAGATAGCACATTGATTCACTTTGTGATTGAAAATTTGTTATTGTATTGTGGGTTTGTAGAGGCTAGATTATGAGGCTTGTAATATTAAATATGTTGGGCTGGGCTTAGAGGGTTTAATTAGATTAGTAGGCTAGTTTTATTGTGTTTAGGCTAGTTTACTGATTGGGTCTTGGGTTTACTGATTGGGTTTATGATCCACAAGTGGCCCAATAGTAAACTCATGAGGTGCGTATATAATACCACCTCATGTTTATGATTAATTAAGCATTTGGATATTGTTGTTCACGATTTCTTCAAGAGAGTGTGCGAGTTTACGATCAGCATTTCTTTGCTTCAATAGTAGCTGATTCTCATTCAAGACTTCATCTTTCTTAAAGATCTAGTCTATTCTTCTACTATTCTTCTTGAATCAATCATTTCACGAGGATTCCGCACTCGTGTTTGATTAGAATATCGTGTGTTTGGGAGATTTCCGGACCTACAATTGGTATCAGAGCCAAGAATCTTAGTGATTCGAGGTTCTCACGATATTAGATTCAAGTGTTTTCTGGGTTTGTGTTCGAGTTTGTTGAAGATTTGAAGTGTTTTTGGGGTTTACGACTGCTGCTGCTGCTGTGTTCTGAGTTTACGATTGTTTTCTGGGTTTCTCGGTGTTTACGACTGAGTTCGTTGAAGATCTGCATGAGTTTGCGTGTTTACGACATCAAGATTCGACCTTTATTGTGTTTACGACCCGGAGAAAAGGGATTACGATTGTACTTGTTAATCGTAATCGAGTTTACGATTTGTGTAATCGAATCGTGATAATCGGAACGGGTTTACGACTTTGCTGTAATCGGTGAACTAGGGTTTACGACTCTAGTGATCGTAATCAGTGTTACATCGTAATCGGTGTTTACGATCTACTCTAAGGCGGTTTGTGTACTTTCACGATTTGGGGATTGTGATCGTGAAATCAGGTCAGATTTCACGATCGTGAATCGAGCTGTATTACGATCGTAATCAGGGTGTGTTTTTATCGTAATCTCAGTTTTTGGACGCTTTGGACATTAGTTTTAGGTTCCCTAAGCTTTCGTAATGGATTCGGTTGAGAACAAGGATGATTTCGCAGCTGAAGTTGACAATACTGAGATATGCCCCAATCCTACCTGTGCTCGCATAATTCCTGGACTTAGGCAAATTTGTAAAAATTTTCAGTCAGAATTGTTTGAGATAAAATGCGAGAGGAGTTCTTTTAAGGGTAGATGGCAAAAGAATGAGGAGAAGGTAAAAGCTCAGAAACTAGACATTGAGAAATATCGGAAGCTAGCAACGGAGAAGACTATCTTACATGATCGGGCTAGGATTGAGATATCTGAGCTTACACAGAAACTAAATGAACTGCAACAAAAATTTGATGAGCTGCAAGTCAAGTTTGATTGCAATCAGGAAAGAAATCAGCGAATGCTCGATGCTGGAAAAGAATTGTCACATGCTGTTGTGACTGGTCAAGTTGGGAAACACACACCTGGATTTGGATCAGAAAAGACTGATAAGGCCTTGGCTGCAAACAGCATTATTCCTCCACCAGTTCCCAGAGACATTATAGGAATACTTCTTAGTGAGGATCAAGTTGAACGAACCAAGTCAGATTATAAAGAAGCTGCTCCTCCTATTGATAGTGTCTTGGTTGGAACTACACCATTGACTCAAGAGGAAATAGACAACGAGGCAAACATGACATATGGTGAAGGGAGAATAGAGGACGTATCAAGAGATGATGCTGAGTGCCAGGAGTATAACAGATGTCATAATTCCAAGTCTGATGATGTTGGGGTAGAGTTGAAACCATACCCTAAAATTGAAACCCCATGCTTGAAAGTTGTTGACGAAGTCAAAAGGGAAAAGGTGATCTTGACAACACGGCCTGAGGGGAAGATCTTTATGACATCTGGATCTATGTTTGACCAAGAACCAGATGTTGGGTATGACTTACCATCCTTCTCCTCCAAGTTCAAGGGAATAACTGATGGAGTGGTCGGTGAAGCCAAAGTTGAGAAGCCAAAGATCACCATTAAGCATCCAAGTGTGAAGTTAACAACTGTGGTGAAGAATGAAAAACTCAAGGGAGTGGCTGTGTCTCCCATTTCTTCAGTTGGATCATGCAGTTGTTGTTGTAATTGCAAGAATGGTGCTTCAACGTCAACGAATCAAGGAAGCACAAAGACGGTTAAGACAGGTTCGACACAGGCTTCGAGGAACCAGCCAAGAGTCAATCTTGGATCAGCAAATGGACCAAGGAGGCAGACACAGAGCAAACCAGCTCCATATCAGCCACCAAAGACAAATGGGTACACGTCTGACTTCTATCTAAAGAAGCAGACTTGCTTTAATTGTGGCATCGCTGGTCATATTGCTAGAAACTGTCTTTATCGCCCCTATGAACCCTACTTTCCAAAAAGTCAAAGGGTTTCATCTCAGGAGTCTGTGAAGTCTAAGCCGATGATGGTGCAGAAACCTAAGGCAATGAAGACTGTTACTCCTAAGGTTAAACCCTCTGATCAACATTGGGGTGCTGCCAAAGCTGAAAGAAAATCTTTAAATCAAAACAACAGCTTTCCAAGTTACCAAAATTTTCAGAAAAAGGTGATGAAACCATTTTCAAAGCAATCAAAACTTGAAAAACCCAAAGTTACCCCTCCCAAGGTAACTAAAACTGTTTTGAAAAATATTTCTAAAATGCAGAAGGTTGAAATACCTAAAGTCACAACTCAAAAGGTGACTAAAACAAAAACTGTTTTGAAAAGTGAATCTAAAATGAAGAAGGTTGAAATACCTAAGGTCACAACTCCAAAAGTGACTAAAACAAATGTTAAATCACCTGGAATTTGGAAACCAAAAGTCAAGGCAGCTACAACCGAATCATCCCAACTTCCTGATTTTTCAAAGGGGATGTTCTTACAAGAAGTATCCTTCATTGATTCCTCAGGTGTACCCAGAAAAACAATGGCCTGGGTACCAATGGCTAACTAATCTCTCACTCTGTGCAGGAACGATCAAGGAGGATTATCACTAACGTTTTTATTACTAATTTGTTTGTTGATAAGTGATTGTTCCAGGCACAGTTTAGGAGACGTATCTTCATGTCATGTCAAGTAATCTATACAATGGAAGGTATGTCTCATTGAGAGGTAAAAGGTAAAAATCAGCACGAAAGGTACTGTTCTTAACTTGGTTGTGTGAATGAAGCGGCAAAGGGTGTTTTGAGTCAAACCAATTTTCCTAAAATTTTCACTTGGTGATTGTTTGTTGAAGTGTTTGACTTCAAATGCAATGAAGTGTGCATGTCATGAAACCCAATTTTCTAAAATTTTCAAATCAATACTTTGAAAGTTAGCTTGGCCAGATATCTTCAAAATTTTGTGTTTTGTTCTTTTAAGTGTGTTTGTGTGTTTTATTTTATTGTATAAAAAAAAAATAAAAAATGATGTTCACAAAATTGTGACATTAAAAATCAAAAAGCAAGGGGAAGAAATGTAAAGATGAAGAAAAAGTTGACCCCTCAAAAATAGTGTGCTTTTCAATTTTTAATTGTTTGTGTTTAATTGTTTGTGTCTTGTTTTTGAGAAGTTTAGGGGAAGTAAAATGAATGACCGGGTTGGAGATGGCTGACACGCGTAAGGCGGAAGTGAAAGGCAAGCTCCACGGTGATATGCTCGGTAGGCTCGACCTAAACTTATGACCTCCAATGAAAGTGCAGTGAACTTAAAAGATATATATGTTTAGTTTCCCATCCCAGGTTGCATGGTTTAAAAGACTGAGTCCCGACAAAAATGGGTTGAGAGTGGTAATTATACCTAGTATTCACTCTCTCACACGCCATGTCTCTGCTGTCATGACTACACCACATAATAAAAAGAAAATGAAAAAGAAAAGAAAAAGAAATAAAAAAGAAAAATGAAAAATGAAAAAGAAAAGAGAATAAATAATCACTCAGTTGGTCTTCTTTGCGTGCTTAGCGGCCGACCTGATCACCAACTGATGGTTAATGAAAATAAGTGGTAGTCATAACGGTGTTGCATGGTTCCTCAAGTTGGGGGTTTGTGAATCCTCAATAAACTCTGAGGTTGGGTAGGTTTTGCTGTGTACGCTTGGGTGTGGGGACAATTAAACATGACGGTAATATTGTACTATATTAAGCATGACGCATTCGGTTGGGATTAAACGGGTTTGAGTTTAAAGCGGACAAACATACCGGCAATCACCTGGACTAGTCGAGTAACTGAAGCTGAAAAGGGTTCCTCAGTCAGATTCATATGGTTTGATCCCTTGTAAACTTTCTCATGTTTTATATTGGTAAGTAGTTGTTTATTTTTATCTTTCGTGTGTGAGTCGTTAAGTTCCTTTTTATGTGTTTTCGTCTTGGCCAGGTCGACTTGAGAAGTCAAAATATGTTTTTCATGGGCTTCAATGCATGACAATATGCCCCCGACAGATCTTGCCAAATTTTTAGGGGAAGGAGTATGGGATAATAAGTATTATCCGAAGGGAACTCGAGGATGATACTTATTATCTAATGGAAAAGACTTCCTCCGTCAGATCTTGACAAATTTTTAGGGGAAGGAGAGGGGATAATAAGTATTATCCGAAGGGAACTCGAGGATGATACTTATTATCCGAAAAGACTTCCATAATACATAGTATCCGAAGGGAACTCGAGGATAATATGTATTATCTCAGGGGAAGTCCTTAGCTGAGGGGAAGTAATCAGCTAAGGGGAAGTCTTTAGAGGTCTTTGGGTTCAGGGGAAGTTTTATAGAAAACCCGTAATCTATATTAGGGTTTTTGGTTAAAATTATGTTAATTTGAATCAACTGAACAGATGATAATTACCTCCTAACCCAAAGACCAGTCATCAAATGTCTGGTGGTGTATATTTTTTCAAATGTGTGTCAGACAGGTTGATGATAGAAAGATGCTTGCTGCTGCTCAAAGTTAAAGAACCAGCCGGACAAGACTTCCATCTGAAAAGCAACTGTTCAGGGGAAGTTGTTGGTGTCTTTACAAGTTTCCAAAAGCTTCAAAAGAGCTTCAAAGAAGATGTTCACATGTTTAGGGGAAGCTGAAGATTTCAAGTCAATCTTTGATGAAGAAAATGATGCAGAGAGCAGTCAGAGATCATGAAGTTTGAAGTTCAACAATCAAGTTCTTCACAGTTAGGGGTTTTCAAAATTTAACCTCTAATTGTTTTGGAGATTCAAGACAGTTACCGAAGATTCAGCAAGAACCAGTTCTTTCAAAAGAAGCAAGTCAATGAGAATCCTCCATCTCATTAACTTGTTCATTTCAAGAAGTTCAAGCTGATGCTGATCAAGAGGAAGTCCCAAGTGCCCGTCATGAAACCCATTGAAGATTTCTGCGGAAAGAATCTTCATCAGCATCTATGCCAGCCAGTCAAGAAGAAGAATTTCAAAGATCGAAGACATTTAATATCACAAGCCTAGGGGAAGATTGTAGAGGCTAGATTATGAGGCTTGTAATATTAAATAAGTTGGGCTGGGCTTAGAGGGTTTAATTAGATTAGTAGGCTAGTTTTATTGTGTTTAGGCTAGTTTACTATTAGATTGGGCATGGGCTTGGGTTTATGATTGGGCTATTGGGTTTATGATTGGCCCAAGGGTCCATGTAAGCCCATGGTGGTATAAATACCACCTCATTGTTTATGATTAATCAAGCATTTGGATATTGTTGTTCACGATTTCTTCAAGAGAGTTCGTAGTTTACGATCAGCATCTTCTTTAAGCTTCAATAGTAGCCGATTCCATTCAAGACTTCATCTTTCTTAAAGATCTAGTCTATTCTTCTACTATTTTTCTTGAATCGATCTTTCACGAGGATTCCGCACTCGTGTTTGATTAGTATATCGTGTGTTTGGGAGATTTCCGGACCTACAGGGTTTCTTTTGGGATTGCTAACTGTGTTTTGGAAACCTACATTAATACAACATATACCGTTTAAAAAAATGAATGTGTTTCAAAAAATTGCTTATCTACTAATTGCGTTTTGATACAACATATACCGTTTTGAGTGAGTTTGGGATTTGTTGTATTCAAATCTTTTTCTTTCAAGTAGCGTTTAACTGGTAAATGATTTTATTGAACGAACATTAACACCCGTTAAGCACTTTAATTGTAAATATTGAATCAATGAATGTACTGCAGACATTAAGTCTGGAAAGTGAGTCAACTAAATTGGAGCGGTAGATTGGTTGGAACTTTTAACATTGTTTGTCTTTCTTGGTCTTATTGTTCTTCAAATTTAGGGAATGAATGTATGTTCAGTTACATGGTCAATTGAAAAGCTTTCAGAGGAAGAAGCGGTTAGTGGTCTTTGGCATTAATTATGATCTTCAATGCATTTGTTTATCTATTCATCATCAATTTTACATTACTTTTTATGTTTATGGTATTTGTTGGGCTTCTCTTTATTCTGATTTTTTTAAACAGTAATAGTGGTAATTGAAATAGTTGATTACCTTCTTTGCTAACCGAGGTTGGGTATGGATTATCAAACACGTTTTTTGAGATAGACGAAGTTAGATTGTTGGTTGATCCAATATCATTAGGTTTTGTAAAAGGAGCAACATTGATTACGTTGAAGAGTTGATGTATTCTGGATTTCAGATAACTTGGAGCAGAATTTATTCATCTTCATGCCCCCCCCCCCCAAATCTTTGTATATAATAAAAAAAACAATGATGACACCATTGTTTGATCAAATTAGTCACATGACACAGTCTTGATTGAAATAGATTTCACTTTTGAGTTTATATTAATTAGAAATCAACTGAATTTAATGAGGCCTACCAAATTTTTACTTTGATATGTGTCTGCATGAGTTATCTATTATGTGGTGTAGGTTGAAGGGCTTATGATGGATCCGCAGCTGAAGATGAGATCACAAGATGGAATGCAGTAGCATAACAAAAAACTGCAATAAAACACTGAAACAAATTTATGTAGCACAGGTATGCATATAGTTGATTTTCTGTTATTTTGACTTTTGAGCTCATTGGTTTATTTTTTAGATAATGAGATATGTACATTTATGCTAAACTTGAGCTTTAGTTATTTCTTCTGTTAGATACCTTAGGACTTTAAGGACTATTATATTTCTTAGATACAAAAAAAACATCCCTTGGCCTATTTCTCTGATATATTGATATTCATATACAATTTGTTTGATTTTTTTATAAACTAGCACAGTAGCAGTGTAGCACAGTGGACTATGGTCACTTAGTGTAGGTATTTCAAATAAAAATATGAATTATGTGAAGACTTGTATATTTAAAATGAGAACCATTTAACGAATTTTGTGCAGGTAAGTAAGATCATTGTCTTCAGTGTTGATTTACATCAGTTTGTGCATGTGTGTTTTTACGTTTCTGCACCCTGAATTCGAGATGAGCACAAAAACATAACACTTTATGATGAAGCCAACGCTTGAATGTTGTTTAGTAATATAAGCATTTCCTATTAGCTTCTGTTTCCTGTCTACAATCACATAAAAAAAATGTCTCAACTTTTTTATTTATTTCTACAATAAAATCTGTTGTTTTTAGCAAATGACAAAATCATCGGAACATGATTAGTGCCTAAATAATAACCCTTTGTTGTTCTATATTTCAAATTGAAGAAGACGCATGTCTGATTATTCCAAAACATACATGTATCTCTGATTCATTCTAATTTCTATATTTCAAACTGAAGGAAATGCATGTCCGATTCAAACTTTGGGATTGTGATAACTATTTTTTGGCAATTGCGTTGTGATTCCTCTACTTTTTAGTGATTTACATCTCTAGAACACTAGCTATGGAAACGCATTTGTATGTCGATGTTCAAAGTAAATTCGGTTGCATCAGTTTTCATTCTGTTATGGGGATGCTTTTCCTTTTGTATTTTTTAACCAAACCACAATGTGGGAAAAAGTTTTTATCACATACATTTGAAACGAATATTCTTCTGCTATATGGAGATGTATATTGCCGTTGAGAAGATATACTTGTAGTTTTATTAACCAACACTATTAGTCATATTATGTATTAGCATAATTTGTATTATCGTAGATAGTTCAGGGATGTCGATGTAAATGTGTAACACCATATATTCATGTATCAATCTAATGAGAAGACAACCATTCAATCATAACATGGTATCATGAGTCTATGATCCCCTAAATCTCTCCAAAAAAAAAAATCGACATCCCCTTTCTTTCTTTCCCCTCAAGTCAGCCGGCCCTAGGGTTTTTTTCCTCCCAGCCGTCGCTTCTCAACCCTTCACGTCAGCCATCCCTGCCTTGTCTCTCTTTCATTATTTCCCAGTCAACCTTTCTTCATCCTTTACTTCACGTCAGAACATCCCTTCATCCTTTATTTCCCATTCAACCTATTTTTATTATATGAATCATGGGAGACACAGTGAAAACTCCTCCTGCCACTAACGATTCCAAACACATCCATCCCGCACTAACCGTTTCAAACATCAAATTCCTCATCCGATCACTCTCGATTACGTGGATGAAGAGTACAACACCTGGTCGGAATTATTGCTCTTAACCGTGGATGGCATACTGAAAAAACCCTTTGCTCTATATTAGCACTAACTCGCCCTTACAATTGAAAACACGGGCAATTGTATGTGGCTGAGAAGCTATAAAGCTACTAATATTAGACAAAGAAGGAAATATTACAAACACATCTAACGTTGTAAACAAGCAAGTGTTAAGGGATTTGTAAATCTTATACAATGGTGAAGTATTGAAGGGACCGGAGGGGGTGACCACCTTCGCATTTTTTGTTGGCCAGAAGCACTGATATTCGCGATGTTATGTAAAAAAATATGTATTGGGTATCGCCCCTATGTGTTTTCTTTCAAGCTTTGCCACTGATCTTACATGTTCGCTAACCATGTAGTGTACTCCAAAATGTTATCTAAAATAATTGTAAAAATTTGCATTTCAATAAATCTACTTATATCTATACTTAGTTACATTTATTTTATATTACAAATAAATATTCCACCAAAAAAATACTCTATTCAAACCATCAATTACAAAAATAAGTCTACTAAACCGCGCCATCAATGATTGTCTACTAATACTTTACTAAATACACCCCGGGTACCCCACGGGTAACAAACCTAGTATATAATAAGTATATATAGATATAGATAGATGTAACTTAATAAACTATATTATATATTAAATTAAGTAATTAAATAATTGGTTATTAAATAATTTAGAAGACAATAAATAAATAGTGGATATATATCCAAAATTAGAAGATCCACTACAATAAATAAATGGTGGATATATATATATATATATATATATATATATATCAAAATTAAAAGATCCGCTTGTGAATGTTTGTTGGCGGGAAAAAATTGTTGAGGATGAATGTGGTGGTGTCACATGACAAATTGTGGTGCCAAAAACTTTTCTTTTATTATATACTAGTTTTTTTATCCATGTGTGTTACACGGTCGAGTTTAAAAAAAACTATAAATATAATCATAATCTACGACAATTATGTATTTTTATAACTATCTAAAAATTTCTCAGCAATTATAGGTGGGTCAGAGGTTTTACGATAGTGGACATTTAGGCATTGAGTTTTCTCTGGGATGAATGTGCAAACATAGGGTCTTGGTTATTCGCATTGACTGTGGTCGTAACGTGTCTTGTGTAATATCGTTTACCATGATGAGACCCCCGGATAACCGGATGTTTGCAGTTAAAAAAAAATCTAGTCACGGAAAATAAGGATTTTGTTTATTATATTAAAATGAAATGCTTGGTAAATTTGAATTTAAACTTAATTAAAGTAAAAGAAATTATAAAATTAAATATTATTATGAATAAAGTATTACAAGCATTATATATATTAAATTAATAAAGTATATACAATAAAATATATTATTTTAATAAAATATAATATATATGTAATAATATATTAAGCTTAATATTAAAATTTCGTATTTGGATAATTACTAACCTTATAAAAAATTTATATTTTAATGATTACTTATGAATAATTACTTATTAAAAGTTTAAACTAAATAAACCCTAATATGGAAATTTAGTTTTTGGATAATTATTTATTAAAATTTTGATTTAATCTATAATTTTATGGTGATGACAAGTGTCTTTTTTTTTACTAATTAAAGTACGTATGAAAAAACTTTTTGTTTATTATATAGTATAGATATAGATATAGATAGATAATAATAATAATAATATAGATACTTTTTAAGCATAAGTTTAAATGTAAACGTGTAATAAATAATAATAAAAAATAAAGTATACACCAATGATAAATTATATTTTAACATCAGATATAATTGAATTCTTATTATAATAAGATATACTAATATCTTATTTGAATACGCTATAATAAGATTTATAAAGTAAAATTATTATAATAAGATATACTAATATCTTATTTGAATACGCTATAATAAGATTTATAAAGTAAAATTAATTTAAGTCTACTTACGTCTAAAGTTGATAATTACTTGATAGCTACCCGAATTAACCAAAAGATCATTTTTAATAACAAAAATGCCGAACCGATTAAAATAAAAACCGGATGGTTATGAAATCCTAAAAAGTAAAATAAAATCTATTATAAGTTAGGTTGCGACCCGTAACCGAACTGTTTCCAATCAAAAGTGTTCACATTATCAAACCAAACAATGGAAGATAAAACTTCTACGTATCACATTTCATGTTTTTAACACTCATTTTAATGGCTAAAAAAGACATTTTTCTGACATATTTCCCAAACAAATTATAATAAAAAGGTTGATAACTTTTACAAACGAATAAAAGGGAAACTTTTGAAAGATATTTTCACATAATAATAGAGTTATCCAACAATGTCGTTATAGCATATACATTTAGGTCAAGTTTATTCTTGTGGTCCAAAAGGACCATTGTGCTTTTAACTATAATCCACATAACCATAGACCACTCGTCATCATGGACATGGTCCAAAGTAAGTATCAAGTATGTGTGTTTTCGTATTATATGCACACTTGTTTTTTGTCTTCCTATAATTGCAAATGTGGAATGGTTGCAATATTAATCGAGTATGAGCTAGCGGTTTTTGAAATACAGTTAAACGAGTTAGAGTTTAGGAAAAATGGGTTCATGTCATAAACAAATCGACACGCTAATAACATGATAAAATATACATGTAGTTTTTCAGCCTGGTAACCCATTTATGACACACGTAACACGTTTAACTAATTGAGTTATGAGCTAACTTGTGACGAAGACGAGTTTAACATATGTTTACAAAAATGACCTAGTTTCATAATTAAGCATGTCAAGTCATTCATGTTATTAAATTACTTATAGTTAATCATGTTAAACGGACTATGTCGTGTCAGTCATTTATTGAACCGGTTAATGTATTCGGATTATTATGTTTTAATGTCTAAGACATTTATTAAAAATGTTTATGTTAGTGTTTACGTAAAAAATAAGTCATGTTCACATTCAATAGTCATGTCAAACATGTCGTATGACATGTTTAATACCACACGACATATTTTTGTCAACTCTATTAAGGTGGTCTCCAACGAGGAGGTTTTTCTCCCGCTCGTAGTCTAGTCATCTTCACACATCCGACGTGTTCAGTGTGGCTTCAATCGCCTATAGCCTCCATCCGCCTGAACATGCACTCTTTCATTTTCTTCTTATCAATATTAAAAAATAATTACATGTGAGAATTATGAATATGTTATCGTTACGGATAAAAGTTACGTGTAAAAAATAGATAGAAAGCTGATATAAAATACTGAGCAAATATACATCTAAAAGTTGAGTGAATCATGCAACTAATCTTCCTAATTTATACATGGTTATGAGTTATTTGCTTTAGAATTGGATTTGTTATTTTACTTTTTAAAGTAATGCTAAATGGACTTTTACGCTTTAATTTTACTTAAAGAAACTAATAAGTCAAACCAAACACATGGTGAAGATTAAAGATATGACAATGAAGTTAGGTTGGGGTCCACGGACCAACGAACCACGTGGCCTAGTCTCACCACATTGCTCAATTATTTATGCAGAAAAGCAACAACCACTCCCTATTTTGGTGAACCATTCACACATGTAACACCATTTGTTGGAATTTACACGTAACATTATTTGTTAACTCCAATCTGTCACATTTTTATTCCTACTCTCAAACTACATTTGATTAAATACTTTTATATATATTTAAATTTGAATTTAAGACCTCCTCAAATGATAAACCTAGAGATAATGTTTCTCATGTTGGGTCACTTATTAATGTTTAGAAAATTTATAGAAGAGGATCACACGATGGGTCTGGGGCGGTCTGGTGTGGGCCCGTTCGCGTGTCCAGAAAATACACGTTTTGCTCCGAAATCTAGTTAACGACACTGCAATTATTAACATAACTATATATGTTGTAGTATTGAATTTGTAAAATATGAATAACTAGATTTGCTACTTGCGTGTTACCGTATGGATAACTTTGACACAAAAATTTGTCTCATATTATACTGGTAATAAAGAAAATATAAATAAGAAAATATGTAACAACCAAAACGCTTCAAATCAAACTATGTTATGTGTACCTATTACACCACCAAAAAAACATAAACTCATTTGTCAAGTTCAAACGACTAATTCGCACGTATAAAAGACTCCCTAATGGCAGAATAGTAAATAACTCCAAAATTCCCCAATGAAAAAATTGTAAACAACTCCAACTTTGATAAATGTATATAGGTATGTAATATTGTTGATAACTAGGTAGAGATTAACATGTGTTACTGTACGTTGTGGCCATGTATATGTGGACATTAAAAACAATTAAAGTGATCCGAAGAGAAAGAAAAAGTATTAAGCGTATGAGTTAAATGTTTAAATCAATGGTGAACCGGTCAAATCAATGAACCAAGGACCTCAATAAAAAAAAATCTAAAAGACAACAATAAAAAAACAATGATTATTCATGACACTTCCTTTTTTTATGGCCCATGATATACACATAAATCAAATTGATATCCACACAACATCTATATGGGCTATATGGACCTCTACGGCCCAATAGAACTTCTGGCTCACTTGCAACTGAAAACAAGTATAATCAATGTTTTTAATAGGCCGTAGAGGTAATATAAATTAATTTTTTAAATAATTTTTTTTGTTATAAATGGCCATCACAATAAATTATTTATTTTAATTAAATATCTTCTTTATAAATACCTAGTAAGAATATTAAAGTAAAACTTTTGTCGTTTTTATAGAGATAATCAACATCATAATTAATTAATTATATGAAGAAAAAAATTCATTTATATTAAAAGAAAAGTTTTGGATATCTATATCCAACTTTTTTTGTATTTTCTTCTAAATTATTTAATAACCAATTATTTAATTACTAAATTAAATATATAATATATTTCGATGACAATAAATAAAAGATACGTATTGTATGGATAATCACCACCTTAATTAATCAATTATTTGTATTTCCATGGACAAAAAATAAAATATATTTATTATAGTGATAATAAACATCATAATTAATTAATTATATGAAAAAATTATTATTTCTATTAACATGAAAGTTTTGGAATATATATATATATATATATATATATATATATATATATATGGGAGAGGATCATTTGAGAACCAATTTGATTTGAGAACTAAAAAGAACTAATTTAAGCCACATGTTTATTACATGTATCCCCCTTCCCATGAATTGTAGTGGTCCCCCTCTGAAATTTGTGATTGAGATTTAGTTCTCAAAAGTTCTCAAAATAAAAAGTTCTCATTTGAACCTAACCCTATATATATATATATATATATATATATATATATATATATATATATCCAACTTTTTATTTACTGCATTCTAAATTATTTAATAACTAATTATTTAATTATTAAATTAAATATATAATATAGTTTATTAAATTACAGTTTAACAGTTCTATAACACTTTTAGTTACTTTATAGTTTACCAATTATTTACTTTAACAGTTTTTTCTTTTATTCAAGTTTCATTTTCTATCCTCTGTTACCATTATTAAATTTTTTTAACCTCAACCGTGCGATACATATATATTTTTTAAACCTCAGTCGTGCGATGCATGAGGTGTAAAAACTAATACTATATAATAAACAAAGAGTTTTGTGATACTTTAATTAGTAAAAAGGACACTTGTCATCACCACATAATTTTGGATTAAGTCAAATTTTTTGTAAATAATTATCCAAATACTAAAATTTCATATTAGGGTTTATTTAGTTTAAACTTTTAATAAGTAATTATCCAATAAGTAAGTATTCAAATACAAATTTTTTATATTAAGGTTAGTAATTATTCAAATACTAAATTTTAATATTAAAGGTAATATTTTATTGCATATATATTATATTTTATTAAAATAATATATTTTATTGCATATCTAACTATCTTCTATACTTCTTAATAAAAGATTACAATATTGCCACATGGCACTCCTGTAATCAATCTCAGTCTTTTTTTCCCGCTCATTTGATGACCCGATTTTAAGGAACACACGGATCGTTTTATGATCCATACCCGTCCAAGTCCCACTTTCATTCTATATATTTTTCTGGTTAAGCCCTAATTTTTGTTTCCATTAGCTATCAAGCGCATCCTCTCTCTTCGCCGGTTCCTTTTATTCCTGTGAAGTGTGAACACACGAATCCTCTCTTCACTGACTCCCGTCCTCTCCTTTGATCGCCGCTTGGTTCTGCATCTTCTCTTGAGTTTCTTATCGGTAAATATTGAATTTAAACAATTCTATCGATTTTCATACCAAAATCAAAAGGATCTTCTCTTGAGTTTCTTATCGGTAAATTAATACCAAAATCAAAAGGATATTTGTATTGCGCAGGTAGTTTTCCATGATTTTTATGGATGTAATTGTAATGGGAAACTTGAAACTCTTTTTTATTTGGATTAGTAGATTCCGACGACTTAGGTTAACAATTAGTAAGATGGCTTCAATTGGAAGTTTGGAAGCAGCTTGATTCAATCCATTCAATTGCTACTGAATTATGGTTGACTTATTGATTTGTTTGATGCTATTTATAAGAAAAGTTACATCATGATTCTTTTTGTGTTGCTATGTTGTCACTTTTAGAATGCAAGTTGAGCTTTACCCATTTTCCTTACGGCTGAAGACCCAAGAATTCCCTAACCACTTATAACTTTACAGATTTATAGTTATAGTCCCGTTTCATCATCAGAGCATTTGAGGTGCATTTTCACTATCTTGATTAGAAGATGATAAACCATCCTGCTTCAAATAAACAACCTACTAACACTTTTCAATGTTGAAAATCCAAACACTCCATTTTTTGCATTCAAAGTGACGGGCATTGAACTCCAATTTTTGTGAACTTCTATGCACGTTAAGACATCAATGGCCTAATCAGAGATGTACTTGGGTGTTCTCAAACAAAAAGGAATGATAAACATTGAATCTTTTTGGCAGGATATGACAAGAAAAAAAAGATAAAGATTAATTTTTTTGACTTATACTTGTATACTTTATTATGCGCATTCTTCCTTAACGAACGAATTTAGACATCTATGGTTAAATTCTGTCATTTCTTTGTTGTTTATGTGTTGTGTTTGATCTTTACAAAGGACATTATTTTGCCACTAAACCTTGCCTAAGTATTGTGTTTTGGTTTTGGTTGAATAATTTATAATGGTAGTTCATAATTGTAGCATACTTGTGATTCATAGTCTTTGGAGTGGATGTCCCATGATGCTCCTGGCTGCTCGGATGTACCTTTTATTGTTGGTGTATGTTTGTTCTAGCTTCTTGATTTCATTACAAAAAAAATTTAAGAATGGTTGTTGTATAATTTGAGACAACCCAAATTGGCCATTTGCGTGATACATGTTGACCGAATTAACCATTTGTTTAGGAATGTATCGTTTGTAAGCTCGAGGAAATGGTCGAAAGTTTCTCACGGCATGGCTATTGTTCACTCACATTATACAAGACGTACTCGAGATGATTAATGTCCTATTTAAACCCCTTGCACATGATCATCAAATTTATGTCCTAAATATTTTTCATCATATAATTTTCATTTTAATCATTTAATTATTTTATGTGATGTAATCTTCCTACTCTAATAAACAATTACAATTGGTGACACATGTCAACACTAGGTTAATTCTCACAAAAGTTTTCCCTCCCAAATCTATTCCCTAATTAATTCTTTTTTATTGGAAATTATATCCTATTTTATAATCATGATATATTTTATCTATTTATATTTATGGAATTATGACAATCATATATTAATTTACATCTTATTTTTATATAGAAATAATTTAAACTGTTATTTTCATTTTAAAAAATATTTAGAAACTTATAAAATACCAATAAACATGTATTTAGTGTGTTTTCAAATATAATTGAGCAAATCATATTTAATATTTTAATTAACGAATACCTAATACTATTTTACAAATTCAATCAGCGTTGCGTTGTGGGTGATACTATTTATAGAGAAATTCATAAGCGATAAAAATCATGTTTATAATATCCAATATTAAATAGTTTTTCCTACCATATCAAATGAGCCATGTTCATCCAATTTGGAAATTTTAGACATCGCGCCTAATACAATTGTAAGTTTTCTAATATATATCAACATAACATTTTTTATTGATAACAACATTATAATCTTTTGATTATAATTTAAATTTTATACTCAACACTTAGAATGTGCTCATTATAATTTTGATAAAACTTTATACTCATCTAACTTTTTATACAGACCTAAAGTCTCAAGTTTGTCAATTCATAATTCAAGTTAGTCGCTATTGAGGGTTTGATTGTTTTTTAAACATGATCAAGTTTATCTTGCATTTTCCTAATATACAAGTACAGACATGTCCTAAATATATATTTTTTATAAAGAGAGTAAAGTCACCAATACCATATTATGAATTATAACTTTAGTTTTTTATCTAATGGAATGTAATACGTTATTCTGGTAATAAGAAGGGTATGCATGAATTATCATTTATATATATATTTTTAATGATTCAACCCGTATTACATACGGGTTCTATCCTAGTATGTAATTCATTAATAAGAAGATTAAGCGTGAATTACGAATTGTATATTTTTTATAATAAGCCCGTGTAATACACGGGTTCTATCCTAGTACTATAATACTTTAATATATTTCATACTAAATTTCCATATTATGGTTTATTTAGTTTAAATATTTAATAAGTAATTATCAAATAAGTAATTATTCAAATACAAATATTTTATATTATGGTTAGTAATTATCTAAATACTAAATTTTAATATTATGGTTAATATTTTATATTTTATTCAAATAATATATTTTATTGCATATGCTTTAATATATATAATTTTTATAATACTTTATTAATAAAAATATTTTTAATTAAATTATATATTATATATATAATATAAAATATTTTAAGATCCCCTGTGTTGCACATACATCCTAGAGGAAACCCACCGCCTAAATGCTTAATGTCGTAAAACTTCTGATCCACCTATAATTACTGAGAAATTTTTAAATAGCTATATAAATACATAATTGACGTAGATTATGGTTGTATTCAGTCGTGTAACACACGAGGATAAAAAAACTAGTTTTAGTATATAAAAGAACCTTCGATAAATTTCCATTTGGAATTTGTTTTGAAGATATGTTTTAATTTTGTGTTGGTGTGTAACATTTGTTTAAAATCGAACCCAAATTCCAACAAATCTCACTTTTTTGAAGAATATAAAGCAAACCAACAAAGAATCACGAGCATGTAGCGTCATATCTATTGAGAAGTGAGAGTATTGGGCGGTTGTTGGCTAATCAACAATCAAGTCATCACAAGTTTGTCTTAAACAGATCTAGCATGCAATAAAAACATCATTGTCCATTTAAAAATCTCAAAAAATATCAAAAGTGACATCATCGCAAAAATTGAACCTAGATTCCAACAATCTCACTTTCGTAAAGACTATAAAGCAAACCAACAAAAAGTCATAGATTTGGGACTCATGTTTATTTAGAAGTAAAAGTATCCGATGGTCATCAGCTAATCAATAACATCTAAGCACAAAAGCAAAACATGGTCGGATTTGACGTAAGGGAAGACCAGAAGCCTAAACAGCCACCACAACCATCAACTACAATGGGAGAACAATAGCGAGCATCAGAGCTCAATACCACGACGATATCCTAATGACAGAGATAGCCTGAAATCACTGGGGGTACCAATCTCTGTTGAAGGCATTGCTTTAACACACAAAATATGGTGGTTGAGTAGCTCATCGACCGCGATGAGGGGACCAAGAAATTAGAGACCACACAATCGGAATGATGAGGTAGAGCATAGATAACAAAATGGGAGAGAGAGAGAGATGATATGAGAATAAAAGCTATAATATAAGCTTGTAGAATAAGTCAAAATATTCGTAGAACGCATAAGAGGTAGTACAAAACCTATTATGACTTGTACAAACAACTTGTTATATGTATATAGAATAATTATATAAAACCCTATACATGGCTCAATAATTGTATTAATTTAATGTAAATAAATAATTATTCAAATGTTCAATTAACCTAAATAGAAAGTGAACTCAGAAGACCCTCCTGGTCTCCCACCATCTTGAATTCGACAACACCTCATTGGTGTTTTTCATTGAACTTCAACAACGAAGACTAAAGTGTTAGTTTGTTGATCAACGAGTGATAATTCGATATTACCTAGCGAAACAAGATAATAAATAAAAGATTGTGAATATATAAAAGACAAATCACACTCAATCAAATCGTGAAGTTATAAGTAGAAATAGATCGTCATAGTAATTTCGTATATTCGTTACATTTATTGTTAGTTACCAAGAAGGAAAAACCACCAAATTAAACATGATACAAAAACAAACATCTGACTTTAAGCCCTTAGGCTTCTCTAGACCCTACGCATATTCTCTAGCCAGCTAACCCAAGGTAGGTTAACCCAGAGCCGATCTAAAAAAAGATACAAATATCAACCCACAACGAAAGCCAATAATACAATACCACATGTGCAAGCCGACTCACCAGAGCTGGCGTATCCTTCGGCCGACAGACCGACACATAATACTAAACGAAAACTTTTATAGTTTCGTAACTTTCGTTATAGTTTTACACCATAGCTCTAGGTAACCGGGCCAAAGTACACACCGACTCCCGTGTAGCCCACGGTGACAGAAAGGTTGATCCGCCATTAGTAGACATGTTTTATTCTACACCACAAGGCAGCCTGCCCTAACACAAGGCCATCGAACAATTACGAGCACGAAATCCGAAATCCGAAATCCGAAATCCTGAATCCTGAATCTATCTATCCATCCACCCGTCTCGATCCGATGAAACATTGAATTTGCGAATTGGGCCAACGATCGCCATAATCAAAGCGAAATCCAAATCCGATTACAACTGTTACACGCCTATTTGATACCCTAGTTTCACCCAAATACACCACTATTGAATATTGATCACCGTTTTCTTCTCAACACCTCTCTGTTAAACTTGCGTAATCAATCTATATTGTAATAATCATACCGCCTAAAACCCTAGGTTTGCTTTGCACTCCCTTTTGTGTTGATTCGTAGGGTTTTTGTCGCGATGGATTCGGAAGACGATATGCATGATGCGAACGATGTGGATTCTTATGAAGAGGATTATTATAGCGGCGATGCGATGTACAGCGACGATGATGATGATGATGATGCTGGGTATGAGTTTTTGCATAACGATTCTGATGATTCGGATGACGTGTTAGTTAGTCGGCAACAGGTGAATTTATATATTGATGTTATTTGATGCTTTTTTTATTCTGTTGAATTGGTGTGTTTCATGTTGTTATTCAGCTAACGATTAAAGGATAGGATTGTTCTAACACATTATCTTTTCTGATTATTAGTTTTACTAATTTTGGTAAAGATAATGTTGGTCTGCTTTTGAACTGATTATTGGGACTTTTGGAATCAGAATAGATAGTTGGATGATTAAAGTTGCTGTTTTTAGTTAATTTGTTTTATGTTTCAGAAGAATTTTACAGTCTTGAAGGAAGATGATATACGCCAACGGCAAGAAGACGATATCACTAGAATTTGTTCAGTTCTGTCAGTCTCAAGAGACTCAGCGTGCATGCTTTTGCGGCGCTATAACTGGTAACGCGATAAAGTTTTGGATTTCTGTGAATAATCCAGCTGTTGAAGATATTTGGCATTTTAGTTACGTTGGTAGCATCCTGCAGGAATGTTAGCAATGTTCATGAAGCATGGTTTGCTAATGAGGATAAAGTTCGAAATGCTGTTGGTTTGTTGGACAAGACAGATATTAAGCTACCAAAATCTGGAGAAGTAAGTTCAAAATGTATTATATTTTATCTTTTGAGTTTTGTATACTATCTGATGTTGTATAAATTAAATATAATGTCTTGTTCATATCTTTTGAAGCTTCCTTGTGGGATCTGCTTCGAGTCATATACACTTGATAAGATTAGCTCTACTGCTTGTGGCCATCCTTTTTGTAATACATGCTGGACAGGTTTGTACTTTTTCTTTAAATTCTTTGAATAATTGGTTTTGAATGCATCCCTCTTTAACCCAAGTTCTTTTCGCCTCACACTCTAAATAAGGTGCTTCTTTGATGCATGGAAGCATCTGTCAGTTGTTTAGGGGTGTTTGAATTTATGTTTTGGAATTGATCATCTGAGATTGAGATATGAAGCCACATCGGTCATGGTTTAATGATTGGATATAGTGATTTTGCTCTGATTATTTATGTGTCAAATAAGTAGTCTCATTCGTTTTCGTACCAATTTGCAACGAAAAAGATTATAAATGTAAAGTATATTCAATTTCTCTTTCAAGTTTTAACATAAATTGAGATTTTTTTTAGTCATAATTCACAAAAAGGTGTTTTTTTAGACATCCTATCTATAGCCATTGACAGACATTGAACATCTGATTGTTAGAACTTTAAACAACACAAGCACATCTGGACACTATTAATTCGTTTTATTACAATTGGTCATTTGGTTCTGATTATTGCATATCACATAATCAATTTCTAAACAGACCCATGTTCATGTCTTCTGCAAGTTTGGTGGATAAGTTATGTTGGTAATGTTTTAAATTTTCATTTTATTATATTGTTACACCTGGAGTAATAATTTTTCATGATTTATATTTATTATAGCCTACATTAGCACATCTATCAATGATGGTCCTGGATGTTTGACATTAAGATGTCCCATTCCGTCGTGCGGTGCCGCTGTTGGTGTGGACATGGTCAACATGTTGACATCAGACGAAGATAAGACAAAATATCGGCGTTACCTTCTTAGATCTTATATTGAGGACAATAGAAAGGTATACATTTGACCTATTCATTTTAATAAATATGCAAAATTGATGTAAGACGGCATTGCAAGCCGTCACATGTGACACAAGGTGGAAGCAAAAGAAGCTAGATGCATTCTAGCAACGCTTAGGTAAACCCATATGGTAGAAAGTTTATTATCATCTATCAGAAGTTGTCCCATACGTTGCAAAGGGCCTTTATTTATAGGTGATTCTAGAGGCTAAATAATTTAGTTCATACAAGTTGCAAACAAACCAAACTGATTACTACGTATTAATAGATGGACTTTTACTCCTATTTTACGAAACTTTTTGCCTCTTTTTCACCAAAAATCCATTTTGGTCATTTTATTGTTTCCAAAATTGACAAACACTTGAACATCTAATTATTTTAAAAGTGACCCTTTTCTGTAATTTTAGAATTTTTATCTTTTATTCATTGATAGACGAAGTGGTGCCCCGCTCCCGGTTGTGATGGTGCCATTGAGTTTGATCTTGGTAGTGGAAGCTATGATGTAACATGTCATTGCTCGTACAGCTTTTGTTGGAATGTAAGTGCATGTCTTGTTTTACTTAGTTTACAAATAAGTTGTTTTATGTTCTTGCTTCATAGATGACAGTTTTTTCATTCACTGCTATGATTGTAGTGTACAGAAGAAGCTCATCGTCCCGTGAACTGTGAAACCGTGTCCAAGTGGATAATGAAAAACAGCGCAGAGTCTGAAAATATGAATTGGTAAATGTTTTATTTTTTGAAAACTTGAATGTTATATATATTTAGAATGTCATATTGATGTTTGTGTGATGAATTTCAGGATTCTAGCTAATTCTAAGCCTTGTCCAAAGTGTAAACGTCCAATTGAGAAGAACCAAGGTTGTATGCACATGACTTGCAACCCCCCTTGCAAATATGAATTTTGCTGGTAAGATATAGATTTTTATGTTGTGTAGACTGAGGTACTTATCTATACTAGATAAATCCTAGAGGTGGCAAAATGGGCGGGCTGGAAAACGGGCCAAAGCTTTTCACTGGGTTGAACTGGAATATTTTTTAAATCAAAGAAGCATAGTCTTGTAGACAAGTTGTGTCAAGTAGATTATAAAAGTTATGCTATTTTAAATCCAATAATATTTTGAATAAAATGATTTAAGTAGGTCTTGTGGATTAAAGGTCACTTGTGATTTAGATTTTTTTTCTTTTAAGTTTACCAGTTAGAAAAAAGGGTGAACCCGGTGCTTGAAGTAGCTCCCACTTTGCACAGCGATCTGATGTATACAACCTTACCCTACACTTCTGTGTTAGAGGCTTTTCCCACGTCTTGAAAGTTGAACACATGACCTCAAGGCCACAAAGCAACAACATTAGCGGTTGCTCCAAGGTCCACCCTCCTTTTGACCCGTTAGAGTTGAAACATAGCCCAATTGAATTCGTCCTTGCTCACAAGCGAATTGGTTGAAATGATCACCTCTAGTATCTTTCTATGGCGATTTTCTAAACCCCATCGACCTATGCAACAATATTTATAAAATTTTATGCACTGATTATTGTTATACTTCTATGGATACTTGTGACATATAAAGAAAATGTACATGTAGGTTGTGCCTTGGCCAATGGTCTGATCATGGAGAGAGAACTGGTGGTTTTTATGCTTGCAATCGTTACGAGTCTGCAAAGCAGGAGGGAGCTGTAATTAATCCTATCATATTTTGCTGCAACCAGTCAGGATTTTCCATTTCTTTTCTTAAAATCTCAATGGTTGATCACATATTTCCATTTTCACTTGCAGTATGACGAATCTGAACGTCGAAGAGAGATGGCAAAGAATTCTCTCGAGCGATACACTCACTACTATGAACGCTGGGCTACAAATCAATCGGTATGCAGATTGCACAAATTGTTTAACCAGTAATTTTTCTCATTGTTTGGCCACATTTGCATGATTATAATATTCTGCCATGTTTGACTAATGAATAAATGATGTCTGACTACTCTTCATCGTATGATATACAGTTTCATGTTTGTTCTGTTTTCCAATGTCATTTGAATCTTTCAAATCTGTTGGATTCTGCAAGCAATATAAGTGAACCTTAATTTTCTTTTTGGACCTATACGATGCATGTCATGCTATAGGCGTTCACTAACGTGACTCTTTTAGATTCCATCCAATATTTGATCTCTCTTTCTATGATATATTCATTGCAGTACTTTTCCGTGCTCTCAGTCTTGTGCCCATCAACTTTTTGCCACTTTTATATTTTATATCTATTTAAATTGAATTCCTTCTTATCTTATGTAGATTTATGTATATTATATATGATACTTCTTAATTTTACCATGACAGTCGAGGCAAAAAGCGCTTGCGGACTTGAATCAGATGCAAACAGTTCATGTAAGTTGATATATTTATAGCTATTTAAAATGAATGCCTTCTTATCTTTTGTAGATTGTATGTTTTTGCATATTGGAAGATTAAAAAGCAGCATTTTTCGACTATGTATCTTGCAATAGAGAATACAAGTGTAGAGTATAATAGTTTTGGGAAGGCTAGTATATATTGAGCTCTTGAACTCAAACTTCTTTTTAGCATATAATATAACATTTAGACCTCTTTTTTACCTGTAAGTACTATTGTTAGCTGAGTTTGCTTGAGAGAACCCCAGATATAACACTGCTCAATAGCTAAGTTTTCTTAAGAGATAAGAGCACCCACAATGGGTTGCTGAATGATGGAAGTGGCCGAGTGACGGACAATTTATACATCATCTGGATCTCTCAATTGGAGTTATACCATTCACGACTTTTGTTGCTAACCTGTTAAGAAAATACACAAATGTAGCTACTACACCATCTTCCCAAAATATCTCATTGATGTTGGCATCTCTATGATGGTTCTCTTGTCTCACTGAAGCTTCATTATGTTGCTGGATCCAAAACATGGGAAATTACTCCTTGCTGCTGTAGGAAATCTTCAACTCATTTGAAGCATATTGAGTATATTCTTCACCATTGTCAGTTTCAGAACACACAAAGTAGTACCACTTCACATTTTAACAAGTTTCTTGAAAGAAACTAATGAATATTAAAAAATTTAAGGAAATAAACTCAACATGTTTCAATATAATCGTAAATTAAAAGCAGGAAAATGTTATAGAGTATAGACATAGGATTACAGATATTAGATTGCCCAATCTCTAGCTTTTTTATGTTAGATTCTGTCATATAGAAAATTTTACCAGCTTAGGCCTCGACTCAATGCATGATCATAAGTAGGGTTAGTTAATTCAGTATTATTGTTTAATTTGACTGATAATATTCTAATCTTTGATTAATGATTATGCATCATTGGGGTGACCTACATTTCAAAAGTATGTAATATTTGATAGACAATCCAACTCTTGAGAGGTAGGCTCTTTCATAATGATACCCTAGTTCTAAAATAATATCAGTATACTCGAGCATTAAATTATCAAATGTTAATATCTTATATAAAAAGCTATTTAGCTATTAAAAACTATCATTGCCTACTATAACTAATCAACCCTAATTATACTACAGTCTACAGTCTGATGCATAGTTAGAAGGACTAAATGTTGTAGAAGACGGAACCGTTTCTTCAATTCTCCACCATATCTGCTCTTTCCCTCATATCTTTATAAGAATTTGTCAGATTGTAGCAATCTGGCAGATGGTGTAAAGTAGACCCTTTACCTTCAATATGCCACCATCTCTGCTCTTTCTTCTTCTCTTTGTAAGAATTTGTCAAACAATGTAGCAATCTGACAGATGGTGTAAAGTAAACCCTTTACCCTGATTATTGACTTCCAGCTCATTATTAAATTAAAGGGGCATTAGGTTTACAAAATATTATGTGTATATTACTAAATTACATCTTATGCAGTTTACATTTTTTACTTTTTTAGTAATCGGTCAGTATCATTTAAGTTATGTGCTATTTGTGGGATTTTACTGGATATGATTGCTGTTGCTGTCAGTATCATGTAATCCATATGACATGCGATCTATTTTTTTTTGGGAAAAAACATCTGACCCTCCAGTATTTGGTTGATTTTTTACCGATGATTCTTTCTCCACGTGTGGTCATATCAGCTTGCAAAACTTAGTGAGAAGCAGTGCCAACCTGAAACACACTTGAAATTTATCATAGAAGCTTGGTTGCAGGTATACTTACATTATTAATCCATAGTTATTTTTCTATGTTGTTTATATTCATTTGTGCTCATGCTTTTTAGCTGACACCAACTAGCAATTTGGAGGATATTATAAAGGTGGCAAGATGGTTGGGTTGGGTGGGTTGGTGACATTTTAAAACGGGTTAGGGTTGAATTGGTTTTTTACAAGCAAAACTTCATGGTCGAACCGTGTTTGTCAGGCTAACACTTTTTTTTAATATATATCTGCTAGAATAATTAGCACATTAACTGTGATTGCAAAAACAATATCATTACAACACTAATCTTAAATTTTTGAAAGTTTGATTTAGGAGTTTGTATGCATTAACAATTGACTTTAAGCGACTTCAACATGTTTGACCCATTCTTAATTTTCGTATCATTTGAGATAAAACACGACCCTGTCACTCCAAAAAATTGGTTGAATTTGTCATCGCTAGGATTTTATCATGTGTTATTTGTACCTGTACACCGTTCTAATGTTTCTGTGCTCTCCATATCTATTTAATGCTAATATTTTCTTGCTCTAAATGTATAGGCTGATGATACCAGAAATGCTTGTTAATTAATTTTTTCTTTCAACTGATATGATGATTTTCTACTGCAGATAGTTGAATGTAGGCGAGTGTTAAAGTGGACCTATGCATATGGATATTACCTACCTGAGCAAGAAGATGCAAAGAGACAATTTTTTGAGTACTTACAAGGTACGTAGAGACACCCACTTTGTGCATGTAATCTTATAATGTTCGGTAACTGTTTCTGAGATTAAATTGTTTATGGCAGGTGAAGCAGAGGCTGGTCTAGAAAGACTTCATCAATGTGCAGAGAAGGAATTAAATACTTACCTCAATGAAGATGGCTCTCAAGATGATTTTAATAACTTCAGAACAAAGCTGGCTGATTTGACTAGGTAAGGCGAATCCTTTACCTTTTTTCATGATTTAATAATCTCAGTTCGACCCGTTTACTTATTACAATATGATTGTTTTTTCTTGTGCTTTATGTGTCAAATAAAAAACAAATAGCTATAAGGCGAATCCGTCAATGGGTCAAAGACTCAAAGGGGTTGAAAGTAACCTAAACCCATGTCAAACCCCCTACAAAAGACCCTGTTTTAGATACAGAGAAAATAGTGTCTGCAGGTCAACTCGATTTGATCCATACTACACATGCCCCCTTTATGCCCATTTCTTTGGTAGATGTGGCAGAATGGGTGCATTTGGTAACGGGCCATAACTTGTGTTTTTTGGTACCTGAAACATTTTATTTCAATTTGTTTATAAATAGCTAGTGTTAATCATGATTGCAAAAACTATGTTATTACAATGTAAATCTTAGTTTTATGAATAAGCAATGTAAGGGGTTGCATGGATTAGAAAAACACCTTTGGCGACTTTTGATTCGCCCCGTTCCCTTTTTTGCCACTAAATACTATTTGACTCATTTGAGATATCCAAATCTGCCCATTCATAAGTTGATTAACGAATGTTCCATATTGGTCATTGTGCTATTAGAACTTACAAATATATTCATTTAAGTTAAAGGTTTAATTTTTTTGTCTATTTTTATGTAAAAATATGGTGGCATACTTTCTCAAATATTCTGATTGGTTATTGTGTAAAAATGACAAAATTGGACATTATGTATGCAACTTTACTGTCATTAATCTGAATTTTTATGCCTAAAAACATACCTTTTCTTGGCAATTGCGACAGCATCACACGCAACTACTTTGAGAACTTGGTTAGAGCCCTAGAAAACGGTCTAGCAGATGTGGATGCACATGGAGCATCAAGCAACAAAACAAGTACCTCAAAGAACGCTGCAGGAACAAGCAAGTCAAAAGGGACAAAGGGAAAAGGGTCAACCCGGGGTGGAGCCACAAGCCGATCAGATGATTCAAGTGGATGGTCATGCGAGCAGTGTACCTATATGAACTCAAAGACCGCCACTTCTTGCCAGATGTGCCACAACACTCGGTGAAAACGGCTCATTATAACAATTCGGTTCACTTGAACTTCACTATGTATTACCCTCTTGAAGCGAAGATCAACGGGGACTGGTTTGTTGGAAGCCTGCAATTGGTAATGCAGGTGTTGGGTGTATATAGATGCCATCTAGGAATTAAACAGTTGGGTTCGTGGTTTATGGTGGTTTGTTTTTTGTTGACTGGTTCGTGGCTAAAGATGTAGATTCACCGTTCTTTTGAATTGAAGTGTTTGTGGATGATTTGTGCAACGCAAAGTGGGGTTTGTTAATGTTATAATGAAGTTCGTAGAAAAACTTGTTTGTATGCACATGCTATTGCAGGTTTAAATCCCGTTTCGGCCAATTTGTTGGACAACCGAGCCAGGCTCAAGTGCCGAGCGGATTCGTTTCCTGTGTCGTGTCGTAAATGGGTTCACGGGATTGAAAAAAGTCCATTGCGAATATTTAAATTCAGCCTCAGCTTATATTAAAATATCAAGTTATGCTAAATCTCAGATGATATATTTTCACTTGATCTCAAGGCTTGACAAGAAGCCAAGTCTTTATGGGCACACTGTGGGCAGCGGCTTCCGGCTACCCCGCCTAGTAGCCGTGATGTTTGTGGTTTGCCGGAATTAAATAATAGTATTTAATTTAATAATCTATTATTATTATTTTTAACTTAACCTTTTATTTTTAAACTCATTTTCTAATGACTATAAAAATCTATAAGGGTTACATGTTTAATGGCTATAAATCTATAACGTATATATTTAAATCTCTATAAATATCACTTCATAATTTATTTTTTTGGTGTTTAAAATCTATAACTATTTCAAACATTCAAGAAATACTCGAACAATTTCACAATTTGGTTTTAACACCTCCAGAGGATGTCCTGGAAAATTATCCACGCCTTATTGAACTTTCCGTTTTGGTTGAACCTCTACTTTTTGTTTCACCTCCATTGGTTGCTCAGCTTCCTGCTCCGGTTGAACCTCCGACTTCTATGTAAGTGAAGTTATTCAGTGTCGTTCCACAGTGGAGATGTTTGACACAATATACGTCATAGTGTAAGACTTTAAAATAAATACAATTTCTATAATCATGTATTTCAGTTTAACAGGTAATGTTGCTAGTGATAAATGTTTTATAAAATATCCAAATAAGAAAAACCCATATCCAATTAAATAACAACTACATGAAACATTAAGAAATAACAAAACAGAAAAAAGCCACTTAATCCACATTTTAAACAATAAAAGAAGAATGTCAAACTAATAAAAATAAAAAGTAATGATGTGATGAGTTAGACCCAAATGTACTTGCACCATTGGTATTATTAGGTTGCCGGATACCAAACGTACAATTGTGCGCATTATGATCAACACCATGACACTTCAAGCATTTCTTTGATTTCTTTTCGCTTTGACTTATCGTTTGTTCGGGGATTGAATTCAAACGTTTTCAGGACCACATGCTTTAAATCTATTGCCAATAGGGACACATATAGTTTTGTTAGATGGTTGCTTGGACCCGACATATATAGCCATACAATCTTTTGGTCTAGGTCCGGACAAAACTACGGGCAACTAGTCAACTTCTCTACTATTATTCTTGATGTTGTCTCTAAACAAACATAGTTTGTCCATGTTAGAAACCAACTTGTTAACAACGTACTCGGTTGAGAACATGATGTCACGGACAACAACATCGACATCTATCGCAACATCTGGAGACCGTCAAGTGGAACCATAGGGCAGTTGGCGACATTAGGAACAACCTCCTTTGTCCACCTCCTCAATACATATTGCTTTGGAAATTCAAATACATCTGAAAACCTGAGAACGTAAAAAATGTGCTTGCACAACAACCTGTACGTTTCAAATCTACGATAACTACATGACACAGTGACATCCTCTTTCTGAAACATAACCTGACACAATGAAAAACTAATAAATTCTTTCCCTTCCCAATCCTTCTCTATTCTCTAAAGGCTTCGTCAATAAACAAATTACCTTAAGTCCTTAACTCAAGTGTATGTTAAATTGATTACATTTTCCTCGTGGAACACACAGGTAATAAACCTAATATTTTTTATTTTCATGTATGTTTCTAGAAGTAATTATTCTAATCTAGTTTTTTGTAGGTGAGGAGACTTTTGTTGATAAATACCACTATAAAATTAATATAATAACAAATAATATAATAAAAAATATATATGTTTTTTTTTATTCAAACGTAATAACTTTAACATATGATCTGGTGGTGTAAATTGTTTTCTAATTTTTAAAATGTTATTTTTTTGCTTTTAATTTTAGTTTTACACCGCTCCTTTTACATGTTTATTTTTTTGTAGTACGCATGGAAGTCTTTATTATTATTTTTAATCATTTTTTAATTTGATTTAAATCGTTTTTAAAGCGTTTTATTAGTTTTACTTTTAGTTTACGCTGTTATCTTTAAATATCTATTTTTGTGATATATTTAACTAGCCTTTTGACTTTAATGTCGTTGCGTATTTTCTATTTTCGTTTTTACTTACGCTCTAGCAATACCACTATATTATGTACCTGTATTATTCCTAGGTAATGCACATGTAGTAAAATCTAGTTATAATAACAATTTAGAGAGTAAACTCTATTACTCTAAGGATGATAATGTATTTTAGGCATATATGATTTTGTTTTTAGTTAGACTTACTATCCACACGTTGTTGTGGTGATAATATGGATACATAAAGACAGTTGTTAAATGCAACATATATAAAATAGAAATACAACATGATTGCGTAATGACACTAAAATTAGAAGCCAAATGCTTTAAATATCGAATCTAGAATCTAAACGTAACGTTACACGACTCTACTCATTACACCACAAACTTATTTCCTAAATGTGCTACGTTTAGATTAAAAAAAAAACACTAACTCTACCCATTACACCACTACTTAACTCACCTACAAACTACACTTTAACCCACTTAAACTTACAAACACTTTTATTTTGATGCCCATGAACTATTTGTGTAGTTTTCTAACATAACTTAACACTGTGTGAAACTCGAAAGTGGACATAAATAAAATGAGGGAAAAGAACATTAATGTAAAATTTATAAAAGAAAAATTTACCGCTTAAACTCCAATAATATAATAGAAAAAGACAATTATACTCTTTTTAATTTATTATGAATAAACGTGTCATCTATAAATTTTTATCATCATTTTTTAATTTATTATATTATGAAACTATTATTGTTTACCTACCGCCAAAGTTCCGTGTCATGCACGTGACCTAAACGACGGAATTCCCGTTTGCTCCTCCCCGTTTTCACACCACCAGCAAGACTCATCAGCCCAACCGCAAAAGTTATGGTCCGTATTACCCCCACGTTTCCTCCAAATCTACACCCAAACCTACGCTTACAACGTTGACTCCTTTTCCGTTTTGAAATAGTCAAAAGGACACAATCGTCATTAAATTAATATACTCACACCAGCTGCCATTCGTAAACGCAAGTCTGTATACGGAAGCTTCTGTTCTTCGATTTTTGTTGACCTTTGAAAAAACCCTAGAATTTCTGTGCAATTACGACTATTATTTATCCCGTTTCACTTCTCTTCGTTGAATTCGTCGTAGTTCTGCATCGAAGGACCGTGATTCATCTCGCTGATTGTTGTTTTGGTATGTCTCTTCTCGTTGATCTTATCAGTTTTGATAATTCTGTTTGTTTCTGTATGAGATTTTGTAAAATTATTATTTGATGATTGGTTTACCTATGCTGAACTTACCTGTTAATGGAACTAACTGATTGAGAAGTTGATTTTGTGAATTGTGATATTTATCGGTTAGGTTTAGCACAAGTGGTTCGATGTTTGTTCTAGTTTTAGGGAATTGGATCGTGTTTTGCTCTAATAGTTTGTTTCGTTGTGGAATTTCGAACATAATGTGCTATTTTACACTCTGTTATTGGTGTGGTAATTTGTAAACATTAGCTTTAGCTCATTTTTACAGTAATTAACGTCATGAAATATGATTGTTTGGAAATTGTGGAGTTAGAGATGTGTTTTGATCATCGATGAATCTTCAACATGCCCTAATTTACAGTCTATCGGGATTGGGGTCACTGGTTCAATGGGTTGTATAACGTGTCTGTTTGAATGTTTGAAGTTTGATATCCATTGAATTTGAATTTTCTTTCCTTACTGCTTCTAAATATCCTGATCAAGTGCTGGTGGTTGCAGGTATTTTTCTAAAAGAATTCAGATATTCTAGTATTTTTCTAGAATGCGTGCACCATCACTGTTTAAACAATGCCTGCCTGGTTTGTTGCCCCATGATCGGGTAGGTAATAGTATGTCTCTTGTATCTGATAAAGAGGTGCACATGCCTTCTCCGGCTGTCGAAATTCTACCCTCTAAGGTACTTCTAACACTTTCAGGCTTAAAGTATATGTTTAACATAACTTCCTGTTACTCTAAATACTTAAGTGCCTATTACTCTCCTCCATGCAGATGGGATATCCCTACAGATATGCTGGGGAGAACATGGACTGGCAAGGAGTGAACCTCCTCAAGGTACATTATTTGTCCTCTTCTGTTATCAATTTAGCTGTTCATTTATCAGGTTCTTGGTAATTTTCACAAGATAACTTCCTTTATGGTTGACTAGATGATTAAATGATTACACTGGCTGACTGGCATGAAAGAAGAAGAAATCTCATGGGTTATTGTCACATATGTTTTTGGGTGTTGACTACTGTGTACAGATATCATGACTACCTTGCTGTATTAATAATTGGCCTCCAATAGTTGTACAATGTGTTCTCCATCACTATTATTTCTTCAGAGCAGTCATACATAATGTAACATATTTGTTGAGTTAGTAATCAAGTTGAATTTTCCCCGACCCTTATGTAGGTTAAATGCTTATAGATCAGATTTGTTGATAGTAAAAGATCTACGTCAATAAATTGTTTCTAAGTAGAGTGTGTAAGAGTGATTAATGGTTCCCCTGAATTTCTATGCAGGTAAGAGTTAGTGTCTCAGATATTATTGGTTCAGAGTTGATTTCATCAAAGCCTGATGGTAAGTACCATCTTGCACCAGTTTTTAGTTACGAGTGCACTTAATTCTGCAGCAACATGGACATTAGAGTTGTTAAATTTGGAAAAGTGAATGGCCGTATTTTTTTGATGTATTTGAGTTTCCTAGAATCTAACTTAATTTTGTTGCAGCATCTTTGAAATCCTGGGAGAGCTCATTGGATCTTGTTAACATTCTTAAGCATGAGATTAAGGATGGACAATTGAGCTTTAGAGGAAAAAGGGTGCTTGAGGTATACTCTGGTTTTTGCTAAAAACATAAACTTCTGAGGCTAGCTATCACCTTTTGACTTTTGTTACCCGTAATATGCACATTGGGCATTCTGAATGACATGGGAGTAGATGGTTGTGATTCTGTAACACTACATTAATTATATGATTTTCCCTATACACCACATCATGATTACCCTATGATAGTGATGCCATTTTACAAGTTATCCTTTATGGTAGTCCGCATTATAGATTTATAATTCTTCTCTTTTCTGCTTTTCCAGCTTAGTTGTGGCTATGGAGTCCCAGGGATATTTGCTTGTCTGAAGGTATATCAGTTATGCTCTTATTCTTGTCAATTCTTCCTACAGGTGTCAGTTTCAACCTATTTGCTAATGAATGGGTAGATTTGGGTTGTAATACATCTAAAACTGGTCAAAACTAAAAGTTAGCTAAAGGGGAACATGTCAAATGGGCCGAACGGGTTATAGATTGGTTAAAGTCCATTCTTAATGAATAGAACCTTCTGAATTATTTTTATTTGAGGATTCATATTTTTATTACGATTGTTTTTGTAATCATAGTTGACCCATTCATTATCTGTACAAAATTTTAAAAATGGACAAAAAAGTGTTAGCAATTCAACTCAACCTGACCCAGTGTTTTTACTCTTTCAACCCAAACCCGTTACCGGACCCTCCCATTTTACCAATTTTTTAATTCTTTGTTTTCCTTATCTTCATTGGATGTGTGTATTAGCACTCGAAATCTTGACGTTAAAGCTCAGTCATAGCATTATATTATAGAACTAAAACAAACTTCTTTTTATATGTTCTCCAATTTGTAATGCATTGCAGGGAGCTTCAACAGTACACTTTCAAGATTTGAGTGCAGAAACTATACGATGCACAACTATCCCAAATGTTATGGCCAATCTTGAGCAGGCCCGGGAAAGACAGAGCCAACAGCATGAAAGTCCCCTTACTCCATCGAGGCAAATGCTTTCTCCTATAGTTCACTTTTATGCTGGAGAATGGGAAGAACTTTCTGGGGTCTTATCTGTTGTGAAGAACAATGTTCCAGAAGTTTCACCGACAATGAACCTTAGCTTCTCAGAGGAAGATTTTATGGATGCGTATAGCAGTCATGATGGTAGCATCAATGGTCATGAAAGTTCCTCTAGACAATCAAGGAGGCTTTCTGGAAGTAGAGTGTGGGAGAGGGCTAATGACACAGATATTGGAGGAGGATATGATGTCATATTGATGACTGTTATTCCTCATTCAGTAACATCTTTGAAAAAGCTGTATGCACTAATTAAAAAGGTTAGTTTTGTTACTTTCTATTGCTTTTATTTGGTGAGAGAGGATAAATGTATATATTTGACAGAAGTTTTACATTTAAGTAGGTGATAACTTAGCTGAAAGATATAGAAATAACACTTATCATTTCAGAAAATTTCCTAAACAAGATATGTTAAAAATCTGTGATTTTGGTGGTTTCGGGAGTTTTCGATGATTGTTATTGTAGTTTTCCTTCAATCATAGTATCCTTTTCTTAGAAAATATAGACAAAGATAAACCAGTAAATAATAGCACTCCAGTTGTTTTTATCAACTTTTATAAAGTTAAGGAGACGGGTAGTAAAAGTAAAATTAGACAATGTCTTAGTTTCAAATACCTTAAAAGGTTCTATGTAGGCAGTTCTTTGTGATCTTGCTGTTTAGTGTTTACTGAATGGCTGAATCATATTTTTTCATTACTTATCTCATTTTTTAATAAAATGATTTACAACTTACAAGGTTATATGCATTAAATGTATAGAGTCAACTTTGACCCAGGTGACCTGTTTCCTTTTAAGGTAATCTTTTTTCATTATAACCACATAACCCATTAAAGATTAAATATAACTCAAGTCTACCCATTTAGAAGTAAACCGGTAGAAATTGCTACCTCTAGTTAACCATTCAGTTAGTAGGTGCCACTTTATCTCTAGAGCTGTAGTAGTTTAAACTCTAGATCCCAATCAAAAAAGAGTTATTGTTACTAAACAGGCAACTCGATTCTTATATATAGGTTTGGTACCAATTACAATATGACCAATATATTTTATACCCTAATTTTCATTACACAAAATTCGTTCCGACTTTAAATTCGCCGGTTGTCTTCACGCAGTGTTTGAAGCCTCCTTATGGAGTATTATTTGTTGCCACAAGAAAACATTATGTTGGCTTCAACAACACCACACGACTGTTGAGGAGTCTGGTAGATGAGGAGGGTATTTTTGGAGCTCATTTAATTAAAGTAACGACAGACACAGAAATATGGAAGTTCTTTCTCAAATAATCAAACATCCACAGGAAACAACCAGTAAGAATACTATTAGATTGTTAATCTTTTATTTTTTTAACCGTTATCGCCTTCATTAAATTTACACGTCTAGGGTACTTTGCTTATATGTTCAGCTTATAATTAATATATGTATCGCCTTCATTAAATAAACGATACTAGGCTTCCAATTATGTTGCCTCCAATATCTCTTAATTTTTTGTATCTGTACATTGTAATACTCAATTGATACTATTAGTTATGTTGTTAATACAATCGCAGTATTTTCCCCTTATTTATAAAGATCTATAATACAAATTTCTGACGAGTAATATTGATTATTTCACATCTTTGATGATGCCATGTTTCATCATGTTTGATATATTTTAGTAATTTATAAGCATGCATAGGTTATAAGGGTTAGGGGTCTTGATGAAGTGTAATATAGGCTGCATTTGGAAAGTGCCAAGGCAAAACCTCGTCCCCTATCTTTAAGAAAGTGGCACGGTGGTAAGCGCTTGAGTCTCTCTAGCAGAGGTCTCGGGTTCGAATCTAGCTTCCACTTGTTTTCTGCCTTTAACCCCCTTAAAGGCAACTTGCTAGCACAATCTGCGATTTACCTGATCTTGTTGGTTAGCAGGGTATTAACGAGGTTATATGAGTTTTCCGTTAATGGACTCTCATGGTTACAGAAAAAAACCTCTTATGAAGGATACTCCCCTATACTCTCATGATCTCATCAACACATTCTAGTACATTCCCTTTAAGGATCATCTTGTTCCTCAATTATGAAAATATCATCTCCGTACTTAACTGGCCAGTCTACCTGTCACGAGCTCCAGAATCGGAATCCAAAACCATAAACATCGCATTTTCTCGCTGACCAGTAGGCAAATTCAAATTTCAGATCCAGGTCAACCACCAAGGCTCTTTCTAGTAATGCATTACTCAGCATGCTAATGCATTATACGAAAGATCCAACATTTCTATCCTGGTCAACAACCAAAGATCTGTAGCAACCACAAAACCAAAGAAAATGCTGGCTTATAGAAAGATTTAGATTGGTACATTGAGAGTGAATTAGGAATTCTCAATAACGAGAGTACTCAAAGAGATGAACAACATAAGAAAATATCTTCAAGAACGGGTCGTGATAACCAGTTTTCAGATGAATCAAGAAACTTTATCTTCCCTTGGTTGGTTAATGATGACCGAAATATCGTTATGCAAAAGATTAAGATTTTGCAGATTATCGAGGACTGATAATTGAAGATTAAGGTTCCTGTAAAGGTGTTATGAGCAGATTGTGAAGCTTTTTGAGGCCCTCTACTGATCTTTGGTAACCGATTTTAACCGTTTAGTGACAGCTCGATCAGCATGTTATGAACTTCCAAGAACATGGGAAGTTTGCATCCTGATTCCATGTTGATAGATGTGATGATGTCTCAATAATGTCTAGCTCAGAGTCTCTTTACCTTTTACCGGTTCAACTGGTTCAACACTTAAAATGGTGCAGAAGTTAGCCCCTCAAACTGTTTTGTTATTAAAGTCCTTCAATTAAACAATACATGTAAATGTTATTAAAAAGTAATGTTTAGAACATTCACATCCCATTCTCTATCTCCATTTTTTAAAAGCCATTATTCTTTAAATTTATATTAATATTTTAGTAAACTTTTCACAATTCATTCTCCATCTTTATCTTTATATTCTTTTTTATTCCTTTTTTTTCTTTTTTAATGCTTCATTCTTCATCTTTATCTCTGTATTCTTTTTTATTCCTTTTTTTTTCTTTTAAATGCTTGAGGTAAAAAATCACAATTCTTAAGGTGCAAACATTAATGCTTGAGATTCATTCTCCCTCTAAAAGTTGGAGATGTGAATGGTGAAGTTCGATATATGGAGAATCACTAAATTTGAACCTTCGTATTTTGAAGATGGAGATAGAGATTGGAATGGAGAAGAAAAAGATAGGAAAACTACAAAATTTAGAGATAGAGATAAATATGAAAAATTGGTTGTAAAATTTAGAGTTTTGTTGTTATTTCTTTATTTTTTAACTCCATCTTTTAGAACATTTATAATGGATTCTCTATTTTTAACTCCACATAGAGTTTTTTTCTTATTTTCTTCTCCATTGGAATCTTCATCTTCATTTCCATTTTTGTCTCTATAATATAGAGTTTGATAAATGAAGACTATCTAAGTATGGAGAATCATATCTGTAAACTCTAAAACTTTTTGTGAGTGTTTAAGAAAAAATTATAATAAAATAATTGTTTACGAAAGAGATAGATATGGAGAATGAGATGTGTTAGATTATACAAAAGGTAGGATATTTGGTTAAATAATAGAGATGAAGATGGAGATTCCATTGTGAATGCTCTAAATGCTCTTATTAAAGTCTTTTAAAATACAAATATTTGTGAGTTCTTAATAATATCATTTTTAACTCTTAAATTAGTCAAAGTTTAATAAATTAACATTAGAACTTTAATTAAAAAAATACCAATCTTATTTTTAACTCTTAAATTATTCATGTCCGTTTGTTTAGTCAAGGACTCAAGGGTGCTTTAAGTGTAATTTAAACGAAGTTAGGGCTTTAGGCCTCTACTTTAATAGGGTCCCCAATTTATAAAATAAAAAAAATTAAAGTTATATGGTTTGAACATTGTATAATCTAACAACCATATGAGTGATATATGTTAGAAAAAGCTTTTAGATTTATAGTTCGCTTTGGACCTCTAAAATTATTAAGACATCCCTGCATTTAGTGTTAGCAAAAAAAAAAAAAACACGAACCAGCAACGAGTTTGCGTTCGTTTAGAGAAATGGAATTGTTTGTTTTCATATATATTCGATGATACACTACTGAATATAACCATCCCTTTATTTAAAACTAGATTTTACTACCCGTACGTTGTTGCGGACACAATATGACATACAAAACAGTTGCATTGTATTGTTATAACGATACGTAATGAAAACACGAAAAAAAAATGTGCAACGCAAAACGCTTAAACCAAAAGTTATGTTATACGACTATACTTAAGAAAATCTATGTATACCTATTACACCACAAACAAAACACCAACTCATTTTCTAAGCTCACACGGCTATACCATTATACGATTAAATCATGTGTTAAATTAGTTCCGTATAGAATATTAAAGTTTTATAAATTCTCCTTTTTACCTACTTTTTTCTATAGTTGTTACCTTAATTTTATTATTTATATCCCAATTGTTTTCCGTTCAAGACTTTTCATAAAATCAAGTTTCTCTCAAAAAAGAGCAAGTGCCTCTGCTTTTAGATTTGTTTGTCTCACAATCTCACATACATAATATCTTTAACTATTCACTTAATAACAATTATTAGTGTTATCATCACACATTTCTCTCACATACATAATTCCTTTTAACTATTCACAATTAGTTTTATCATCACTTTTAACTATTCACATAATATCAATTATTAGTTTTATCATCATAGATACTTTTATAATAATTTCAATATATGAAAATAGTTTAATATATTTTTTGATTTCTATCATGTATATGTGAATTCATATCTAAAAAATAACTTTAATATATTGAATTATATTAATATATTTTTTGATTTCTATCATGTGTCATTCATCTCTCAATAGGATCACCATTAATTCAATGATCTCATTCTTTTATTTTAAATATAATCTTTAAAAATAATTTTTTTTTTATAAAATAGTACTCGGATTATTGGTTTGGTTGTTGTTCCAGATCAAACTGAAACAAGAACCAATCTTTCAAACGCAATAGAGCCAAAAACCAAACCAAACTAAACATAGCCGGTTCCAGCCCCCATCCGTTCTCTCGGTCGAGACATCAAAAAAGATCATTAACCAAAATCTTGAAAGAAAGTTGCCATCAATGGCAGCATAAGCCAACCATAACTTCAAAGATTTTCGCTATACATTTCCTTTCATGGAAGTTAGATGGTACTTGGTCTCTTCCGAAAAACATAAACAAACAAACTCGACTTATTTTAGGACAACTATCAGATGCTGCTACACAAATGAATCAAGATACCCATACCTATGTCGTTTATTGAACTGTAGCAAGCTGGCGTAAGTCCGGTCCCACACTCCAATGTAAAGCGTATCATCATCGGGACTAAGAGAAACACCTGATATTTCCCCAAAGAAATCAATTTCTTGCCTTTTTTCATAGTTTAAGTTGGTGTTATAGACATGAACAAAGTCTGCAGGTTCTGCAACCACCAAAAACTGCCCGTCTGATGAGAAACGGACCGATCGAACCGCACCCATGTTGCCTTTTAGTATTGAAACCGGGTTTGAAAGATTTCTTAAATCCCATACCCTACAAGTCTTGTCTTGATTGCCTGTAGCGAAGATTCTGCCATCTGGGTGCCATGCAGATGCGAAGGAGTAGTCCAGGTGGCCTTCCACTGTGTCAACCGTCTGCCAAGAAATTATGAGTTGCAATGCGACAAGTAGGATGTAATTATTTAAAAAAAGAAGATATGGAAAATAAAAATGGGAGTTGAAATAATATATTTATATCCACAATTTCTTGCCTTTCCACTTGTAGAGTCTACAAGCAATCCATCAAGATGATCACCGACTACAGCTATGAGTTTGCGATCTGGGCTCAAGGATGTATGCTGCAACCAGAAAAAAAATAATACAAACGGGTTGATTTGGGCTATGTATTATCTCACACGTGTTAACTGAGTTAGCTAAGAGATTTAAGTTAAATAGGAAACAAGTCAAATGGGTTGAAAGTTATGAGAGATGTATTCAAACGCATAAAACATTCCAGATTATCATTGCAATTAAAATCTTTCATAATAACACTTAACACGGTCATTATCTATAGAACTTTAAAAACAGAAAGAATAAGAAAGTGCTTCTAGGTACGCCAAATCCAACTCAAATCATTATGGTCCGTACTAAAAAAAATGCACTTTTGACCCACTTTTGACCCACTTTTGACCCACTTTAACCCCTGAACCAACCCGCCCACACCACCCTTTTTAAGAAACTCACATTCACTGGCCAGGGAAAGCGGAAATGGTTCACAAGCTGAAACCCATCCATATCATATTCCCTCACACCACAATCGTTGTTTGACGCCATAAAATGCATTCCACCACTACAAAGTGACAAGAATAATAAAAAGTCAACACACTGAGTGACAATAGTATGCTTAGTAGTATATATATATACATCATGATTCATAATGACCTCAAGGCATCATATATCTCAATAGCATTTGTTATGGCATTGTCTTCATAAGTCGTTCTTGTACAAAAGCTAACTCCCTGTTTATCCAATCTCTGCATCATTCCATAACACACGCAGATTACATACGAGTGGACAGTAAATTAGTAATTCCAAATAGAAATTAACTCCATTTAAATAGTGGAAATTTTCCATTAACAGGCACATAAAATAGAGATGTCAACTGTGCATATGGTATAAATTTTAATATTTTTGGATGTTGAATACAGTGCTTCCTTATTAAGATTTAGTTCAAATGTTTTGGCAGCTTACCATTATTATGAAAATACATAATTAATTGATTCAGAGACATTTTGGATTTAGATGATTCTCCGTCTAAAAACATTTCAGGCTGGTTCAAGATACGTAATCCTTACCGACAAAAACATTTGATATTAACTTAAGACCTACATATTCCCTATAAGAACTCTACATTTAATAATTGCGTCAAATTTCTGAGATTATTATTTTAGCTCAAGAAGCAACACATGCAAGAACCATATTGCTGGACCGATTAATGTTGCTACATTCCTATACAAGGAAGAAAATATACGTAAATGTTTCTGGTTGGAATAGTTTTGTCGCTACCCGCTGTCGGCTGTTCGCCACTTAACATAGATTTGGAAGCAAATAAAACACAGGCCCGCCGATATTCCAAATCAGCATGCATTATTAGTCATCCAAAATTCGAATCACAGATATGAAGATTCTAGACATAATATTTATCCAAATTAAACTCATTACCCTATATTCGAGCTAAATATACATGTAAAGAACTTTTGAATATTTGATCAAATTACCTTACAAGCAAGCTCTCCTTGGAAACCTCCAGCAACCAGAAAATCATCATTGACTGCTAATGTACTGATCTGAGTTTGTGTAAATCCTTCCAACAAACTTCCAGCATGTTTCTGAGGGTTCAAAATAAGTATTAACACAGTGGAATCTCAGTAAGATTTATAAATAAATATCAGGACCGCCACAATCAAAATAAAGTACCTCAGTAGGTGCTACGTGCCCAGAAAAATTAAGGATTTCTGTTAAGTTTTGTGATAATGATGACCAGTGCATGATTGAGTAGTTAGACATGAGATACACATCATGCTTTGAGGTAGCCCACACCAAGTTCCTTAGCTGTACATAATACAAAATGTTTGAAAACAGCAGACACATTTTTAGGGCTGATTAATACAACTCACATGACTTAAAGAAACGAATGTAATGGTGCACACCTGAAAATGAAGAATCGTAGGCTTCACTGCTCTTGAATTATGAAAGAACTCGTAGTAGTTACCACCCTTCGACTTTTGTTTGCATATCTGCACACGTAAAAAGTTGCCACGATATCAAAAGGGGATCAATAATCATTTATATGCATATATATATATATATATACAAGCAACATGATTGTATACCTTATCGATAGCATCACCCGATAAGGGGATGTTTTCATAGTTTCTGTATTGTTCGAGCCTTGTACGTCTATAACTTTCCCTTGTTATATTCAATCTTTCCCATGGAATGCCCTGAATATCTTTCCCGGCTCTTGCTTGAGCAGAGGATGTATCCGTTACCTTTGTAAGCTATTGACCATTAAAAACTTTGAATATCAAGCATATAAACACAACATCTAAAGCCAGATCTCGGATTAAACATAATTTTAACAAGTGCAATATCGGTAACTTAATAGCAAAAAAAAAGAAGAATGAAATTAGACTGACCATATCATAATCATCAAGATTTTGATCTCCACCGCCGTTTTCTTCTTCATCCACATCATCTAGAAAATCCGACATGCTCCCGTCTTCTGCCATGTAATCTATTTGATCAGCCTCGTTATGCCGCATCCAATCAAGCACGAGTTAAGATGCTTTCTTCTCCATCAATGATCAAACAATCTATGCAAGTGGTATAGACAGCCAAAAGGATATGCAATTAGCTTCCTGATGAGGAACTCACCCAAAGGGAACACTAAATTAAGTATTCAGAAACATAGCAATTGAAACCCAGCTCTAAAAAACAAAATTCACAAATTCAACTTTGGTAAATTGCAACCAAATCATCCATTTACAAGAAACAATCTACAGCAAAAGCAAACACACAAACAAATAATGAAACAAAAAATAGTATCTTACATTGGGGCATAAAAACAAACAGTTGGTGTGCATGATAACTTAACACCTACAATTCCTTCCAAAAAGGGTAAAATAAGACCAATTTCATTGATTTAACTACCGTTCACGAAACCCTAATTGGTGAATTAACAGAACAAAATCATGAATGGGGAAACCCTACTCAAATTGCTGAAATTTACGATCGAAAACAAACAAACCCAGAAAGGGGAAACAAGTGAAATCAAAACAGTAAGTAAAGCGAAGGTGTAAATTAGTTGATAGAGCAGAGATTACGGGAGAAGCGGTGTGAAGAAGATCTTTTTGTGTTCTTGTTTTGTGCAAAAGATTTAGCGGCATCAATCAGCTCAATCTCTCCTCCAGTTTTGTGTTAAAGAAAAGGAGAAATGAAAGGTAAAACCCCACAAGTCTATCTCCTCATTAATCCTCCATCTACTCTAATTAAAAATGATGGATGTATTATGTATTATACAAGTTGGTCGACCCGCGCTTCGCCGCGGAGTCCGACCATTTTAAAAACCGGTTAGTCAAACGATTATGGATTTGATACTTGTAGACCCACAACAAACATCAATCAAATTCAGGATATTCAATATGTAAACCGAAAAATAAAGCGACAATAGAAGTGTAAATTTGATGCCCATTTTCATCAGACAACAATCATTTCCATTTTTTAGAACTCTTTTTTTCTTCCTTTACCACATTTTGATCATCATCAGCAGTTTCTTCAGCACATGCCTCCTGTTCTTTCCTTTTTTTTCTTCTTATCTTTGGGTTTTTTCTTGGACTCGTTTACCTCCAAATCATCCACAGGCTTCTTTACTTCTTCTGACTTTGTTTCTTTAACTTCATCACCAGAGGCCGAATCATGTTTGCTTTTCTTCTTCTTTTTTGCTTTAGTTTCTGATTCAACAACCACATTATCTTCAGTCTGACAGCTGCATAACAAAAAAACCCATTATTCACATTGTTCAAATATTACTTTACATCTATGAGTGTTATTAGGGTTACATTATGGATCCTTTAATTATGATCAAAGATACATGCAAAAAAAATTACAGAACAACATTTTTTTCTTGTCATCTTTACCTGGCATTTGTGTATTTGCTGTATGTGTCCTCCAAATTAACCGAAGAAGCCTTCCACGTGTCATTCTGCACAAAAAGCAGGATCATCAAAATTTCAAGCTTCAGAGTTAAACCCACATAAAGGCTTCACCACAAAATCAGCATTAGACTATAGACCAGAAAGGAATAAAAACTATTAATGGAACACAAATTCTAATTAAAATACACAAAAGAAAACAAAATGAACTCCAAAATATGTGTCTAAAACACATTGAAAACGAATAAAGTAGGACTCACATGAATCTCGGTAAAAACAAAACTTGGTTTAAAAAAGCCCGATGTGTTCCGATGCTATTTACAACCATAAGTTGGTGGCGGCGGCAACGCTGGAGGATTTGACACACCATGATCAATCTTTGATATGTTTTATAAACCAAAAAAGCACCTTATTGGCTCGTTTGACTGAAACACACCCACAGTTAATTTGGTTTTAAACCAAATCACACAGCTTATGGGTCATTAGACCAAAAAAAAACATCACAAACTCACATTAGTTTCGTTAAAGCCAAACATAGCATAACATGCCATTAGAGCCAAAACACACCTTGATTTGATTGAAATGCAAAACACACACCATAATGGGCCATAAGACTAAAAAAAGCATAAACGCAACAAAGAACTTCATAGCAAACTTCGAGTATTTGCTTCATATTTCTTTTGCGGCTTTGTGCGACCTCTACTGGCCACCACAACCATCCATTTACCAAGAACAACCATAAACCATCCAACCTTCAATCAGAACATCATCACCCGTCACCTACTTCATCTATATCAATTTAGTCCAAAACATAAATAAAAAATTACAACCACAATGGATTTGATGAGCTAGAACTAAAAGAAAATATAGGGAAAACCCCTAAAATGTAAACCCTTACCAAGTGGAAGCTGGAGTAACGATTTCAGGGGTCTCCGGAGTTACCGTCGTCACCGACCACCTCTCGAGCCCCAGTTTCCGTCGCTGATTGGTTGGATTCGAACAGGAGGGGGAGAAAATTTTTTTGAACCAATTACATGTTCATAATCTAAAAAAAAAGGAAGAAAGGTAACAGGGAGCTTACTTCATTGATAACATGCCAGACTTTTAAAGTTGTAGAAATGTTGATCAGCTTCAAACTTTCCACTTCTTCCATAGCAGGCATATCAATATGATGTTTCAAGCATTATAATCAAAGGTTGTTTTTCAACAATTTAATACAAATCAGCACCCAAATCAGAAATACAATTAATTCAAAAATCTAGAAAACAAAATCAGTGATTAAATCAGGTATATAAATAACAAAAATTGAGTTGGTCTCATCAAGGTTTCTTATACAAAGCTAAACAATGCAAACCTTTACCTTGTCTATCCTTGTTGTATTTTAACCTGAAAAAGGTCTTCCACACTATTCTCTAACTACAATACTATGTTAGAGGTTTAGAAACTAACTCAGTTTTTGCAAAAAAAAAAAACATACCTTGGGAAGCAATTCCAACATCTGAACATAGCCATCTTCTCTAGATCTGTTACTCGTTGATGCAGAGAACCCTTTCATCTCGAAGAACCTTGGCAAAACAAATGACAAACAAATGTAATCAGCAGTGAAGAACGTCAAAGTACTTCAACCGGCCACAGAAATGTAGGTATACAAACAGTAAATCGATCGTTCGCAAAACCCCAAATCGATCGTTCCAATTAACAAAAAAAAAGGTAACAAAATTACCAGATGCTGCAATCGACCGGAACAATGGATGAAAGGCATGAATTAATTAATTAATTTCCTAGAGATGAACTTTGATGTTTCATAAAGGGAACAGAAGGGGAAAAATCAAAAACATGCAAACAGGCTAGATCTACCACTTATGATGAGACTGGATCATATCTTGACTTGGTCGACTAATCAAAAGTTTGTGGATAGAATTATAATGACATGAAACATTAAGTGACACAAATACTGACATGAAACATAACGAAATCAAAGAAAATTGGAAAATTCTTAGTTCCACCGTACCTCAAGAACGACAGAAAGGTGAAACGATGGCGCCGATCTGAGCTGACGATGAGATGGGTCCATGGAGGTTCATCTGACGTATCATCCTAAAAATTTGACATTAAAAGTTGAAGCGACAATTTAAGGTTCAAAATCAAATCGGAACTCATACCTGAGCCGAGAAACCCTAATTACAACGGCGATTAGCCAGAGACGACATCCCATCGGCCACAAAACCGCCCAAAAAAGAATTCTGCAATGGCTTCGTAGTCACATGATGACGGCGTCTAGCAGTACCACAAAATTAAAATCGAATACAACCAATGCCACTGATGTTCCTTGATGCAGAGTGAAGTAACCCTAAAGGGGTGAAATTGGGGCAGATCTAACCAACAATCGAAACATACCTGCTGAAAGAAATGACGGAGAGGGCTGCGAGATAAAGTAGCAATTTGGAAGATGATCAGATGGTGATGAAAAGAGGTTGACTGAGGAGTAAGGACGAAGGAAGAGGATGCGTGTGAATTTTGAGAAATCTTGTGAAGATAGGGCTCTGCTGTACTTGGAACAGTGTAGAGCATGGCCGCATCCTTCGATGATGTGTTGAGGAGGAGAGTAGGTGGTGCGATGTACATTCAAACACACAACCGAAGTAAAGGTGTAGGGCCGGCCAACAAAAAGAGAAAAGAAGTTGTAAACCATGCATAATAAATTGTAAACTCGGGGTAGGCTTCTCCATCTTGTACATGAGGCTGTAAAACTTGTAAGATGTGCCTAAAGATGGTACATTGTGCAGCAGTGGTTGTACCACATGTTGTCTTTTGTTAATATAGGGTAATAAATCTATAAATATATACAATATAATGTTATATCATATAATGTTATATCATATCATCATATGAATATCATATGATGTAATATGTAATACGTAATAAATATGACTAAGTGGGGTGTTCGTGCGATAAAGGGTGGAATATAAAATTAGCACTGACACAGATAAACGGTTGAACAATTAACTGAGAGTATATTACTGTAATTAGCACGGTTCTTGTATGGAGATGAACAACAATTAATTAGGAATGTATTTTAGTCATAAGTTATTCGTAAATTTGGTATTTTTCCTATTAAAAAAATATTTATAAATTATTTATAGGTTTATTATACAATTAATGAGGTGATGGTAATTTACATGTTTACTCTTTAAAATCTCTTAAATTTTGAATAAAATTTACATTAAGATATAGTTTAGATAACTTAAAATTTTTCATTATTATTGATTTTCCTACAATTCTATTTGGTTAAATATTATACTCTTTAAATTTTTGTCACCGACTAAAATGATAAAACAAACAGGAATCAAAATGACTGAAATGATAAATAAAAAAAAAGAAAACCAAATAGAATTGTAGGAAAATCAATAATAATGAAAATCATGATTAAAAAAAAATTAACATGGAAATTGCAACGTTAAACATCAAAAGGATCATTTGAGGCATGACAACTTTTTAAGGGTATGCGATATAAGACCATATAAGTGGAGAATTTATTTTTTAAACGAAATATATGACGATTTTGTAACCACGTAATCATCTTCTTTTTGCTCTTTTTGATATGTTGATACTCTGACAAACACTACATATGAATATATAGTTGTTATGGTTATTTACTTGAAATTACTTTTGTATTAAACATGTCCCATACTTTTTCTTTTGTTTTTAAAATTTAAAGAAAATTTCTTGTTTTAACAACCACAAAGCACCACCAAACACTTCTATAATTGTATTAACTTCTTTATTTTCAAGCGAATCTAATCAAATTTGTTCATCTTTTGAACCCTAATCTCCCTAAACACCTTTACAATTGTAATATTAGTAGTAAACTACACCAAACTTCTTTAAACACCTTTACAATTGTAATATTAATAGTAATCATGCAAGTTATATTAATAATCACACACGGTACATTTAATAATAACTCAAACTATATTTCATAATCAGACAAATTATATTGCATAATCACGTAAGGTTACGAAGACACATAGACGAGTTCTAAAAAAAATTAAAAAATTATAGCAATACTATACTCGAATTAAAGAAATGCTTGATTTTATGGTGTAATTTAAAAAAAATGATGTCATATAAGAAAGTTATAGACGTTTAAAAAAGTTGCGGAAACTTAAAATGACAAGTAGAAAGACACAATAACGAGTACTAGACATAATGACACAATGATGCAATGACGCACTACGACTTCGAAAGAGAATTTTTTTATTTTGTATATAGTAACACTTTACACGTTTTAAAAATAAAAAACACTCGTTTTTATGGTGTAATTTAAACAAAAATAATGGCGTATATAAAAATATGAATGTTTAAAAAATAAGAAAACTTGATAAAAAGTTAACAAAAATAGCTAAAATTAAAATACTCCTTTAAAAATTATAAAAAGACATTTGTTATCCCAGAAGACCTTCTTAACCTTCATAGAAAACTAGAACTTGTTATTTGAATATTTCTCGATTATCTTTTTAATTAGAAAAGCATTCATATACCATCAAATTATCCTCTTTAAAAACGAAATGTCAGGTTTAGTGTAAGAGAAAACATAAAAAGATTATAATTAATTAATTTCTATTTTTCTCTGTATATATATATTTATTAATTTATTAGTAATATTAAGAATTATTGCAATATATTTATGACATTAAGTTTGATTCATGAGTCTTCCGGATATAAATGATATTAAGTGGCAATATAATTTTATAGAATTCATGTCTTATTCTTTATTTTTATCTTTAAAAATTATTATTTCAAATTAATATTAATATTGTATTCACTATTTCCTATCTCATTTTCCATTTTTACAATCACTAAAATCCTAGATCATAATTTTTTAATTTTGAAGATGGAGATAAAGAAAAAAATATAAGAAATCTTTAAATTTAGCACCATGTTATCTTTTTAAATACCTCTTTGTTCCTTTTTAAATTATTTTTCTCTTTTATTACTCAAATCTACTCACAAAAAATATAAAATAATAAATATGAAGTTGAATAGTAATTCATAGGTACACGTAATCATTTTTCTTTTACTTCAAATTATAAGAATAAAGTACAAGGATATGAAATATGATAGAGTGAATTTTTAGTGATTTTATTTATAATTCAACGAAAACGATAAAGATAGAGTATGATTTGTGAATATTCTAAGTGCTCTTGACATTAGTGTTTATTCTCAATATTACAATTAGGCTATTCGTAATAGCGGCGTCACATTTTTTAACCTTTACTTTTTTTCTGCCATTTCATCGTCACATAGCCTCCCTTCACTTTCATATTTTACCAATGTCATGGTTACCCCACAAATAGAGATGGTAAAACAGGTCTACACATGTTACATAGGTCAGACAAGACATGATTAACATGTGTACTAAACACGACACAATTAACTAATCGTGTCATTTTTTTCAAACACGAATATGGACATGTTTATAAATGTTTTACACAACATGTCTTGTTAGACACAATTAGTGTCCCAAGGATGAAAACTATAAGGAAATCAAAGTTTATAAAATATAGAGATTTAATAGATTTGGAGAATTCGTTGTGTCAAAATCGGTAGGGCGGTGAAAAACCAAAATTAGATTAGGCTTTTGACTTTTATTACATATTTAATTATTATAAAAATTACAAAAAATATATATGTGTTTAATCATGTCATTAATATGTTAGACTATGTGAAACCTCTTTAGAGGTGTCATAAACGTGTCGACTTATTTATTACAAGAAACTTGTTTAACTTGAACTCAAACTTATTTAACTACGTGTCATATCGTGGCATGTTAATATATTTGTCAGAAATTGTCAACCCATCCACAAATTCTTCACTTTTTTAATAATATTTAAATTCAAAACTTAGAGACGGATAGAGAGAAAAAAAAAGGAGTTGGAGTGTGGGGTCCACCACTGCGTGAGGATCCTAGTTCTACCTCTGCTAGTATGCACCAAGGTTTTTATGGCTAATTAACAACTAACCACAACTCATCAATCCAAAAATTTGAATTCAAATTACAAGTTACAACTTGATCATTTACAATTGCTTTCAAAACAAGATTTTTCTACACATATTTAGGTGACTTGAGTTATTACTTTAAGAACCCAATTTCCGATTTCCAACTTTTATAATCACCCATGATGCACACAGTTACATATTTCAACAATTACCAAGTAAAATACCTCAATTAAACATGCATTCCATGTAATTTCTCTATTTGCATCAAATCCATATGAACACTAATCATAAACTTGCAATGCATGTTAACTCATAACATAAAATCGCAATTAATCACAATAGCACAGGAATTTAGGCTCTAACCCTAAAAATCAGGTAGTAGACACCCCAATTCAAATTCCTTATTTCGCGACCTAAGTTCATCATGCCAAGACTTGGTGTTTAAAGCTGTGTTTGGCGCGCCATAAGCTAGCTTATAAGCTAGCTTTTTTAAAAAGTCATGTTTAGTAATGTCAAAAAGCTAGCTTATAAGCTAGCTTTTAAAAAGCTAGTTGAAATAGCTTTTCAACTAGCTTTTATAATAATTCCAGTTTTACCCTTTCCTAACTTATACATATTTTCACTTTTAAATTTTAATTTATTTATATACATGTACTTTAATGACATTTAACATTTTTCAGCTAGTTTATCAGCTAGTTTTTAACCAAACGCTACTAGCTTATAAGCTAGCTTATAGTTTATAAGCTAGCAGCTAGCTTATCAGCTAGCAGCTAGCTTTTCAGCTATTGCGTCAAACACAGCCTAAGTCACAATCGCTAACATCTAGAATTCTATTCCATGACTAAATCATCATGCAAAACCTTAGATTCATAATTTCAGCTTCAAATCATTCAATTTTGACATCTAAATTCGGAAGCTAGCATGCAAGTATACAAAGATTACTTACATATGATCCCAAAATAGATTGCTTAATGTTGATGGCTCTAATTTTCGAATTACATGTTAGGATTCATTAGCTATTCCTTCTTGATTCGACTTCTACACTGGGTTTCCAAGTTCACTAAGGGGAGAAAAGAAAAGAAATGAGAGGAAATTTAAAACAAGTGTGTTCCTGAGTTTCATTTAAGAATAGAAAAAAAAGGAAAATATAACATATTGTGTTCCCAAGTTTCATTTAAAGGAGGAAAGGGAGAGATTTGAAAGGAAAATAAGACCATTTTCTTTAGTTTTCTTTTCTCTCGTATTCAGAAAGAAATGGAAGGAAAAGGATCGTCTCATTTCTTTTCTTTTCTCTTCTTTTCATTTCTTTCGTTTCCTTTCTTTTCTTTTTATTTCTCTCCTTAAGTAAACTCGGGAACATAGCGTAGGCTGGATATATGAATTTCGTTCCTCGGGGAAGAGAAGATCGCATCTTCTACCAATTAATGGTATTTACAGATTTGATCCCTCAAATTCAGTCATTATGCTATTCTAGTTCAAACCTTATGAATTTTCACACAGGACCTTGGTTTTTCATTTAAAGTCTAATATCCACCAAACCAAACCCTAATATCATTTTATAAATGTGAAAATTTATAAATTCCGCATTTAAGAACACAATTTATACTAAATAAACAATTTATGATTCAGGATGTTATAGTGACGTACATCGCGTACGGTTAAATCGTTGTGTGGACGGGTGAGAAATCATAGTCCTTTTTTTGTTTTTGTTCTTGTTTTTGTCTCATAAGTTCAAGTTTTGCTTCTCGTGTGTTTCCGGTATTCATGATCGGTTTTGTTTATCACATGAAAATCGTTCGCTATCTTCTAGTAATACTTCTTCGTCTTGGGTCCATGGCTTTGTCTTCTTTCTAGTCGGCTCGAACTCATTGAGGTTAACGAGGGGGACTCCGGAAAAACATCATCGTCACTCTCATCAACTTGTTTACGATGAGTTTAAAAATTGAGGACTTGAAAAAGGATCTTGAGATTGTTGGTGATAATTATACAATATAACAATTTCAAGATGCTATGAACACCATTAGTATTTGTTTTTGTTTATCCATTAGCGAATTTTGTTTTTTATTAGTACTACAAAATCAAAACCACAAAACCCAAAAGACTATCTCTATAATTTAATCTTATATAATTTACTCTTTGTCTTGTTAAAGGTTATACAAAATCAAATGATACTTTTCCTTTACATAAAAAGTAAAATTTGAATGAGAAGGGAGAAAAAGAAAGGTAAATAAAGATTAGATTCTCACCCTTCATATCCCTCCAAATAACAACCTTCCATATAACATCGTCACATCCCCATCCAATATCTCACGTCTTATCTTCCATGTGTTATCATCAATCGCTCTACAATATTTAATGGATAGACTTCACCTCCAAAAGTGTATATAGGCATTTGTATCGTATAATACGGACGTATGATAAGGTGAAAAATGAATCATTTTTTATTATGAAATGACTAATAGAAATGACTTTGTTGGTCACATCAATTATCTTTGTGCAGGAGTTGTATGATTTGGTAAAATACCACTTTACACAACCCCTTGTACAAACTATATGACAAATTTTATCACTTCATACAATTCACATATTTGTTTCTTGCATTTCATATGCCCTACATTGACATGTCAATGGTGTGTGGACAGCATGTCATTAGTGTTTGTTTAGTGGCACTTATTTAACTGCAATCTGTAATTCTTCCAATAAATAGATGACTTTCAAGATTATGTTTTTAGACATCAGAAAATAAAACGTTCTTTATGTGGTGATATTTCCATAATTTAGTTAAAAACAACATAGCATGTATTCACTAGTGAATATATAACATACTAGGTTAGTAACCCGTGTACTATACGGGTTGAATAAAGATTCATAATATGAGATAACTGTAAAAAAAAAAATAATAAGAGAATTGAAATTTATGAATGACATAATTCTTTATCATTTTTGTATATTTTGACATGATTTAATTTTCATTAATTTTGAAAAGAAAATTAATTTGAAAATTTTGTTTTTAAATTTCATAAGTTTGACATGATTATATTCAATATTTAAGGTAGGTATTGAGGTTGATTGTGGTGATGCCAAGTGGAAAAACCCTTGGTGGACACCCTAGAAAGAAGCCATGTGGCATTCGAGTTAGTGTTTCTTTAGATGTAAAGATTCATAGGTGAAACATGAGTTTCTACCTTAACCATGAAAATGTATAGTGTATTCACTAGTGAATATATTGGTTTTACTTATGTTTACAAGTGAAAACACTATACGTTCGCATAGAATTAATTCACCCAACATGTGTTTGCTTTAACTATAAAAAATGTCGGTCATCTAAAATATATTCAAATGCTAAAAAAGAGTTATTTCTCAAAATTTAGTGGTTTTGATTTAGACGCTATATATATCCATGTGGAACCAGTTTGGAGTTCCATTGGAACAAAAGATGGCAAACAAACTAAAATTTTCCAATTTTCTCTTGTGTGCTTCTCTCTCACTACTCCTACTTCACATTGGTCTCTTTCCCTCCCTCTCTCTCTCTCTCTCTCTCTCTATACATATACATACGTATATATTATATATGTATAATTATGCGTATATGTATGTACATTTATGTGGGTGTATGGCTCATGTTAAGTTTGCCATATGTGTGCAGGAAGTGGAGAAAGATGCGAAAGAAAGGGACCGAGCCTTAAGCAGACACAAACCGGGTTTAAGAAGCCACCAACGTATACAGTGGAGGTCCAAAACACGTGCCCGACCTGTCCAGTGATTGATGTTCATGTCAAATGCGGGAACTTCTCTCAAGATCTAGTGAACCCCATGATTTTCAAGGTCTTGGGTCACAATGACTGCGTGGTCAACAGTGGTTCACCATTGGAGCCACTTCAAAAAATGACCTTCAAATACTCTCACACAATGTATGCATTGAACCCCTCCACTTGGTACTATCAATGTGAGTAACAATTGTTAAAATAATAGTAATAATAATAATTTTATTGTTATTTATAATTACTAAGGGTGCTGTTAGTTACAAGACAATGGTCAGTTGGACACATGTATGTTTAGTACTATGATTAATTTCTTAATTTATTTCTTAATTAACTATTTAGCATGAATTATCAGTAGAGAAACCAATAACAAGAATGTTATAGCCCTATGAATGATTAGAATGCAAGCAGATGATAGAACATGAGAACCAACTAAATGTACCAATCCAGTGATTTCGTCCTTAAGTGCGATGCTTGTAGAGCCTGAAACAGGAAAACTAAAACTGAAATCGCGGTACAGGTGGAAATTCAATATATTTACTTATGAATGAGTTGATTTGGATCATGAGTCATGACTTTATCTTTAAGGGGTCAAACGGTAAACCCAAAGAAGTTAGTGTAAAACAAAACGGTTAAATGAGTTATATTTTTTTACTATAAACCTTCAAAGTCCAAAAGCCATTGATTAAAAATATATGATATTTTTATATAATACAGTTTGTTGTGATCATAATTGCCACCATAATTATTTATGAAACATTTGAAAACTTTGGAGAAAAGGTGTTCCAGGCAATGTTGTCAGGGACTGACCAAAACCTGCAAGGTTGAGTGTATTTGAACCGTTCTTATTTGAACTTGCCAGCCAGCTGGTGAACCAGACTGGGTGGTGGAACCGGATTTCAGTTTTTCTTTCCTTCAAAATCTAATTTACAAATTCGTTTATTACTGTAGGCTCCATGTTTTATATATTTAAAGCTTAATATTTTATTAAATTGTAAGTTTGCTTTGAATTAGTTATATATATACACATATATATATTTAAATGAGTTATGACTTCATCTGGTTTTTGAAACCACTCAAGACTGGTACGCCAGTCCGACCAGTGGACCAGTAAGGCAGCCGATTATGGTAATGATTGGTTTCCGGTCAGCCTAATCATTTCAACTCATAACACAAGTTACCTGTTTTGACTGAGATAACCTCATCAAATCAACATAACTTTCACTGTAATCATTAATTAATGTGTTGAAAACCTAAGACTCACAGTTGTACGGGGTCCATCCGATTGTCTGCTTTTCAAGATCATACAAGACCAGCTTGTTCGAGAGTATCAGATCTGCAAAACCAAAAACAAATAACAAAGAATGAACTATGGAATCCATACAACTAATTTAGAACCATAGATTAAATCTTATTAATGTGAAAATTACACGGTTACCTCCCAATACAATTGTGTCCCTTGTACTCGGGGAACCCATGTCGTTGTTTTGCCACCCCAAACACATTAAACCATCCTGCAAGATTTTGATGTTTTACTATTGGATTGGCTGAGTTTGGGTATCATGTGTCACAAAGAAAAAAAAAAGGAAAAAGAAAACTAATATCGGAATAACAAATGGGAAAAAAAATTAAATTGTTTTTCACAGAAAAATAATTAATTTGCTTGCATCATAAATTGTTTTTTACCCTATATCTATAAAAGCATTTTGTGGAGAAAGAAATGATGATTAAATTTAATTGTTGAGGACTACTTTGCAAACCTTTCTAGCAAAAAAAAAGTGAACAAAAAATGCTGGTGGGAGTTCTGAATATAAGATTGTAGAAAGTTTTATTATCTGCTAAAATATTACGACTTTAATTTATTAATAAGATGATAATGGTAACAGTTTAATAAACTAAAGAGTTAAATACCAATATATTCAACTTATGAATCACTTGAATTTAAGGTTAGAATAATTGTATTGCCCAGCTGTTTCTGGTACTGATAGTTTTATCTGCTTGACTAATGTTTAATAGTCAAATCAGTATCTAAATGACCAAAAGATGATTCCCTCATCCCATAACAACCAGAAACATAAAATGTGAAGCAGCAAATACATCATTAAAGCAGTTAAAGTTCTAAATATAATTGGTCAAACTCTACAGGGTTGGCAATACAGAGGATACTTACAAGGAGAAATAGATAATCATGAGGATAAGCCTTCAATGAAAGTGAATTTTCAAAATGGAATGTGACTGAAGGAAATTCCTCATCAACACTGCAATCATAACATCAGATGTCTATTACACCATCTACTTATAACTTACCAGTTACCACCACATAACGCAAGGATAAAAGGTCAAAAGATCACCCGAAAATCAAGATTTTTATCATTGCTATAACAAAAGAAAGAAAGTTGCATAAAAAGGTTACCTTCCAGAGAAAGTAATGCACGTATATTGGTCGTGAAGAATACGTAATCCCATATTAGACTTCCTTGCTACAATCTAAAGAAATGAATTTAATAATAAAGAACATATAAAGGATAAAAACTTCCAAAGAAACTAAAACTAGCCAGTTTAATAAACAGTAAATGAATAAAAAAGACTTAAAATTCACCTTATTCAACAATGGCTTGTAGATCACTTCTGGGAGATATGCCAATGTTGTACCACTATCTATTACTGCCCTTCTCTTCTCTACTCCCCCAAATGAATCTGTTGAAAGATTCAAAAACTCTGCACCAACTTCAATTCCAGTCACATTGACGGTGTAATGTGGCCTGTATATTATGAAAGTGGTAATATTTGTTGAATGACTAAAATTAGGGGATCTGAACAATCAAACAAGAGTATAGATGATAGTAAAAAGATAGTAACTATTACTCACTCATCGTGAATCAAATGTGCTGATTTAACTTGTGGTTGAACAACATGCCCAACTGCAAAAATGCCACCACCATTATCACCATCTAAACAATGTGCAAACATCTTTTTCACTTTCCCAGAAGAAGCCAGTTGTGAAATGAATGATGCATTTGATTTTCCAAAACCAATAATCCCATCAAGCGCCTCATCAGAAGATTCTAGGTTGCCAGATTCGATAGTACCACACCTGGTTAGCGAGATTGTATAGGACCACACCTGATTAGTAACAATAAGATTACAAAGGAACTTGGTAGACAGGCTATAGGAAGCAAACCAAATAAATGAAATTCTAAAGCCTAACAAATGAATTTTCTAAAACTTAGAAAAAGCCCAAGATTGCATTATAGGCAACTTGCAGAAAGTATAAATGGAGATCTAGATGTACCCAAAAGTAACACTTCCGTTTTCCAGCTTAGTTTCCAAGTCACCGGACACACTGTTATATTGGACAACATCTTTGACCAAGTAACCCGTACTGCTACTCTTATCTCCATAGCTCTCACTATACCAACAAGATGCATTAGCTTTGCAACCAGTAACTATGCCTCCATTGATGTCCTTACAAATCTCTTCATCACATTTCACCGTTTTTCCAGTAAACGAAGCATTTGGATTATATAGTGTAAGGTCCAGCTGTTAGATATAGAATAGTATAGAACATGTTTAGCATTTATGTGGATGAATAAGGTCACTTTCTAGCTCTGTTCTTTTTTGTTACCCTACTCTATGGGAATGCAAACACTGCAAGTATGAAAACATATAGAATCATATATAAAAGTACCAAGTAAAGCCAGATGATAGTGATGAAAACATATAGAATCATATGCCTAAGTACAAGGAATAAAGAAAATCAAGAAACAAGAAAATACCCCATGATAGCCTTTCTTAAGGCACTCTTGGCATTGTATGCAATTGACCCATGTGATATCACTTCCGGTATCCACTTGCACATAGTAGTCCTTTGATGGTGTTCCTATTCCAATTTTCGCATAGTAAAGCCTGTGACAGTTATATTTACATATCAGATACTTGCAAAAACCAATCGAAGCAGCACAAGCACACAAACACCAAACGGGTTCTCCTGAGATAAAACTACAAAAGTGTCCCTGTCAGTCATCATGATATTTGGTTTGCATTGTAGATTCGACTACACCAATTCATGAAAGTATAACATGTCAATTGTAAACATAGCATCCAACAAATTACAAATCAATTCATATGCCAATTCTGTCCTTCGAGATTTGAATCAATATGTAACTTGAATGCACCTCTATACAAGCCCTAATTCTCAGTGAAAAACCAATCGAAGCAGTACAAACACAAGAACACCACACCAGTTCTCCTGAGATAAAAGTGCCTTGTCATGATACCTGGCTGGCATTGTAGATTCAACTAAACGAATTCATGAAAGTACAACATAGAAAATCTGAATACACCTCTATACGAGCCCTAATTCTCAATAAAACTCAAAAGTACGTTTTCAAACTTCAGAATTCAGATCCGAGCAACTGAGCAAGGAAACTGCAAATCTATGAAGCATGCTTACAATTAGATATGCAAAACGAAGAAAAAAACAGATACGGAGTGTGTATATAGTTATATACCCGACCGAATCAGGACGACCGGTTCCACCGATATGGATGTCGATGCTGGTAGCAAGAGGCTGAAGGTGACGGTTAGTATCATGAGCTTTAAGAGCACTAAGTCTCCGCTCCTTCCCGCCGAATTTGGATTTCACACTGAAAACTGCACCGTGATGATGACGATGCTCACTTGCAACCAATGAAACGGAGATCGAAGCCAGAAATAGTAACGAGACGAAGCTGGAAACAGCAATGACGGCCATGGCGATGATCGTATACGACTTCACCCTTGGTGCCGGCGATTAAGGAGGTAACTGAAATCGGAGGTAAATCTTCGACTCGCCGGCGACGACCGAGGTTCGAGTCAGACTCGGAAACTCGTGTTCTTCAAATATTGTTGGGTTTGAGTTGCAGAAGACTACAATAGAGGTAGGAGGAAGAGACAAGCAATACGCAAAAAGGCTAGGTGGGCCACAGTCTCATATACATAGGGCATGTATACATATAGTAGAGAGATGGTCATACTAAAATTCTCATTGTACGAAAAAAAACTAAAAAACATTGAGAAATTTCACACTCAAAAATTACACAGAAGGTCCTTTATGTTTTACCTCGATTTCGAATTAAGTCCTTTAAGTAAAGTTGTTACATTCGACATCCTTTATATTTTGAACTTGTTTCATTAAAGGTCCTTTACCACTAACAGAGTTAAAGTTCATCGTTAAGTTAAGGGTACTATAGTCATTTATCAAAAAATTTAAAATAAATCATTATAATAAAAAATCATAATAACAATTAAAACCCTTAATAAAATCAGATCATCTTTCTCCTTCTTAGGGCTAAAAAAAGGACACCCAGTTTACCTTTCTTACGCATCAGAAGAAGATGAGATCAATCGACGATGTTCTTCTCCTTCTATGGCTCAAACGTGCTTCACCTGGTGGTTTGATCTCTTCTTCCTCTGAATATCGATAACCATTTTTTTATTCTACTCGTTTTTATTGAATTTGAACATCAATTTGATTAGATTTTTGAATTTCTTGTTCATGTTCATCATTGTTAATCGTCACTGTGAATTTCAAGTTTACTTTTTTCGGACCTCCAAAAACTTAATTTGTTCACAAAATTGACTTTCTTTTGTATTGGATTGTTTATTAGATGTTGGTTCAACAATGAATTTCAAGTTTACTTTGATTCCGGATTGAATTTGCATCGGTTTTTTATCTCTGTTTGATGCCATTGATGTTCATCCATTATATTGGCAAATTGGAGATCTTATATTCCTATATGTTTGATATTCATCAATTTAATGTTTTTTTTGAGAACATGTGATCGATTTACTGATGTGTAAGGAAGGTAAACCAGGTGTTAGTCTTGAGCCCTTTCTTACCCAACTTAAGCACAACTTTAAAAGGAAAACATTATAATTCCAATTACATTACATTCCGTGAACCAAACGCCACCTAAGAAGGAGAAGACAATCTGATCTTTTTTTTAGGGTTTTTTTTATTATTTTTTTGGATTATAATGATTTATTTAAAGATTTTGTAAATGACTATAATACCCCTGACTTAAGGATGATTTTTAACTCTGTTAATGATAAAGGACCTTCTATGAAACAAGTTCAAAACATAAAGGATGTCGAATGTAACAACTTTACTTAAAGGACCTAATTCGAAATCAGGGTAAAACATAAAGGACTTTTTGTGTAATTTACCCAAAAACATTTAATAGTAGGGTTATTTTTTATTTTTTGTGAAACATTCAGTTAAAAAACTATTACATCAGTTGAGTCTATTGTTAAAAAACTCATCTTCGCAAGTGGTCGGATGGAAAATATGTGTTGTGTTCTAGGTGTGTATAAAAAATATATGACAATTATAGGTCAGTTTCAACACCACTATTGCATTAAGCTTTAAATTTATAAAACACGATAACGAACAATCACTATGCATCATATGCACGGGCAAATGCACCCCATCGTGGCGTAGTATAGTGAAGGTGAAATACTTAGTTCGTCCAAGGACACAATGTATGGAAATAAGGGATCCTGATACTTCACTTCCGTTAATGTCTAACCAAATTTTAATTTAAGTTTAGGATAAAAATAAATAACGTTAAAAGTGATGGACGGTTAATCATGCATCATGTGGTGGAGTTGATAGCCGGAAGACAAGGGGTACATGCAACAAGCGGTCTTTATCCCGATTCGCTAAGTGTTATGTGCCTTATGTCCAAGGCTTGATGCAAAAACTACGAAGTCGAGGGTCTCACTGGAAGCAGTCTCTCTATTCTTACGGGGTAGAGATAAGGTTGTCTACATCTTACTCTCCTCAGACCCTACCTTAGCTTTGCTATTGGTGGGATTTACTGAGTATAATGATGATGATGATAAAAATAAATAAAGAAAAGAAAAATAAAGTAAAGATAAAAATGGGTTTTAAGCATAAACAATAAAAAAATATATCACTTTGAGGACTTACGAGTTGCGGGGTTAATAACTTGTTTATTTATAATCATCCCTTAAAATTGTTACTAACATGTGAGGGGGACCACCACTCAGTCTCAAATCCCATATCATGTCAATTTTCAAAAAATATCCTTGTTAGTGACCATGGGTCGTGTTGGTCCGAGACACGGGTCGTGTTTGTCAGCAGTCAAGAGCACGGTGCATGTTGGGTCAGTGGCACGGGCCATGTTGTGTGAGTCGAAGAAGTCAACTTCTAGAAGCTTGCTGAGGTGTAAGGTCGTGCCTTAGGTGGGGCACGGACCGCACGGTATAACATCCGTGCCCGACCCAAATCTGAACTTGTCACGCAATTTGAATTTCGTTTAATGATTATCGGAAGAAATTTTCTAAATTATACATTTAAATGATATTTGAGATATTCGATAATCAATTTCAAAATTAAATAATAAATTGACAGACTTTTAGGTTAAACGATTTGCTTAAAACAAATTTCAGTTTTTACAGGACGATATTCAATTTATGGAAATTATTCTATTAAACAAAATACAACCCTAAATGAATAGTGCATAGCAATATCTTTTATTTTAAGTTATTTTTTAATCATTAGTTTTAGTTCACAAATTATTTGAATATTGCCATATCATTTTTTATGTTAATTATTTGAATATTGCCATATCATTTTTTATGTCTTTTTTAAAATTGTTTTTTAAGTTTTTTTTCAATTGTTTTTTAAAGCGTTTTTTGTTTTGGATTTAGTTTCATACCATTAACTCTTTATTATGTTTGCACAAACATAATGAAATATCGAAAGTTTGTAAGAGTATTTTGTAAACAACCAAACCATGCAAGAGCATATACGAAATTCTCCCTATTTTGTAAACAGCCAAATGAATTACAAATCACTTCTATTAATACCCATTCTAAACTAATTCCGTTAATCCAACGAACTTCAAGTTTCACTAATTAATATTTCAGCCCCTCAAACTTTATAGTATTAACGAAATACCACATTGACTATAAAGATACGTATCGTAAGCATTCACATGAAAGCAATGGCTGCTCAACGATTTTGAGGTGTAAAATTTTGAGACCATTTTCAAAATAAAATTGCGTTCATGCATTAGATTTCTACTTGACATGAAAATTTAAAAAAATAAACTTATATACACATAATCATACTACAAACTTGATAGGGAGAAGTGACAAATTTATAATTTTTATTACAGCATAAAAGATTGGTTGAGTCGAAACAGGTGAGGGGTTGTACGAACATGCTGAACCCGCCGTCTTGTAGATGAGAGACCATGATGTAAAGTGTAAACCATAAACCAATGAGCCAAACATTTGTTTTGTGTCATTAATAGAAGGGCTTTTATTTAGCTTGGTGGAAAAATAGCGTCTCCTCAACCAAAAGGTTGTAGATTCAAGTTTCAAAGAGTAGTGTCTTCCCAACAAAAAGGTTGTGGTGAATGGTGATTTTAGCCATTCAAAAATAAAAATTAGGTAAAACATATATTGCTCATTAAATTGATAAGTGAAGAATGTTCTAATTTAATCTGTACAAATCAAGCACAACACCAAACTTTGCTGCTTTGCATATGTGTGTCAATTGATTGACAACACCCAAAATCATGATTTGATGCTATAAACCGTAAACCCCCCAAATACACCGGTTTGGTTATTTCCAGACTGGCCGAACAACGTGGTACCAACCCAACCAAGCAGCCATATTGTTTCAGGTTGTCTGGTTTAGTTAACTTCAGCTAAACCATAAAAGTCAAAAGACCCTGAGAAAATAGTATGATCTAATGATCTTACTTGGAAACTGGAGGATTGACCCTGCAAACCTCAGCATTGAAGCCAGAATCCATAAAAAACAGAAGCCATGCACGTTGTTGCTCAGAAAGACGATCCCGGGGGCCTTTAACTTCGACAAGCTTTGCCTCACCGCTATAATCTGAATGGAACCGCCACAATAGTAGATCCGGCATGCCACTAGACCAACTCCTGTAATCTTGTGCCAGGTGTCGACAGATGATTGCCATGCATCTACTACCTATACAGGTCACCACTGCCCTAAGTTCGGTTAACGAGTGTCTGTTCCAGTTAACACCTCGACATGATGTTCCAAAATGGGATTCCCATGATGTTATCAGGATTTCCTCAGCCATGCCTTCCTGAATCTTTAATAATAGTGGTTCTATGATGGCTTTTCTAGCTTCATAAAAGTAATCTGTGTCCAAGTCCAAGGGTGAAGTCTGCAACATAAATGAAAAAAAAAAGATCATATAAGACACACACACACATATATACACTAGTAGAAAACCTGCGCGATGTTGCGTTGATAACAATTTTCAACACAATACGTTTATGTATTTGAAAGACAACTTTTGTATTTAACTTACTTTTTACTTTACTTATATAAATCATTTAAATACAGTTATCATTAAATAGATTGTTTAAATTTCCATTTTTCATTAAAAGACAATTTTAATTCCTATTGTTTAAAATTTTTCTTTAAAAGACAAGTGTACCCCTTAAACTCTTAATTTTTAAGTAAAGGACAAGTTTGTCCTCCCCCAAATGTATTATAATATAGTATAGATATAGATGTATGTATGTTTATACATCCACATTTGATTGCATTTAATATATATATGGATATGCCTTTCTGTTGGCCAAAAATCCAAATTGTAGAATAGACAGGTTTGTGTAACGGGTCAAAACAGGTATTTTGCAAATTTATTTAAATAAATATCATGCTGAAAATGATTACAAAAATGATATGCTAAAACAAAATAATCTAAAAAACATAGCAATTTAGCAGGATGTTATGCGCAATAAAAATATACTTTGGCCATCTTTCAAGTTTCAACCTGTTTGATTTGACCTATATGACTTTGTTTTTTTTTTTCAACAGATAATTAAAAAAAAATTACCCATAAAGTAAATGTATTTCAGTACCTGAAATCTGGTGAGGAAGACGTTTGGCACATCAGAAAAGATGACATCCCACATAAGAAGCCCAAAAACAGTCAGCCAAATTCCACTTTCTGAGTGAACACCTTGCCATCCGCCTCCATCTTCTCCCGCATAATACTGCAGGGCAAGCTGCTCTACCCCGCATTGTTCTCCATCTTCCCCATAAAACCTGCTCTTTGCCCCGGTTTTACAGTTGAGTGGTCTGCCTTGCACATGTACCTAAATGATAACTCCAAATAACAGGCTTGTTAAGTGAAAAATAGAGAGCAAACATTGAAATCTTATATCTTCTAGACATCATAACTTCATGTCTACAAACTAAAACTGATAGGAGTTCCCATCAGGCCCATGCAGAACAGAAAGTGAGAAGTAAAAACTAATGATTTGGTCCTAAATCAGACCATTGAACCAAATCACGAACACAAACTAGTTCGGTCCCAAAAAGACAGACTTTGTTATGGCATCAAACTGAACCAAGGACCAGTTTTTGAAAAACTCTAGAACAGAAAACAGTTGTTTAAAAACGAAGATAGCTTGTATTTGCACAACTGAAAAATACCAGATTGAGAAGTAACAGGTAACAACCTCTGGGATCTTTCTTTTGACAGATTCTGAATAACTAGGAACTTTCCACCGTCTTGGTGGTCTTCCTAATCGAAGTACACGCCTTTGCAATGATATTCTTGAACCAGCACGAACCCATGGATCATCTAATCCACTTTCAGCAACAGATAGGCTCTCGTTGACTCGGCCCAGATGTTCCAAATCAATTGACAATCTCAGTGTCCAATAACCTCTTCTTCGATCTTTAGCAAAATTAAGCAATAGATGCTTAAGTAAATCAATTGCATCAGTATACCTGATAAATTATAAATCACATCATCCCTTACAGTCACATATGAAAATAAAGAAACATACAACCGTTGCTATTCAACAATAATCATACAAAGCAGACAAAAATGAGTAGAGGCAGCAATAGGTTGGTCGGATTGGGTTGGGTAACAAGTCAAAAAAGGGTTAACGTCAAAACACATTATTCTTTGGGTTGGGTGAGCGAAGCTTGGGCCGAAATGGGGATGGGGCCGGACTAAAGACGGATAGGGCCGGACTAAGTATATAAAAAAATTTCGGACCGAACGAGTATAAATTTACACTACGGAACGGAAAAACGGACCGGGCTGGGGCCCGGTCTGGCCCCTTAAAAGCTTCCCCCTTGGTTGGGTCGGATCTTGTACTCAAATTTGTTAAGTTTTTTTATAAATACTTAGTGTGACAAATACGATCACAACATTGTTTTTTCAATAAATATATTTTTAAGCCAATGATTAGAAGTCTTCATGAGTTAAAAAAAAAAACTTTAGGTGACTTAAGTTTCAGACCGTTTTAACATTTTTCATTTCTATTAAGCTAATTTTAACACATAACCTGAATCAACCCATTCACAAGTAAAGTGATCAAAAGTATCACCTATTTGAGAAAGGACTATAGTTCATACCTACGTTCAGACTCGAGAAAAGAAACACCTAAAAGAACCACCTTGGAGTAGACCCACGATGCTGAAAAGCATGAATATTTAATTGTTTGTGCTGCATAACTGGATATGCGGGAAATGGATGTTGCAATACATCTCAAGACTGTTGATGAGTCGTCTTCATCAAGAGATTCATCCATGATTTGCGCTACTTCAAGTGCCTATTAACAGCTTATATTAGTCTGGTAAAGGCTTCAGGCTACCAAAAATAGATAATGTATTACCTCCTCATAAGATAGTAAATCATTTCGACTAGAAAATATCTGGTCTGTGACAACACAATTGTAAGTTGGATACTTCACGATTCCCAAATCTACAAGTAAAAATGCGGATAGATCTTGCTCTCCATTACAGAAGAAAAGCCTCTGTACAGAATCAGTATAAGAAGAATATCAGAGATATATGTATCATGGGTATACATAATAAAAGGTTTGGGAATAAGATGGTGAAAATGATAGAAGGTTTGCGGTTTCTAGGAAATGGGTTTTAATATCAGATAATGCATCCACAAAAAGCAAGGCTTCTCTATACCTACCAAGGGAATGGGTTTAGAAATTAATTTCCATTTCCATGTATCAAACAAACCATACCCAAATCGATTCCTGGAACCACACCAAATGCCAGCTTAATGTGAAGTACTAATACATTTACCTCAACTCGCCACATCAGGGAATCGACTGCTGAAGAAATGCGTATACAAGGGCCTGTTTTCTCCACGGCCATTTTATATATCAATGAGCTGGAGGAACATAATTATTATTAATAGAAGACATGAAACGAACAAGAATAGAGTAGAGAATTTGGAATAATCATAATACCTTGATTCATCCCTGTATGCAGAAAGAAGTGAAGAAATGACCTCCTGCTTTCGTGAACCATGACTGCATTTCTGAAGAATAATGATGAGATATATAAGAAAGATATTTAAGCTTAAGATATGATATAAAATCTTAAAGGGACTATTCCATTATAATGAAGCTTAGAACATACGATGGAAGCACATATAGACAAAAGGCCAGCTTATACCAATGTAAAATTGAATCTTTTTATGTAAGAGTTTTAATTTTGGGTCCATGCTGTCAGTTATTATAAATATGAGATCTTACTCAAGTCTAGCTGTTGAGTACTTTTCAGAAGAACAAAAGGTATGTATAACATTAGATAATTAACAATGTATGGCCCGTATCTGTCCACACAGTAGTTCTCTTCATGTGTGGTCATCAGAAGCCAATATGTAACTTTAGGAGCACAACTACAGTATCAACCAAATTTAGGAGGAACCTTCTGGAGTGCTCCAACAGTGCATACTAAATTAGAATATAACCAACAACCTTAAGAAGGCAAAAATATAAAATTAAACGACGACGTAGGTGTTCAATAACTAAACTCTGTTCAAAGAATCATTCGGTAAATTTTAAGTTCAATAGTCTCATGCAATGCAGACCTTATTAGTTGCACTTAATATTTCCCGCAGCTCACCAACACTAACTATATTCAAGATTCCTTCCAAATCATCTTTGTGTAACTCACTCGTGGTTTCAGTAGAACAAACATAACCTGTTTCTGCATGATGACAAGATACACAGCCTTATTGACTCATATTTTAAAAATATTCTTATGAGTATGAGCAAAGGTAGGAAGTTATAAGTATTTTGTTTAAAAACTAAATTACCAGAGAGTTCCTTCACTGCAATTTGGTTGTCCAATATTTCAGCATAGGATATATTAGACATACGAAACCATGGTCCTGAAGTAAAAACCACATATTTATTAATACTACAGGGTTTATGAATCACTAGAAAATGAGAGTTACTTTTCCAACACAGATCTTAACTCATGAATTAGAATATGGCAATATCTAAAGACACATCAATCATATTATTTTCAACACTACCAACAAGAACAAAGCAGAAGCATAGGCCAGACCATAGAGAATAAGAGTTATAGGGTATAATAACAGTTTGTAACAGAATATCATATAAAGACAATCCCATATTGACTCCAATCAATTGATCCTATATTTTCCAACAAGGTAATACTTTCTCCAGCAACAAGATCAAAGAGAAAAGATAAATATAAGAATAATTGAAGAAAATAAATAGGCTGATCATGATCTTATTAAGCACAAGATGTCTTTCAGAATCAGTGTCATTATCCCTTACACCCTTATCTTTTCACATATTAAAATTTTATTACAGTCAATTCGTTCAAACAAAATATAGATTTGTGTCTGTATAGGTGTTTGGGAAAAAAATGTCTGGCGTGTTTTAAATGCAAGATATAACTATAGTGTTTGGGAGAAAAATGTCATGTGATCATTTCCTACCATTCAGCAAGGTACTAAAAGTCATTGTGACACATGTATTTTATCTTTGTATGACCTTCCTTGCAAACCAACTTTAACCAAGAAAAAGAATTAATGGGACATAAATAAAACTAAGAACAACAAATGTTTAAAAGTGGCATAATGTACCTTTTCGTGTATAAAGCCGAATAAAGAGCCTTTGACTATCATTAGAAAGCAAAAGAAATTTTTCTGCAAAACAAAACATACATATAGATAATATCAGTATCAAACTCTACAGAAGCAAGGAAATGTATAACCAACACTGAGTTCAATATAGGCACCTAAGAAGTTTTTTTCATCATGTGTGAAGACATGAGGAGTCGTCCTCAAAACCTCTTGTAGCAACAGGCAAAAATTCTGTTGGTACTTCACCGTGCCAAGGGGAGCTATCTCGTTTAAATGGACAACATTTATAACATGTCGACACAATGACTGTAAAACTTGAGCTTCTTCACCTTCTAATTCACTAAAAGAAATCTTCTCTTGACACCAAATTTGAATTGGGACAACAGCGCGATGACGTTCAGGAACCGACGTTATACAACCCTACAATACAGTCACTGTAAAGTATCATGTAAACATTATTTAGAGGGGATGAATTACCAAAAGCACTTGTTTGTCAGGAAAATCATGCTCATTGACATATGTATCGATAACATTCCACAAAAATGTAATTGTACCTCAAAGCTCATGCCAAAAGAGTCCATTAACTTTGACAAATGTTCAGCTAGCTCTCGAGGTATATAACCAAGCACTTTGCTGCATCCAGAATCTGCAGAAAGAACCTGAATAAAGTCCATGTAATTCTTTATTCTTTAATTTTCACAAAACACTTAAAATCAAAATGTAAAACTAGCATCACAAAGATTAACCTTAATGGCATTAGGGTCCTTCATATTTTCAATTTCTCTACAGAGAGATATATTATCTCCTGTATGCAATTCCTCTTCTTCACTAAACCTTCTGCCAACAATAAAGGTTGCAAGCAATTTCCCTGATATATCATCATCTGAATTGGCACTGTCATTATCAGATACCTCAATCCCGGGATGATTTGCAAGAGAGTTGACATTTCCATCATCATTCACAGTAGAACCACCCACGATGATTCTGTCCTCATTCACTGATGTTTCTCCTGAACCATCTATATCAGCAAGTGAATCATTCTCTGAACTTGAAGATGATTCACATGACATACTCTTAGTTTCCTCAATACCTACCACACTCAAAGCTGTTATATCCTTATCATGAAAACTAGGGTTAGATTTTGTATCATCCAATTCCAAATCAGTCAGTTCAGTTTGGGATTTTGATTTGGAGCAGAAGTTGAACTGAAGAAGTGTCTGCTGGCTTAACTTCCTTTTGGTTCCCCTAGTCAAACATGCATCTAAATCCAAAAACATCCATATAATACATGAATGTGCAAAAATATCATACAAACAAGCTTAAAAATCTATCAAAACAGGGTTGTTCTAAACATTTAGCTATACCTAAATGGGAGTTGATCATGTACTCTTCTCCACGAACCTTATACCCGCAAACCGGACAAGTAACTAAATCAGAACCCGAACTCCCAGGCAAGCAATCACTACGTTCTACTAACGACTCTTCTGCTTCATTTTCATCTTTCACAAGACTCGGAGGTGTCTGAAAATCAGAACAAACAAAACAAAGACTTAACATAATAACATCACATAACTAATTCATTGTAACTATCATTTTATGATTGATTATGGATCGGGAAAAACCTGAACGGGATCCGATATGATAGATTGACGATTGGGAAGGAATCGTCGGCGTTTGCCGATTAATCTGATCAGGCTTTCGCGTCCGGTGAGCGTCGTTCGATTACTATTTGATTTTGACCTAGTTTTCATGTTCTTCCCTCTTTTTTTCTCGGACAATGGTATCGGCGAATTTATTTGGGTGCATTTATCCCGCCAAATAGAGGTGTTGTTCCAGTGAGCTAAGGCGCATGCTGGTAAATATGTTGCCCTTTCTTCATAGTATATTATGCATAGAGTTAAACAATGTTTTAAAAACCGGTTTTTTAGTTGAATCGGAAAACTTTCCGGGTCCGGTTTGACCGATCGGACCGGTTAGACCGGTCGGTTGAACCGGTTAGAGGATTTATATATATATTTTTATAAAAATGTTAAAAAATTTATACACCACAACGAAAATAGTTAAAATACAATGATAATCCACTAAAAAATAATACCAAATAGGTATTTCATAAGAAAATATAAGTTTTAAACTTAAAAAAATAGTAAGAAATAACAATAAATTTTAAAAAAAAAATTAAATGTCAGAAAACCGGTTGAACCGGAAAAAACCGGAAAACCGCCCGGTTCAAAACGGTCCGGTTATGTCCAAAAAACCGGGGATTAAAAAACCGGTATGATGACCGGTTGGCGGTTGAACCGGTTTTTAAAACATTGGAGTTAAATACTATTTGAGTCCTTGTTTAGGTCAAACACTTTTAATTATCTGATTTTAACGGTGTTAACAATTACTTTTAAATAAAAAAGTATTAAAGTCATTTTATAGATCAAGCAGTATTTATATAAGTTACTAAGTTAGAACTCATGTATTACATGGGTTTGAATAAATTATACATTAAGAATTTTTTATAAAGATTTTATGTATAGATCTTTTTAGCCATTTGTGAAACAAAAAACAATAAACATTTATAAATTTTAAAATAAAAATAATAAAGATTTAAGCATTACAAAGTCATATTTAAGATAAGATATTATTAAAATCTTATTCTGATTTATTAAGTTTAAATAAAATATTAGAATATTTATATTTTTATAGTTAATTATATAATATAAGTTTTAAAATTATTATTATTTATTTAGTAGATAAAAAGGTTGGTATTTAATAAGAGGAATAAGCGGGAAAAATAAGATGAAAAAGAATGTAAGAGTGACATGTGTCAAGAGTTGTAATCATTTATTAAAGTATGTAGATGAAACTATTTTGTGATGACCATATAAACCCTTAAGTTGGAAAATGTTTATATTAGCCCCCTCAAGTTATTTGTTTTAAACCCTTAACATATATTTAGTATCCATACTTTTGTAAAATAGCATTAAGTCTACACATATTATATAAAATAACATTTAGTCACACTTATTACATGTTAAAAGTTTTTCAAATCAAATTCAATCATTTTAGTTAAAATGATATTATAAAAATTAATAAAATAAGACAACGATGATTATAAAAAAAATATTTTCCAAGGTGTAGCTTGATAATAAATGAAATTATCTGAACTATCGAAACTGGTCAAGCTACTAATACGGATATTTGACGGATGTCACACTATTATCATGAGTCATTGGAATCGAAGCTTGACTAAAGGTGCCACAATGCAACAACTTAATCCCAAACATGAATGGTATTAGGTCAAATAAATACCCGTTCCGATAGGTAATCGAAGTTATTGTTGTGGTATTTCGGTCCATCCATTTTTTATACTCGATCCATTTTCAATTTTAAGTAATCATGATAAATAGTCAATAGAGAACCGTGTATCATTTGATGTTGTTGCTGCATTAGCCCGAAATTCAAGGGCTAAAAGTAAAATATTACACATGTGCGGCGGATCGCGGACCGCGGGCAACTCCAAACAACATGTCACGGTCCGCAACGATGATGCAACAGCTTTGAATTGGTTGTAATCGTTATCAGTCGCAATTTGAGTTAGCAACCCGTTGTTTTTCGGTTGTTAATCATCATATGACGTGTCTCTACCTCCTTGCGCCCTAACTTGTAACTACCAGTGCAATTGATCGACTACAAGCTGTAATTTTTGTGATTTGTATCCAAAAAACCCTAAGACCCTCATAGAAGTTCTCAGGTAAAAATCCATCGATCCAGGAGGAATTAGGAGTTAATTTTCTATAGTTGTTCATCATTAGGTATGCTTAACAAACTTCCTCAATCAATTTCATGTTTAGTTACCGTTTGATTATAGTTTTAGAAATGATCAAAATTAGGGTTTTCTAAACTTGTTTTGCTAAAATTGAGTAATCGGAAAGGAATTAGGTTCTGATTTTCAATAGTATATCATAATATGTAATGTTTAAGAAAGCCCTAAGCTAATTTCATGTTTCGTAAAGATTTAATATGGATTTAAAAAACGGGTAAAAAATTAGGGCTCTTGATCATGTTTTGTCAAAATTGAACAATCGGCGTTAAATTGAGGTCTCGTATTTTGAAGTATGTTATAATATGATATAACAAATAAAAGTCCTAAGTTTATTTCATGCTTTAAAAATGTTTGGTATTTATTTGGAAAATATGTCAAATTAGATTTTCAAAAGATGTTAATACGGAATTGAACAAACCGGGAGGAATCGGGATTTGATTTTATGGGTTAGAACATGTTTTTTAGATATATTAAGTATATATAAGATAAACTTTGAATTTTATTAATGTAAACATTTTTTGTGTTGACATTTAAAAACGAATTAAACATGTCATGTCTAAAAGGGTGAAAGCACTGGTAGTTAGGGTTTTTTTCTAGGTTGCTCCACACAACCTTAAATGTCGCCGAGTGTCTCGTACTCATAGATTTATGACAATACGGTCATATTGGATTGATACAATACTGCCATGTTGCTTCACGTAGCACCGATAACTGCCAAGCCTCCCACACGCATCAAATTCTGACCATACGGTCGTATTAACTACCTCATATGGTTATACTAGACATCCATCAGTAAACCTAAAACTTATTTTTGAGACTCCCGCTTCGTTACAACTCAAAAGTGAGCCCCGTTTTCGCACACGTTTCTAAATTTACATCCTTTTATCATATCCAAGTGAAATATCCCATATCAAACACCTTAATCATCGTGCCATAAAATAGCTTGAAAACAAGGAAGTTACATTTTTAAACCTGATAAAAAACCGCAACATATACAAACACAGTGACGCTTCATGCATTTGACTTGTAAATAAATTTAAATTAACAAATAAAGAATTTCTCCCTTATATACATTCATCAGCCTTGCTTTTTATTTATCTTTGTTTTTTTCTTTACTGCACTACTTACAACTTCTTTATGCATGATATTTTAATATTGCAAATGAAGCTTAGGCGGCGTTTGGTATGATGGAATTCGTGGGAATTCATTGGAATTGGAATTCGAATTCCATTCCATAGTGTGTTTGGTTCACGGACTTCAGTGGAATTGGAATTTTAATTCCATATTTAATGTGTTTGGTTAATAGGGGATTGGAATTGGAATTTGATTAGATTCCATCAAATTCCTTCATTCAATGGATTTCACAATACTTCATAATAATAAAGGATTTCACATTCCTTCCACACCGAAGACAACTACCCGACAGGACCCGACCCGTGGACCGAACCTATCTGACCTAACCGGACCCGACCCCCGGACCGGACCGACCTGACCCCACCCGACCCCGGACCGGACCCCCGAACCCGACCGGACCCCCGAACCCGAACGGACCCCCGAACCCGACCGGACCCCCGGTCTGGACCGGACCGACCCCCGGACCCGACCCGACCCCCGAACCGGACCGACCGGACCCCCGAACCCAACCGGACCCCCGAATCGGACCCGACCGGACCCCCGAACCGGACTGACCGGACCCCCGAACCGGACCGGACTGACCGGACCCCCGAACCCGTCCGGACCCCCGAACCGGACCTGACCCCCGGACCCGACCCGACCCCCGAACCGGACCGGACCGACCAGACCCCCGGACCGATCGAGCCCGAGCGATTGAAACCGACCCCCGGTCCCCACCGACCGGACCCGAACCCCGGACCGGACCGCCGACCGCACCGGACCCCCGAACCGGACTGGACCCGACTCCCGGACTGACCGACCATGGTCCGGTTCGTTCGGTCCGTTCGGGGGCCGGGTTCGGTCTGGGGGTCGGGTCCAGGGGTCCGGTCCAGTCGGTCCGGGTGTCGGGTTCGGTCGGTCCGGTCCGATCCGGGGGTCGGGTCCGGGGTTCGGGTCGGGTTCGGTCCGGGGGTCGGGTCGGGTCGGTTCGAGTCGGGGCGGGAGTCGGGTCGGTTCGGGTCGGGTCTGGGTGTCGGTCTGGGGGTCGGGTCTGGTCGGTCTGGGGGTCGGGTCCGGTCGGTCTGGGGGTCTGGTCGGGTTCGGTCGGTCTGGGGGTCTGGTCGGGTTCGGTCGGTCTGGGGGTCTGGTCGGGTTCGGTCGGTCTGGGGGTCTGGTCGGGTCGGACTGGTCCAGTCGTGGTTTTATTGAATTTTAATTTTAAAATTTAAATCCAATTCCTTTGGATTCCAATTCTTTTGAATTCCATAGTGTGTTTGGTTCGCGGACTTTGATGAATTGAAATTTGAATTTAAGTTCCAATTCCTTTGAATTCCAATACCTTCAAATTCCAATTCCAATTCCAAATCCAATTCCAATTCAAATTCCAATTCTTTCCGTCATTTTATAACTTTTTTAATAAAACATTAAAAATCAAAAACCCTTTTTAAAACTCACGTCCGTTCCCTAGATTCTCGTCCATCTTCTTGCAGATCTCCGGCGAGTATCTCAAGTTTCATTTTCTGGCAGATCTTCGACGAGTAACCCCCATGGATGTAGATCCACCTACCCCCATCTCCAGCTTCCAAGAAGATCTCAAAATCAGTTAAGAAGGTCTCACCATAGCTTTTAATTTTTTTTCATGTTCTTTTGTCATTCAATATTCTAGTAACAGATATGAATCAGAATTATCAGACTGGAAATAATGATCGGAATCTTAGGCTAAGATAATAGTCACTTATTTACGTAATTATGAGTTCAGGATTCATTTACTTATATTTTTAAAACTCAAATACGCATGATTGTCGTCAAATCAACAAGCAAAACAATACTGATGTCAATTTTTATTATTATAGAAAAGGTAAACATAATTTTGAAAAGGTGAAATACGTTCTTCATTAGTAGGAAAATCAGAATCATGTGTTCTAAACATCGGTAGGCGATCAACAATGGAATGAAAGTTTCAATCAATGATGACCTCGAGCAATATACGGATTAAAACGATAAATAAGTGAATGAAAACACATCCCAGCAAAACATCCAAGCCTTGTTGAAGAAACTCCAGTTTTAACGCCGTGAGATCATGATATTAACCGACCGAAGGTGGTTGGACGACCGTGTTGACGTAGTGCAGGGCGATAGATTGTGGTTGCGGTGGAAACAAATTCGAAAGGGGTAATCCTTGATGTGACGCTATGAGGAAGAAGAGACGGAAGTGAGTTTTTAAAAGGGGTTTTTGATTTTTAATGTTTTATTAAAAAGATATTACAAAATGACAGAAATACCCATGACCTAACAGATCATTTTAACCCCGTTAGTGTCAAATGACCTTCTTTGAAACAAATATAAAACATAAAGGATGTCTAGCATAATTACTTTAATTAAAGGACCTAACCCGAATTCTGAATAAAACATAAAGGACCTTTTGCGTAATTTACTCTTTAATATAATTAGAGGATATATTAGTTTGTTTTTAAAATAAAACTTTAAACTTTTACAACAATTATTTTTTTTGGACGTACATGGCCAGCTGTTATTGACATTGTGGTGCTTAGCTAACTGGATTAGCAATAGATTTCTATTTTAATTAAGATTAAATTAGATTAAACTATCGATAATTATTAAGTTTATAACTCTGATAACAAGAATCAATACCACAAGTTGAGATACATATGAAACTGAAACGACAGATTTGTGGTTAGATGCCACGTTTTATCGTGAAGTCAGTGGCGAAGCTTGAAAATGTCAAGTGGGGGGTCGGGATCTATTTTTTTTCGTAACGCCAATTTTTTAATAAATGGGGGGTCGAAACCGGAGTATATCAAAATTTGCTACACGAAAATTATATACCCTACATCGAAAAAAAATTTCGGGGAGTCGGGCGCCCCTCCCGCCCCCACCGTAGGCAATCTGTTAATCGTTGCCCTCCATGCGAAAATGTTTATTTTTTGTGGAACATACTTGCACCATTCATACCCAGCATGCTCACCTGTCCCCTTGCATCCTAACCGATAACAGCAGCCTCTAATCAATACCACAAGTTGAGATACATATGAAACTGAAACGACAGATTTGTGGTTAGATGCCGCGTTTTATCGTGAGGTTAAGGTTTTAGTTAAATTGTTATAAAATATAAGTATAGAAGATTACCAGGAGTAGTTTAGAGGCATTCAAAAAATTGAAAAAATACACATAAAAATTATATATTTTAAATGATCACAAATTGATCAAACGTCATGTTTAGTAAATATATCACTTATAAACAGCGACAAAAGCGAAAATTTTATGATTGAAGAGGTCATCATAACTCATAAGGTATCTTATTTTTATCTAAATGATCACAAATTGATCAATACGTCATGATTTAGTAAATATATCACTTATAAACAGCGACATAAGCGAAAATTTTAAATTGAAGGGTCATCATAACTCATAAGGTTCTTGTTTTTATCGGCTATAAGTAAGGGGTCAAACTCATATCTTTTTCTTAAAAACCCTAGCTTTTATATCTCAAAAAACAAACAAATTATAGCGACTAAAGATCAATGGACCCTTTTGACCCTTCTATGATGACTCCTCTCGCTTATGTTTATAAACACTACACAACAAAGAGTCCACGCCTCATGCTATAATTCTTCACATGACTCTCTTCTCAATCTACCATATCCCCCCACACACACTTGATTAATACACGCTAGTAACATAACCAAAACCTCTTTCTCCTCAAGACTTAAATTTTCTTTTGTATGTATATTCACATTTTCCTTTAACTTACAATATAAATATAAAGTTTGCTCTCATACATGTTCAAGAGACTATCAAATCATTTGAGTGAAATTTCACCGCGCATATTTAATTTTTTTATCTTTTTATTTTTTATAAAAACTAAGAAAGTTTGATGATTATAAAAAAAACAAAAAATAAAAATAAAAAAATAAAAAATTGAAGGAGACAATATCATGTTAAAGGATTCTTGGTTCACACTAGAGTATCATTTATCATTTATGATGGCAGGTTTTTTCAAAGTATAAATCATTACTGTAAATTAAATAAATTAAATTAAATTGAAATACATTTAAATATTTTCCAAATACACAAATTATTCTCAGATTTGATCAAATTTCTTCCCGTGAGCAGACCAAGGTCCTCCCTCCTTCGCCGGCCGGACTTCTCGCTTCTCGTCGGCGCCGTCGTCTGCTTCACGATCTGAAACCTAACAACATCAGAATCCCTCAAAATCATCGCAGCATTCTGTTGCCGTTGCTTCAGGTTTTAAAAGTCTCGAATTTTAGGAATTTAGGGTTTTTTATTTTGTCTATTTGAGGGAGAATTTATCGGAGGGATGCTAATCACACTGAATACGATAGAGATCATCATCAGTTATGTTCCGTCGTCTTAAATGGTTCATAGCTGGTTTGAATCAACAGAAAAACCCTAAATCGAAGGCCGATGCGAAGCGCTTGTCGCTACCAAGAGGACGTTATTCAAGTAGTCGAAATCGTAAGTCAATGTTGGAAGCTGTTCACGAAGTTGCAATCTATATTCATAGGTTTCATAACCTAGACCTGTTTCAGCAAGGGTGAGAAACTGAGAATTATTATTATTATTATTAGAGTTTTTAGTTTTTACAACTGCCTTAGCTGATAAATATGTGAAATTTTGACTTTGATCTCAAACATAGGGGTTTTGAATTATGATGCAGAAATCAACACATATTTTGCTTGAATTTTAGTACATTTGCATACAGATTAGTCAAATCTAGATTTTAACAGGAACTGTGCAGTAATTTAAAACAAATAGGTATTAAACTGTTAGTGCATATTTTACAGGTGGTATCAGATCAAGATTACCATGAGATGGGAAGATAGTGATTATGCATCTTCAGTGGGTACACCTTCAAGAGTGGTTCAGTATGATGGTATATTGTTCTTTGGTTTTCTCTGTGTACATTTATGTAATCATCTTTGACTTGTTAAAGTTTATTTAGTTATTATCTAGCATCATGATGTATAAGTTTTACTAAATTGTACACTACATGTAAAGGCTCATCCTTTCTTCTCTAATCCAGTTTATATGTAGATCCATTATGCCCATTTTTCTGATCCTAGTTCAATCATGTGTAAGAAGACACATACAAATATCTTCAAGTCATGCATATAATGTCTAAACTGGAGCTAGATATAAGAATAATTTAGAAGAAAGAGGGGTTTGCTCTTTTGCTAATTTGCGTTCCCGCCCTCTATGAGTGTATAAGTGAGGACAACAGTGTGGCACACATGAACATGACATAACAAAAATATGATGAAAAATCTCACAGTTTGGCACAATCATAATTATAGGCTAAAATGAAGTAGGAATACCAGGATACAGTTAGTACATGAATGCGTTTGCATACATATGCACCTTTTATTCTACTATCATGTCATGTGATATACTGAACTTAAGGATTGAAAGGAAAATTGATGCTAGTAGTTTAATAGCCAATGATCACTGCCAAAAAGACGACTATCTCCTGCAACATACCCTGTTGGGAATGAGATTCATATGCAAGGGTTTGGGTTTACTTACTGCATGTCCATAATAAATACCATGGGAAGTTATATCCCAAAATATATATCTAATTAACCGATACCTGCACTAGGACTGCCAGAGGGAGTGCTAAGGGAAAAAGTATGCAACATTGTGAACATATGTATAAACACTTGAACTTCTGTTCTGTATCCTGTACCAAACGTCCCAACACCATTATTTTCATTTAGAATGCGCATTTATGACAATGTAACTTGTAAACATGTTTGAGTTATAAGATGTTTCTGCAATCATCTCACAAGCTGATTCTTGTGAGCATATTTTTTTCCATCTTTTCATATGCTCAAGTCATTTCCCCAATCACTTACAGCTAATTAATAAGTACTACTGTGATGATTTGTTTCTTCAGCTTGTTATCAGGAGACAAACAAAAGCTAATATCATGCAACATTTTTGTATGAACTGCAGCTCCTGATCTTGGTTCTGATGATGTCTTGGGGGTATGGACCATTGATGACATGGACAATAGTTTTTCATCACAGCCTTTCCGAATTCGATACGCAAGGCAGGATATACTTCTATCAGTCATGATATCTTTCAACTTATCTCTTGGTAAATTTGAGGTCTCTCTCTCTCTCTCTCCAAGCGGATTAATTTAGTCAAACTAATATGGGCTGAGTTCTGACACAGTCACATTTTATTACTGTCAATTAATGAGCTCCTATATTTTCAGGGTCCGATCACGTCTGCTGTAATTCTGAAATTTGAGCTTCTGTACGCACCTGTTTTGGAGAGCGGGTTAGTAAAACTAAATAGTATTTCATAGTATTTTTAACTTGTGGAATGTCTTTATTTCAACACCAACTTAGTATGTATTTCCAACTCTTGCTGTTCATTTCATTAAATATTCACTAGATATAGTGTTTTTAATGCTCCATCTGCAGCTCCAATATGCAGGACTCTTCGGATGTGTCCCCTGCTGCCATTCACGAATTCAGAATTCCACCAAAGGCTCTTCTTGGATTGCATTCATATTGTCCTGTTCATTTTGATGCTTTTCATTCTGTGCTTGTTGATACGAGTGTCCACATAAGCTTACTGAAAGGCGGTGTTCATACTATGAAGAAACACAGGTTTGTTGCTAGTTTATCACTTCAGTCAAGAATCCAACTGTATGTAGATTTTTGGAGGTTGAAATATTGTCTCGTTTACTTGTGAATGAGTTGAGTTGGGTTATGATTATGTTAAGAACAGGAAATCAAAAGCTTGGAATTGAAAGTAAAGGCCTGATTCGAGATAGGCTAAATCTCCGATTACAATAGGTAAAACCTAATTTGATAGAAAAACATCGACCACCTAAAACAAGAAAGAAACATGCTATTAATACTATCCTAATTTAACAGTTACCAAATTAACTTCTCCCCACTAATTGCCTCCTGCGAATTCTCTGGGTCATGCCCCACTCCCTTTTTTCTTTTTCCCGCCACTTAATTTCCCTTTATTCAACCCTAATCCAGTGTGGCCCACTCCAGTGTGGCCCAGTCCCATCATTGGGTCCGTATCAATACATCCCGCCAGGGCAAACGACTTGTCCTCAAGTCGGGTATGAGAAAACAAGGCTGCTGGGTCACTAGTGGGTATCTTAAATGGTGCAATAGTGAGGTGTTGAAACGTTGCAGGTTGCTGAAGATCCAGTGGGAGTCCTTGTAACTTGTATTCCTTACCATTTATGGTGAACTTCAAAAACATCTCCTTCCAATTTGCTTGGACTGTGTTAAGTGTTGCTAACCACTGGATACCGAGTACCACATCAGCTCCCCCTAAGGCAAACATGTAGAAATCTTGTGTTACCTTTAGATCTGAAAGTTGCAGTGAGATGTTCTTGCAAAGCTTATTGCAACGGAGAATGTCACCATTCCCTATTTGGACACCGAAAGGAGGAATAAATTGGGTGATGAGTTTCAGATCACTAACCAATTTATCCGAAATGAAGTTGTGTGTGGACCCGCTATCAATCAGAATTAATACCTCGGTCGTGCCTAAAATGCCTTGGAGTTTCATGGTAGTTGTAGATGATTGACCAAAAAGCGCGTGAAGGCTGATTTTAGCTTGTTCATCAGTGCAATCAGGCTCGTTTCCTGCAGTTTCTTCTCCCTCATCAGCTATCTCTAGAAGCTTGAAAGTCCCTGTTTTACAACGGTGTCCGGGGCTGTATTTATCCCCACATCGATAGCATTCCCCTCGAAGATACCGACCCTGTTTTTCAGCATCAGAGAGACGAGTTTCTGTTGGTTTCGAGGCTGCAGCAGTAGGTATTATAGTGTTGGAGGCTGCCGAGGTCGACTCTGTTTTGACCGAAGAAGAAACATTGATAATTTTTCCAGATTTTGTATGGCTTATTTTGGATTCAAACTCAAGAGCTATACTCATAGCTTTGTACACAGTCCTCGGTTTGTGAATTCGAACGTCGCTTTTGAGATCGTCCTTGAGGCCGTTCAGAAACACCCCTAAGAGGCAGTGCTCAGGCCAGTTAGTTACGCGAGACGAACGTTTGGCAAACTCCTGTCGGTATTCTTGTACCGTTCCAGTTTGTTTGATGCTGCATAAATGCTCGTCTGGATTCTGGAATTCTGCAGGCCCAAAGTTCTTTTGAAGGGCTCGAACCAACTCATCCCAGAACTCAATAGCTTGATCAGCAGCAACCCAGGAGTAGAAATCTAAAGCGTCTCCTTCTAAATGCATGGCTGCAACATCAACCTTCTCGTCTTCCGGAATATTGTAATATCGAAAGTATTTCTCGGCTTTTAAAACCCACCCTCTCGGGTCCCCATCGCTGAAGGAGGGAAAATCGATCTTGTTGTAAGGACGGTAATGGCGATGATTGCTTCCTGACGAATCTTCATCATCAAATCTGCTATATCCTCCGCTGGATTTCTCCTTCTTCTTGTCACGGGCTTTCAGGGCAGCAACTTCAGTTTGCAAGGATTCCATAGAAGCTGCGATGACCGCCAGTTGGGCAGCTACAGGGTCTGGGTTCGTAGGGTGAGGGTCTGAAGTACTGCGGGTAGCGGGTGCCATGTCGATTTCCCGGCAATGGAACCAAATGTTAAGAACAGGAAATCAAAAGCTTGGAATTGAAAGTAAAGGCCTGATTCGAGATAGGCTAAATCTCCGATTACAATAGGTAAAACCTAATTTGATAGAAAAACATCGACCACCTAAAACAAGAAAGAAACATGCTATTAATACTATCCTAATTTAACAGTTACCAAATTAACTTCTCCCCACTAATTGCCTCCTGCGAATTCTCTGGGTCATGCCCCACTCCCTTTTTTCTTTTTCCCGCCACTTAATTTCCCTTTATTCAACCCTAATCCAGTGTGGCCCACTCCAGTGTGGCCCAGTCCCATCATTGGGTCCGTATCAGATTATCCCTAATGGGTCAAATAATCTTTTTAGCCAAAACACAGTCCATCACTTGGGTCGGACAGGTTTAAAGTCACACAAAGTGTATTTTTTTATGATTACAGTCTCCTAAATCCTTTTGAAAGAGGTGAATCACACTTTATATGCAAGGAGAGGATCAACAATGGCTTTTCTTAATAGTATTTGTTTCCACAAAGAACATCCATTCTCCAGGGCAACCATTATTTAAAAACATCAAATTATTATTGCTGAAGCATGGCTTTATAATTAGGATTAAAAGCATGTGCTATTTATAACAAAATGGAAGAAAAAATGTTGTGGGTCAATCTGTGGACCCGTACTAAAGACGGCCCGTTTCAATCTGAAACTGCTTTGACGCGTTATTCAACTCTTCCTACCCACCTATTTTGCCAACTCTATAGTTTTCCGATTCTCACAGCTGCCTCTAGGCATCGAGAATTTTGAAGACAAGCTAACTGTGTGAATTTTCTAGCAGCAATTCTCATAGTAATGAAGAAGCTGCCAGTGAGAAGTATGACAAGGAAAATCAAGTACGCATTTTCTTAGGTTTTCTGCATTGTTTATATTAGTTGTACTTAAATGAAAGTGTCGCATATTTCAGCATCTACAAGTATTTGCTGTATATGTTCAATGTGAAGATCAATTTTTAACTATAATTTTGCAGATTTTGTCTTAACACATCCTGCTGAAACAGGTCTTGCTTGTGAAGGCGTTTTTAACTTCTCGTGCCATTCTACTTCAAGAGCTCCGAAATCTTAGTAAGGCGATTAATGAAACAATCGATTTGACTGGTTTGACTTCCCAACATGACAAGATAAAGGCATTGTCTGCTTCTGTGGAAGTGGATATGGAGAGTGCTAATGCTGATTCACAAGCACCAGAAAACATGCAAAATGCTTTGAAGGTTGCACACAAGTTATTATAGTTGCTTCTTAGATCAGCTATTTTAAAAAAATATATATTATATTACTCTGATATTTTTTTTAAAGGGTCGATGACAAGGTCAATTTCAGTTTTATGCAACTCAACTCTTTTTGCCTATTTAGATAATATACTATTTTTTTAGTCCACTTTAGTTATAAAATATTATATACGTTATTATTTTTTGTAAATGACCATAGACATTGTGTCATGGACAGATCCCAAATGGTACCGTTGATGTCTCGAGTGAATATCTGTATTCCCTCCAAAATGATGAACTTAACCGCCTTTTTCATTCAATTGGAGATCAGATTCTCTACTTATGGAGCACATTTCTAAAGTTCCACAGGTTTGCTTCTGTTTCTCAAGTTTATAAAAACGAAAAAAATACTTTTATATTTACAGTACGAGGTGAGCATTAGATAATGTGTATATGGTACTGCAATTCTCATAGTCTTAGCTTTTACTGTACATCAGGGCAAATAAAACAAAGATTTTGGACCATTTGCGTAACTCATGGGCTATCGATCGTAGAGCTGAATGGTCAATATGGATGGTATACTCTAAGGTTGAGATGCCACACCAATCTACTTTGAGTGAGATTGAAGATTCATCATACCACGGTTTGCGTGGCAAAGTGCCTGTTCTCCGGAAGATAACCGAAGATGTAATTTTGTTACCTTTTTATCTTGCCACAAAGTTTTACTTTCACAGAGCACAAAAATCTGAGGGGGTGTTTGGACTTTGGATATGTGTTATGTAACTGATTATCTGAATAATCTGTTTTTAGTAATTGGGTGAAATAATTCTGATTATGATCCTTAAGGGTCAAATAATATATTTTTTTAAAGTCAATAAAATTATTTACCCGTGTTTTTATCTTATTTTACATGCTTCTCGATTACATTTCGCATTTTTATTTAATCTTGTCATGAAAGAAAGATAATTGTTGGAACTATATTTGATGCTTTTTTTATTAAAAAAAATCATCACCATGTAAATTTAAAAATTGTAATCACAGTTGATAAATATTGTTATATTAAATATCTTCGACATTATACAAGAATGTTTTTTTGTCATTTTATCTTCAGTTACTTAAACTATCAGCACAAGTCACTTGATTATCTGATTATTACGTTTTACTACAACTGATTATACCATAATAACACCTGAGTCCCTGATATTATTTTTTTGCTTCCAGCCTATCCAGGCTGCAGAAATGCGGGCTGAGCTCCACCGTCGTAGTATCGCACAGATGCGGGTAAGCTAGCATTCTTGATGGCTTCATTATCCTATTTCCCTCATGTAATTCTTAAGCTTTTTTCTCCCAATTATATGCAGATCAATAATCGTTCAATACAAGACCTTCAGATTTTTGGAGACCCCTCACGTATACCTATTATAATTGTGGAACGTGTAGTAAATGCACCATTGCTTTCACCGAGTGGAAATACTTACTTCAAGAACATGGACCCAAAAGATACAAATGGCATGCTTCCACAGATTGACTCAACTTTCTCTAGTAATAAGCAAAAGGGCCGTATTTTGAAAATTGCTGTTTTTGTTCATGGCTTTCAGGTACGTTTTGCTCGTTACATGCTCTCAATTTAAGTTGAATGTGCAATTCCGCCCATACATATGTAAACATGTCAAGATGGTAAAAGTTTCTAAAATAATAAAAAGGGTGAAGGTGTCGGAGCAAGTTGAAAGTCCCTTAAAGCGCATTCAAAAAACCCCTGAATCATATTATTTTTCAAAGCATAGATTGTCTTTGTAACGGTATAGCCTTTTGAATCATATTTAAGCTAATAATAATTATCTATAAAATTTAAGAAAACAAAGCACAAAAGTGTTTTCAGGGTTGACACAACCCGGGTTAGACTCTTTTGACCCATTGACCTCCCACGCGTCTATTTTTTCTCGTCTACAATCTATGTATAAAATATCTTCCAGCATTTTAGGTGTTCTTTTCCTTTCTTTTTTATGTTCTCTTTTTCTTGGGGGTTGAGGGAGTTGGAATAGTAAACAAAAAGTCTCCTAAATCTGTAATATATTGAGTCACGCATGTTAATTTTGTGTAGAAGGTGGTAGTATCATTCACTAGCATAGAAAAACTAATTCTTGATGACATAAGCAGGGGCATCATCTGGATTTAAGGCTTGTGCGGAATCAATGGCTTCTAATAGATCCAAAAGTCGAGTTACTAATGTCGGAAGTTAATGAAGACAAAACTTCTGAGGACTTCAGGGATATGGGATTAAGACTTGCCAAAGAAGTCATTGCTTTTGTTAAAAAGAAGATGGATAAAGCCTCTAGATCCGGTACCTTAAAAAATGTGAAGCTTAGTTTTGTTGGGCACTCCATTGGAAACGTGATTATAAGAACCGCGTTGGCAGGTAACATGTTGAAACTGGTTTGGGTTGGTAGTTTTTAACACAGGTCTAAACAGTTCTGTTTCGATTGACCCACAAATACACTGCCCCTTTTTCTTACTTTCATAAGTAACTATCGTGTTACATAAGTTAGGAAATCTATATTATTAAAATATACATTCTTTAATAAAGCGATTTACGTAGTGATATTTACGAAACTTTGGGCCCATTTGATCCATTTAATTTCTAATAAAGTTTTTAAAATTTACACATTTGGACCTTTAGAGTTAAAAATATGCACCTCTATAACGCTTAGGATTATATTGACATATTCTATAATTTTAAAATTTTAGAGAGCATCATGGAGCCATACCATAGATACCTGCACACATACGTTTCTGTATCAGGCCCACATTTAGGTTATCTCTACAGTTCAAATTCTCTATTCAATTCTGGATTATGGTTGTTGAAGAAGCTTAAGAACACTCGTTGCATTCATCAACTGACTTTCACCGATGACATAGATCTCGAGAATACCTTCTTCTACAATCTCTCCAAGGTACATTTCATACATTTGAATATAATAAACAATTCATTTCAGGGTCATTTTGTTTTCAGTTTTCATAATGCTTTCTTTTACTCGGTTAAAAATCCCGTTTCTTATTATACCTTCAGCAAAAGACGTTGGAAAGTTTCAAGAACATAGTCCTGCTATCGTCTCCTCAGGTATATACATTATCTCCCCTATGCAAACAGCAACATATTTATATGACTAAATAACATGAATGGACAAATGGTCCCAGTGATAAGGTCACATATTACAGGTTTGGGTCATTTTTTTGAGCAATTACATATTACTTTTATAAGTAACACGTTGGTCCTTTCAGGATGGTTACGTTCCCTATCATTCTGCTCGAATCGAGATGTGCCAATCATCATCAGTGGACTACTCAAAACGAGGCAAAATTTTCCATGAAATGCTTAGCAACTGTTTGAACCAAATACGCGCACCATCCTCTGAACAACGCATGTTTATGAGATGTGATGTTAATTTTGACACCTCATTGCAAGGAAGAAATTTAAATACAATAATCGGACGTGCTGCTCATATTGAGTTCTTGGAAACCGACATTTTTGCAAAATTCATAATGTGGTCTTTCCCAGAACTGTTCCGTTGATCCATATATGACAAAACAAGTATTCCCACATCACAAGCTAACCCTGATGGTCAGTTCTTCAACGCCAAGTTTTATTATGGATAAAGGGTGGGTCAAAGGCGAGTTGGTCAAGATAACAAGTGCGCCAAAGCACGATACTGTATATTATTATGTTAGAAAGCTGCAAGTGCAAGATGCTTTTAAGGTAAGGGGGTTATGGGTTTTATGACCCGCTACATGTTTGAAGTTATAATGTAGATTTTGAGTTATAATTCTACACAGGTAGAAGTTTTAGTTATCCAGGACCCTGTACTTTATGTAGGTGATGGAAAGGAAATGACAATAGATGAATATCCTGTGTTTCCCTCTTAATTTTCTATAATTTTTGTCATTTTATTAAAAAATATTTTTTTTGTTAGGTTGAATATATGTGTATCTAGTTTTTCATTGAGCAGTTATATGTGAATCTAAACTGTCATCTTTAATTATTAATTTTTATTTTTATATATAATTTAGTTGGACCTTTTTAAGTAACTTTCTATCAACTACAATCTTCTTTCTCTAATATAGATTATCATGTTTCATGCTTATTTTAGTTGGCTAAAAACCTAGTAAGATTTATCAACTGAAATTTACTTTTATTTTATATATTTAACAGTTAATTCACACATCATTGGTTATTATGGTTTCTGAACCTTTAACCTTTAGGTCTGGAGAACTTCTAGAAGAGAGACAACTTACTAATTAGTAAGGTACCAGTAAGCTATTTGGTAACTGGAATTTACTTCGAGTTGAAACATGGCAAAACCAATGGTTAAGTGAATTAGCTGAATCACATTTCCTGTAACTAATATAACCATACCATTTGTAACCTAACAGATCTAAGCGAAATACCATTTGTAACCTAACTGAATCACATTTCCTGTAACTAAACCAATGGTTAAGTGAATTAACTGAATCACATTAGTCACGAATTCATGTTTTTGTTTTCTATTTAACCCAAAATAACTAGATTAAAGTAGACGTGAATCAAATCACATCAAAAGCAACGACTAACTGAATTAACCAAACAACTTTTCTCTTAACTAATAAAACGCAAGTGATGAAGTGAATTAACAAAACCACGGCTAACTTAATTCATGTTTCGTTGCAAGCAAGACCTCACAACATAAAGAGGCGGTTGTCATTTGAAAGAAAATGCTCTTTGTATAATGTTTATAAAACTTGAACTTTGAAGCAACCATTCTATCCTATCTTATTAGTAAAGTCTAAACGTCCCTATTAAAGCCTATCTATCTAACAAGAAAGCAAAGTGATGACACATCTTTATGGGATAGTCAACAATCATTTCAAACAATAGATGCACTATAATGTTCATAAATGGTTAAAGAAATTAACCTCATCAAATAAAAAAAACTTTTTGATCCTCACTTGAGTAAAATGGCAAATATTTACCGAACAATAAATCGTGAGCAAACCACGAATATTGAGCAAATATACCTTCGAAGCAGGAACGTCTACTTGAATAATTTTACTGAAAATTTAACCAGTTAACACGTTTACCGGGGGTGCTTACCCGGTTACTACAGAAGTGTTGCTTTTCGAAAGCTCGTTCATATTATAATAATTCAGTTTTACAAGTGGTTAACAAATTAGCGTTTGTAGTCCAACGGTTAGGATAATTGCCTTCCAAGCAATAGACCCGGGTTCGACTCCCGGCAAACGCAATTTCGTTATCTTTTTTTTATAATTGCAAAGTGGTTATAAAGGCCCGAACTTATCTGGTTTTTCTTTTGTTAACGCTTGATCCTTGGGGTGGTTGGCGAAAGGCGAGTGTCATTATTGAAGATTAAGGCGTCAAATTTTCAGGTCAGTAATCTGTTTTAGAAGTTTTAGATGCTCCTTGAGTTTCGGGATGAATAAACTGCTAAAAAATCGATCTTCATCCTGGTTCTTTTTTGTTATGGGTCTAGTTGGTTAACTGCACACCACCCGTTTGATGAAAATCCACACCCGCTTGTTTCCCTTTTGAGTTTCGAGATTTTAAATTAACCACAATCCTGATGATTTAGTTGTTCCTTTTATGTTATCGGTGTGATTGGGATAACTGCCCAACACCTGTTTGTTTGATGAAAACCCTCACTCGCTTCCCAGTGAGTTTCGAGATTGTAAATTAATCACAATAATATCTTGATGATTTAGGTGGTTGTTTTATGTTATGGGTGTGATTGCCTGATTGGGTTAACTGCCCAGCACCTGTTTGATGAAAATCCCCACTCACTTGTTTCTTAGTGAGTTTGGAGATTGTAAATTAACCACAATATTATCTTGATGATGGTTGTTTTATGTTATTGGTGTAATTGGGTCTACTGCCCACCATCTGTTTGATGAAATGTCATGCTCACTTGCTTCATATAACTGTTGTTTTTTATCGTGTTCAATTCGTATCTAGTGGATGTGAATGTTGCACAGACTGAGGGAACCTTTTTTGTGACTATGCTTACAGTCATGAACCCATAAACATGTTGGAAGCATTTATGTAGCTTAATTTAGACAAACAATGCCAATAGATGAAATCTGTTTGATGATGGGATATATATTTGTTCTATTCATATTTCATTTACATGAGAGTACAATTCTTCGAAAAAGTAAAACTTTGTTTCATTTTTTTGCAGGATTTACATATTTTAACATGGAATTGTCTCTCCCCCATGCTGTTGCATTTACGGGTAATAAGTTCCTAACTTGCCCCAAATCAGATTTTCTTCCTTCTGCTACATTCTGGAATGATAAATCCCGTAAGAAATCACAAAACCAATCTCTCAGAATCACTGCAGCTATCAAACATGTTCGCGATCCATCACTAGACAAACACGTAGTAAAGCAGAACAAAATCCGTTTTGTACAAAAGTTGAAAACTTTACTCCTTTCTAAACCAAAGCACTACATGCCACTTCATATCCTAGGTAAATGCCGGTCCTATCTAACCCTGTCAAAACCTCGATCGCTTGTATCTATGATTCACCGTTACCCAACCATTTTTGAACTTTTCACCATTCCTTTACCTCCCACACCATTCAATGCAACAAAAACACTTCCCCAACTTTGTGTAAGACTTACTCCAGCTGCAGCATCTCTTGCTATCGAAGAATCCAAGCTCAAAACCGCTATGTCAGACTCCCTATCCAACAAACTTCAGAAGCTACTTATGCTATCTTCTCATCACAGGCTCCTTCTGTCAAAGCTGGTTCACATTGGGCCCGATCTTGGCCTCCCTGCTAATTTCCGGTCCCGACTTTGTAACGAGTACCCAAATAAGTTTAAGACCATTGACACATCTTATGGGCGTGCCCTTGAGCTTGTGTCATGTGAAATTAGTCTGGCTAAACCTTTACCTGTTCCTGAAGTGAAATCGCTTGGATTGATAGTTGACCGCCCCTTAAAGTTTAACCGTTTAAGGCTTCGTAACGGGCTAAATGTGAGGAGACATCATGAGGAGTTTTTGATCAAGTTTAGAGATATAACGGATGTGTGCCCATATCATACAGAAGTTGGTGAATTCCCAAAAGAATCTTTAAAAGCTGAAAAAAGGGCTTGTGAAGTGGTGAGAGAGATATTAGCTATGATGGTTGAGAAAAGAACATTAGTTGATCACTTGACTCATTTTAGAAAAGAATTCGGGTTGTCAAATAAGTTGAGAGCTATGTTACTGAGGCACCCAGAGTTATTTTATGTGAGTTTGAAGGGGCAGAGGGACTCTGTTTTCTTGGTGGAAGGATATGATGACAAGGGTAAACTTTTGAAAAAAGATGAATCTTGTATAATAAAAGATCAGTTATTGAATTTGGTCAGGGAAGGTAAACGAATGAGGCGAGAGAGGAGGGTTAGCTTTAAGAATGATTTTACTTATCAAGATACAGTAATTGTCGAAGATTATGACAGTCTTGATGAGATTGATGATGATCTTATGGAGGGCTTGGATGACTTGTTTGAATCTGACGGTTCCGATTCAGAGAAAAGAGATGAAGACGAAGCTGCAAGTATTGACTCATTGCATCTCGCTGAGGAAGGAGAGTTCTGGTCTAGTAACCGTGAAGGTTTAGAACCTTGGTAGCTGCTGGTGAAGCCTGATATGTTGAATACTAATTATATAGAAGTTGGTTAGTGTTACTATTTTATATGGCTATATTTGGTATATATTAGTTGTGATGCCTGATAGATATTAGTGCAAAATGAGTTGGGTGGGTCGCGGACTCGCGGGTCACAGTGGGTTTAAGTCAAAAGGGTGATAAATTTTCTGTGGTTCGGAACAAGAAGGGTCGGTTGGGGTTACCCGAAACACTTATCGGCATCGTTCATGTTTTATTTTTGTATATTTATTTGCTGTTGTTATAAATATTTTGTTCCTGGGTTGTTTGGGATTGAGTATCAAGACTGCTTTTCTTTAGGCATAAATCACTCACAGATAGTTAGATAAGCAATCCCAAACCCTCCCCATCATTAGTATTTCTCTCTTGTATTAAAAGTTAAAACTCAGTGAGCATATAAGCACTTTGGGTGACTTATTTTAATGTTAGAAGGTCCTATCTTTTTATTATGTTTGTTTAATAATGGGGTGTTTTAGTCTTTCTATAAAAATAAAGTTCACAGATAATAGAAAATTTCTATACGAGTTAGTGGGCTGGACTTAAAGAGACAAAACTAATGGATTAGTTGTTATTTTGAAACTATTGGACTAAAAGTAATATTTTGACCGAGCCATAAGGAATAAAACAATAATTTGTTATAATTTACTCTTAAAAGAATATGATAATCTCACTTAGTAGTTGAAATTGAATATAATCTTCGTTAATGTTACATACTTACACCTTTAAGTACAATGTTTTCACAACCGGAATGAGATGCGTAGCTAGGTTATGTCTCTTTGAACCGTTTTCATTTGAATTGGTCGGTTACCTGTTGGACCACTTAACCAAACTGAATCGGTTAGACTAGATTCTAATTTTTTTCATTAAAAATCTCATATACTGAATCATTTAGTAATTTGGTTTATATATATTTTTTGATTTAATTCAGGTTCTCAAAACAGTATCTTTGATCATAGACAATCAAACCAAATCAAAGTGCTTATGGTCTACCGATATAGATAGGGTTGTTCATGAGCCGAGTTAGGCTTGGCTCAGACCGGCTCGAATTCTAAAATGAGCTGTTTTGGCTTAAATTCTAAACCGAGCTGAAATTTTGAGCTCAAGCTCGGCTCCGTTTTTAACCGAGGCAGCTTGGATTGGTTCAGTTTTGGCTTGGTTTTAAAAGGAAATTTTAACGAAAACTTTCAAGTAGAATGGTTCAACTAGTATTGAATTGGGCTTAAGTATTTGAATTAATAGATAATATAATTAAAAATAGGGGTTAATATAATCGAGTCACCGAGCAAACTAACGAATGAGTCACTCTTAACTCGTGTTCAACTCATTTACAAACCGAATGGCTTTGGTTGATTACAAACTGAACCACCTAAAGGTGATCAAAATTTATCTTTTTAACCCATGTAACATATTATTTTATAATGTTTTGTGTATTTACAAAAGTACCCTTTCCCACGGTTTATGACTAGAATTTTCTATCTGGTTGGTAGCTCAAATTTTATAGAGGGTTATCCATCAAAGCTCTATCGCATCACCCTTTCTTCTATCTCCGGCGTACCTTTCTCCGGTCTCCGGCAAGGCTCCTCTTCCCTTCTTATTGCATTTCCGTTGTTAGTTATCTGTCACAATTTCAGTTTTTTTTGAAATTCACATTACATAACCGTTGCAAATTTACTAAACTGTTGTATTCGTTGTTTAGTTTACTCAATTTTGGTGCAATTTCTGTCTGTTTGAACTTGCTAATTTCTTATCTGTTTGGATTATTGGAATGCTTAACTTTGAAATGTGGATTAGGTTTGCTTTGACTATAGATTTGATTTGACAGGATCCTGCTTGAATTATAGATAGTTTTTCTGCTAATGCTATTTTTTTTTGGATCAACTCAATATGAAATTTCACATAATTGACTGCAATTTTGATTCTGTAGCATGAGCAAGAGCAGTAGCAATAACAAGTAGATTGATTTTTGTTACTATTGCTTTTAATTTTCCTGAGGGTTTAGGTTTTTTTTTTGTTTTTGGTAACTGACTCTTGATATAATCTGAGGGGAAAGTTAAATAATGATCAAGCTGAACATATGAACACTGCAGTTTTCATGGCGTCTCAGTTAATCCGTGAATGGAGCGGGATTCAACAATTCCCTCCTGCCACCCAAGACAAACTGCTTGAGTTGTTGGGAAGACTAAAGGAAAAGGTCTAACTCTGCCTTTTATATGTTCAACGTTAAACACAAATTATGGTTAGAATACAGTTAAGTTAAGCTTGTATAATATTGCAGAAAAGGAATAAATTGACAATCCTTGTAATGGGAAAAGGTGGAGTTGGAAAATCTTCAACTGTGAACTCGATCATCGGTGAGAGAGCAGTTACCGTCAGTGCGTTTCAGGTAACTACCAACTTTACTAAACTTGTTGAAGATTTATTTTTACATGTTGATTGCTTATTTATTCACGGAAACGATCTTTTAGTCAGAAGCGCCAAGACCCACAATGGTTTCACGGGAGCGTTCAGGGTTCACATTGAACATAATTGACACACCAGGCATTGTAGAAGGAGGATATGTCAATGACCAAGCCATTGACGTCATCAAAAGGTCATCTTTGTTTTCTGCAGTTTTTAATATAGATAGCATAATGGGCAGGTTGGGTAACGGGTCAAAACAGTTTTGGATCAAAATATATAATTCTTTTGAAAGTATCCAAATGGGTATGTTCGGATTGACCCGAGAATTTTTGTTTAAAAATAGTGAACATGTCAAATATACTTGTTTATTATATTTATGTGGCTGTCTGAGCAGGTTTCTTCTGAACAAGACGATAGATGTTTTGCTTTATGTGGACCGGTTAGATGCATATAGGGTTGATACATTAGATGGGCAGGTTGTGAAAGCGATAAGTAGTATTTTTGGTCAAGAAATATGGCATAGAGCAATTTTAGTGCTCACACATGCTCAAGTATCACCTCCAGATAGTCTAACTTATGATGAGTTTTTGTCAAAAAGATCCGAGGCCCTTCTCAAGGTTGTGCATCTTGGTGCTAGGTTCAACAAACAAGATATCCAGGTGCATCTTCTCTTCAAAATTACCCTCTCTCTCTCTCTCATAAACACACAAGTTATAATAGATTTACTGTGTGCTTGTAGAACATTTCTATTCCTGTTGGTTTGGTCGAGAACAGTGGCAGATGTAACAAAAATGGGAAAGATGAAAAGGTTTGTCATTTGCTTTGTATCTTTTGACTTCCATTAGAGTCTGGAAATTTCATTCGGGTCGGTCCAGGTGGTGTAAAATATAAAATTTGCTATGGATTGAAAGTGGCTCATATGTATTTTTAATGCATAAAACCTACTTAATCATTATATTCAAAAAGCTGGATTCTAATTGAAATTGTTAGTTTTTGTAATCATATTTGACATACTAATTATTTATGAAAAATATGAAATTTTGGACAAAGAGTATTTCTTGTCACCTCCGACTTGTATTGTTGATTCATTATGCGTCTGCATTCATCAAAGATAGTTGGGGTCTGTTGGTTACGTTTTGGGCTTGCAGATTCTTCCAAATGGTACTGCTTGGATTCCCACCATAGTTGAAACAATCACAAAAGTCGCGTTGACCGAAAGCAAAAGCATATTGGTTGACCAGAGGTTGATTGATGGACCCAACCCAAATGATAGAGGGAAACTATTCATTCCTCTAATCCTAGCATTTCAAGTAAGTTTTCAAATCTGATATGTTTTCTTGGGTACCAATCATTTATGCCATCAAAATATGCATTCCATTATAGTACATGCTGAAACAAGTTAGGTTGGGTTTACTCACAAACACTTTTTTGTCATACTGATCTTTTATACAAGTATATACTAAGTTTTTAATGATTAAAGTTATGATAAAAATCTTAAGATAAAAACAAGTTAGGAGGTTACTTTCAACCTGCATTGTTTTGATTTGACCCATTTGCAATAAAACACAGCCAGATCAACTACTGAATTTGACACCTATAGTATTCTAAGCATTTTGTGATCTCTAACCCAAATCTAATCTCTCTAATTCACTAATTGTGTATCTTGACAGTACTTCTTTGTCCTAAAACCAATTCAAAGATGGATCAAGAGAGATGTTGAAAAAGAGGTAAAGCCTCAATGGGCATGAGCCGAATGATCAGTGCGAAATCACGAGGATACCCTCGACCATGCCCGTCGCAGTATCAAAGATCCATGACTCAATCGGCTTTTTTTGGTTAGTAATTTGAGAAGCAAGCTTTGTTTAATTAAAAACCTTTACCCTTTTATTGAACTTTAATTGATGTTTTTTGTATTCCCAGATGACAATATGCAATAAGCTGTGTTATAACATTTTTATTTCACACACACATATATATATATCTCAATACTAAATTACTAATAAAGCAAATTGCTCACCACATGTAAACCCCACATTTATTCTTATCAAAATTTTCTAGTATTCTCTCATATTAAATACCAACCATCTCTCAATAATCTGGTTCGGCGAAACATCTCAGTACCAAATACTTTATGTTTCCTTTGTAAAGATTTCGATGAGTCGGTTGAACATCTTTTTGTCGGTTGTACCATGGCTGCTAGTGTGTGGACTTTGATCTCTGCTTGGTGCAAGATTCCTCAAATATTCAGCTTTTCGGTAGGAGATCTGGCTAAAATTCATTTTTTTTTTTTTGCATTTGGGAAAGGAGAAAGCTCTCATGGTTCAAGTTGTCATTCAAACTTCATGTTGGGTCTTATGGTGTGCTAGAAACGAGATTACCTTCAATAACAAACGAGCCAACATCGATTGGATCTTAAGGAAATAAAAAAGTTACAGTTTTTTTAGGTTTCTAATAGCTATAAGAAAAAAGTCGTTAGTTGGGAAGATTGGTGTTCTTTTAATTTCTAATATGTAAGTGTTTCACTTTCTTGTTTTGTCTACTTTGAGCGTCTTGCTCGTGGTGGGTTTGTGCTAATGAAATCGCTGTTAAAAAAAATCAAAAATATAAATTATCTTATTCTAAGGCTACTCCCATCCATGACTTTTAGTTTTGGTTGGTTGGAATCTTTGAATAAAAAAAAAGAAAAAAACATATTCTGGCAACCAAAATTGGCGAACAAGTCGGTGGAGCGAACAAGTTCGTGAACGAAATTTTCCTCTCTTACTTAAATGATGGCCAATCTAATCTTGACACCTCATGATTCTTTTTTCTTTATAATTTTTTTTATCTTATTTTAGTTAAAACCTAAACTTATTTTTCCAAAATAACTTTTACTCATAGCTTTAAAAAAAACTGACTATACAACCTTGCTTAAATTTATTTTTATGATCATTTTGACAGAAGTTTTATAAAAAATGGAGGTGTTTTAAGAAAAATATTATTTTACATAAATAATTTATTTGCGTCGTGATCAATTTTTTAATATGTTTTAACATTTTTTTATAGAAAAAAAATAATTATAATTCATATTTATTTAATAAAAAATTAAAAATAAAAAGTTGGGTTGAGTTGGATTGTGAATGGGAGTGAAAAATTAAGTTTAGTTGGGTTGTGTAGGTGGAACCGTAAAAGAAACTAGTTTTTTAATAAAAAGTTTGGTTGGTTTGAGTTGTGAATTGGGATAGTCTAATAATTTTTCAAACTTAATAAATTACAATAAGATCTAATGCTTAAAATATAATAATAAATATACAAAGTATTAATTATATCATTTTCAAAGACAATCCTTGTAACATTCGGGTTGATATTACTATTATATATTAACACAAATTAAAAATATGAACTATTATATTTTTAATATTTTTTATTATTTTGATAAAGTACAGTAATAACTAACACAAATTAAAAAAATAACACGGCAAACATGAAAAAAAGTAACTTGCCAAAAAACGAAAAATCTAAAAAAAATGAAAAATGAAAAATAATATGGCTAAAATGAAAAAAAAAATAAAAATAAAAATAAAAAGTAATTTGACCAAAATTGAAAATAGAAAAAGTAACATGGTAAAAGAAAACCTTAACTATACTACATAGGTAAAAGAACTAATAGTCGAAGGGCTCACCGGAATCATGGCCCAGATTCGCGGCTCAAATCACCTGAATGGGCACTGTGGTAGACTGAGAAAGCACTCAAGTCGCCGGTCGGAACTACCGCAAGCCGGAACAACCCCAACCACCGACTTGACGCGACTGTGAAACCCCTAGTCGCAGACATCGATTAGGGCAAGACAAGGAAGGGAAATGCGAACTATTGTAGCCGGAGAAACCACATCGCCACCTTTGACGTCGGCGATAGTTTTTGGCCGGAAATCATGACTTCAACCGCTGTTGATTTAGGGTTCGAGATGAGCTACACTGCCTCCGTTCTCTTCACTCCACCGTGAACCAATATCATCATCTCGCCATGGAACCACCGTCTCTCGCCGCAAAGTTGGCCGGATTGGGTGCTTGGCCGACCTCCCTCTGTAATTATGGTGGTGAGAAGGCGGTGGGTGGCGTCGCCTGTCATGGGCCCAGGGGTCCCCGTGGACCCCTCAACCTCGTACCTCGTACGTGAAATGTGAATTAGATGTTCGGTTTTTAAGTAATTTTTTATGTGATAGAGAATTATTAAATAAGTTCTGGATAAAATATAGCCAGTTTACACTTTTGTCCTAGTGGTTCTTCTAAATCATGTTTAGTGTCTTTTTTTTTCTTTTCGACTCGCCAGGGTTTAAACCCTGCTTACTACATTTTATTTTATTTTTAGTTCAAATCAGGATAGGCTACAGTCATAAAAGCACCAAGGCCCAATAAACTAAAATATTAGTAAGTGTAGCTCAATCAAAATGTAATCTACAAATTAATTATCAATAGATTAACATTGATGCAATATTCGAAAAAAATGTTGATCATCCTCATTTCATCTTTGATATTTTTTATTGATTTTTTGCATCATCCTCATTTTTCAATATTATTTAAATATTAATGAGGGTATTTCTTTTATTATTCTGCCGTGTTTGTCTTATGTGACCAACCCGATCCGGACCAAACTTTTTTATGTGTATTTCTATGAAACTAAAAAACAATGACTCTGTGAAAAAAAAATGTGAACCTCCTAAAAAAAAATTATAGTTCCGCCCCTGGGCGTCGCTGGTAGGAGGTTAGAGGCGGTGGTGATGAAGGGTTTGGGAGGTTGGGGGAGGGAGAGAGACGGGTTGAAGTTAAATTTGTGTGTTTTTATTTTATTTTTAATTAGTTTCAGAAATTTTCACAAATAGACCTTCAACTTTAGAATAAAATTTCTAATCGACTATCTGCATTAACAGATTGTAACAAGCATTAGCATGTTGCATCTTAGTTAAAAAGACCAAATACCCCGGTATTTAACATAATTTCTCTAACGGAGTTAATGATTTGTATTGAATTTCAATAAACTGATACCATAGAGTGCACTATGCAAAATCGTTCTATTTTGAAGGATTTTACAATTACTCTAAACCTTAGAGATGAAATTTGTAATTCTCTCTCCCTATATATATATATAATATTTGAGTTTAGATTAAATTAGTTCCCAAGCTATTTTAAAATTAGTTTTTCTTAATAAATTTGTAGCCTTTTTTTTTGTTAGAGTTGTTTAAATTTATTCATAAATCACAATTATGTGCTTCATACTTTGTTAGTTTGTTAAAGATTGATCCATAACTAGAAAGGACATTATAGTAAATTGTGACGTTCATCGCCCCTAATAATTCTGACATAAACACGAAGGAGAGATGGAGGTTTATGAGATGGCTACTAGTGTGTGGGGCGGTTTTTCAGGTAAAACTAGGGTGATGGTCTATGAGAGGAGGGATGCTGACGTCTGATTTCTTTATATCGGGAGAAGTTGGATTGTGGGAATGATAGAGTTCGAGAATGAGAAATCACTAACTTGAATGCACTAATGTGGGGTGGGGTCGGGTGGGGGTGGGTGGGGGGGGGGGGTCGATATGGAAAGGTCTGTTTTAACAAGTTCACCACCCGTTCTGAAGATGAATTTGTAAAGAGCATGAACAATTAGGAGTTGTAGGAAATGTGGTTTGTATTGTGCTTCCTTACCTAGAAGCGTCTGGATCAAAACCTAGCACTTTCAACATTTTTTGGGGTTTCACTTTTAGGTTCTTTTTTTTGTTTTCCTTTTGGGCATGTTTACTTTTCTTCTATTTAGTTTTAAGTTGGGTTTTTTTTTTTGCTTATGTTACTTTCATCGAGTCACATTTAAATCTTATTACTTTTGTCCATCATCTTTATGTTTTCGAGTTTATTGACGCCTATCTACATTTGACATTCGCAATATAGATATAAGCGTTCGCGTTATGAAATAGGCATGAGTGACCGTATCAAACACACTTAATTCTCTTTACTTTAAGTTCTTTAATTCCCTCATTTGGCAACACTACATCAATTTTCACATCAAAATTCCCTCTAAAACCATTCATGTCTATATTAAAAAGATAAAAAAGAACGCGGTTCTTTTATAACCTGTTTTCATGACCCGAGTATGGAATATGGATATGAGATCCGCGTAAGCTACGTATCAATTCATTCACTTTCAACCCTAAAATTCTATGCTTTATCTATGCTTACATAGGCATTTATCGCATAATCGAATCTTTGACAAACCTTGGATTTACAAAGTTCCTCTTTGATTTGGACGGCTTTTATCGAGGTAAACATTGTTCGATATTTGATTCATCCATATAATTCGACTTGTAACTTTTTGTGCTCCATAGTCGCATTGTTTCATACATTGATTCATGTTTCTGATTAATCCCTGCCTAAAACATTGATTGGTTCTTTTATAAAAACTTAAAAAATATTTCGATACAATTAAATTCTATAGTTGATTGAGACAAATTATAAATGAATAACGAAAAAGAACTTTTAAACTAAAAGCGTTACTAAAACCAAACTCCTAAAAGTGTAAACTAACATTGTTAAAGATATTCTAAATAAAAGAAAAGGGTGTCTCTTTTGGACCAGTTTGCATCTTGGAATCGTTCAATCTAGTTTCTTAATAGATATGTTATTTTAATAACATTGTAGCCGTTCAAAAAAAAGAAAAAAAGAAAAAAAGAAAAAAAGAAAAAAAGAAAGAAAGAGGGTGTAAAGTAATTATAACAAACAAACATACTTAATATAAATTATAATCTCACACCCATAGGTCATAGTAAAGCTAGCTATTAATAGAGTATGAAGAGTGTGTGATATGAAAGAGCATTACCTCTATCCTAGGTGATAAAGTGGTTGCTCCCACTAAGGCCATCCGTAGTGGGGTTTCATGAGGGCTCCATGTTAAATATAACGCCCCTCATGGAGCCCCTTCCCACCCCCATAGGGCGCCATGTTAGAAGTTGGAATCACCGGCGTTATGTTAATAACGCCTCTCCCCTCCTTCTTGATCGATTGGTTGATTTTTTTATTATTATTTTTTTTATTGGATAGATTTAATTGAATGAGTTTTTTAAATAATAATTGGGTAATAATTAGAGGGGCGTTATAAATTGGTTACCACTACACCACTTTAGTCATGGAGCCCCTCTTGATGACGTGGACGCCACATGGCGCATAACGCCCACAAGGAGCTCCATCCACTACGGATAGCCTAATACCATAGGATCAAAGATATAGCTAACAAGTAACAAGAATACTAATGAAGATCGTAAACTACAGCTAACATATATTGATGAGTAAATTATTATAGTGATGAAATGCAAACAATCATATAATAGCTACAAATGAAAACCAAGTAAAAGAACAAATAAATAGATAGAAAGAAGCACCAACATTTATGTAAGTACATATAAACTCCTCTAAGATCGTTTATACTTTATACGTCTAGACAATGCTAAGGCAATGTCAAGACTAAGACAAACAATGATATAGTAAAAGTTAATGCCTCAAGACAAAAGTAAGACAAATCTATATATTGTTCAAAAAGTCTATAACTTTAATACAACATCTCTAAGGTTAAAGTCTAAAAAAATCTGTCTAATATGTTTATCTCATTGTCAGTTTGGTCTGTATATATTCATCATATCATCCACAACGAGAGTTCCTGTCTCACTAGAGTGATATAAAATGTAGTTAACTTTTAGCACATTTTTATCTAATCCTAATATATACTGGTTAATATACATAGATTTTCTTTTTTACTACAACTAATATTTAAAATTTATATTTAATAGAAGAAAAATATGTGAAAGATTTTAGTGTAGATTACAAATATATTCAAACTAGGATGGTGATTATCTTCAGTTAAATAATTTTCAAGATGCTAGCAGACCAATGTGTTGCGTCTACACACCGAGGATACACAAAACAAATAATTAATAGAATTTGACACTAATAGACTTTAAATCACAACAAAGATAGCAAAATAAGAGTAGACTAAAAATAAAAAAAATGATCACAGACTCATACCCAAAATACAAAAATGTAAAGAGATTTGCAAATACGAAAACGAAAATATTTAAAAATTGACAACAGATAGCACATCGACATAAGTTAGAACGAATCGATACTAATGCCTCCAACACTCTAACTGGTTGCTCTAACTCAATATTTAGTAACAAAAGCAATAAATACTAAAAAAACAATTTTTTTTTTCTTTTTTCTTTTATGTTCGTCCTAACAAGATAGGCTACTTCTAATTTTAATAAAAAAATGAGACGAAATAGTATATAATAAAAAAACAATATAAAAAAGAGAAGAAAGTTCAACCAATCAACAACCTCCATGTAAATAGAAAAAAAAAAAAATAACCAATCATTTCCCGTTAGATCATGAGTTACTATTTTAAATATCCATGATAATATATGTTTGCAATAATTTTTTTTATTAAAATATAGGGATTGGAAAAAAATGAGTAAATTGTTTTATCATTAAAAAAGGTCAAAGGAGCATCTTGTTTCTTTTTTAATCTTCTCCAGTATTGCTTCCTCTTCACTTTCCTACTCCATCTTTTTCCAACTTTCATCCCCTTTTTTTCTTTCTGCTTTTCTGTTATTACACAACTGGCCCCAACTGCTCTCTAACACAAACCCCCCTTTATCTTTCCCACATTTGAGTGACTTCCAAGACCCAACAAAATTATCATATCCATCTTCAAAGTTCCAATCTTTCTTCCTTAATTCCCCCAAGAACAGACACCCATTTGCAGATTTTGGTTAAAAAGTTTGACACCAATTGCAGGTTCAGATCAGTTGCTTCAAGAATGGAAAAAGATGGGTTCTTTAACAATGAAGGTAACGGAATGGGAATCCCACCAGCCTGGAATTCAATCTTTGGAATGGAATTGGAAAGTCAAGTTACTGAGGTGAATTGCAGCCCAGAACAGATTCCCAATTGCTTTCTAAATGGCAATTGGGATAACACAATGGATCAGAGCGATCCCTTTGAATCTGCTCTGAGTTCCATTGTCTCATCTCCGGTCAATTCGCACCCCGGAATCTCAATTCCGGGGTGCAAGAATGTAGTTCTCAAGGAATTGATTGGCAGATTAGGAATCATATGTAATTCTGGTGAAATTTCACCTCAATCTTGCATTAACAATAGTACCAACACATCATGCTACAACACTCCATTGAATTCACCACCTAAGCTCAATCTATCAAACATGGATCATCATCAACAGATTCATGGGAATTCACCAATTCCCAGGAATCATCAATTACCACCTGCTCCATTCCCTGCAGATCCTGGATTTGTTGAGAGAGCAGCAAGATTATCTTGTTTTGGGATGAAAGAACCCGAAGTCCATCATATGGAGGAATCATCACTGTCTGAACAGATCTCTAATGGTGAAACTGGAATTAAAGGTCAAAATACCTATTCCAATGGCAGAAAGAGAAAGGCAGTTCCTAAGGGGAAAGGAAAAGAAACCCAATCCAGTACTCTGTCTGCTAAAGATAATAAGGTTAGTTAATTCAGTTATTCTGTTTTGCTGACACCCAATTTTGATATTCTTGAAATAAGTAAACTAACAATCATATCTAGGGAAAATCACACTTAAGAGACCCCAACTTAGACTAGACACAAAGAAAGAAAGTAGCAATTAGCAAGCTCAGATTTTGATATTCTTGAAATATTGTTTGAAATTGAAGATTTTTTTCTTTCTTTCTGTTAGGTGGAACCAGAGAAAGAGGTATCAGATGCAAAAAGAAGCAAGTCAGATGAAGAAGGGAATGGAATTAAAAAGGAAGAGGGGAATCAGAAACCAACAAAGGAAAATGCCAAACCATCAGAGCCACCAAAGGACTACATTCATGTTAGAGCAAGAAGGGGTGAAGCTACTGACAGCCATAGTCTTGCAGAAAGGGTATGCCAATTCCATTCCATTCCGTTACTCCTTTCAATTCCAATCCAATGTCATATTCTCATTACTGTCATTTGGCAATTTCAGGTCAGAAGAGAAAAGATCAGTGAGAGAATGAAGTTCCTTCAAGATCTTGTCCCTGGTTGTAACAAGGTAAGAGAAAAAGAACCAATTTTCTTGCATAATTTTATATGATTTTGGTTGTTAATTTGAGATGGGATTTTCGGTTTATAGGTGACAGGAAAAGCTGTTATGCTTGATGAGATTATAAACTACGTACAGTCGTTGCAAAGGCAAGTCGAGGTATATACTAACATGCCTATAAATTCATATACTGTAAAGAAGTTTAGTTTAGATACATTAGTTTTCTTGATTTATCTAAATATTTTATGGGTTTTATTTTCATGTAGTTCTTGTCAATGAAATTAGCAACCATTAATCCTAGGATGGATATGAACACTGAAGGAGTTTTATCTAAAGATGTAAGTTTTTCATAATCTTTCTTCGCGATGGGTGTGTTTGTTACATAGCTTTGAATTTTCAAATAATTTTCTTGATTTTTGACCATATTTCAGACTCGGGCTTCCATGGTAAATACCATGAACCATTTGGATGCACTGGCTCAGCCATTCTATGCCATGGCTCACGACGGTCCAGAGAACCCACTGACGGGAATGATGCACCGTGGGTCAAACGTGAAGTCATCACAGATTTATGGCTATGGTGAAGTAAGTTGATCATCTCTAATAAACAAAAATTTCTCATCTTGCAAGTTGTTTTTTTGTTAATTCGTGTTAAAACCAAAAAATTCAGGCTCCGGTGTTCTGGGAAAATGATCTTCAGGGCGTTGTACAGACGGGTTTCAACCAAAATCAAGGACAGAGCTTCCATGGTGAGTTGACTTTTTCATCAAGACAGTCAACATCTTTAGGATCAACTTAATCTTATGTATGAGCTCTTTGATTTGATACAGGACCAATGGGCACGGGTCAAATGAAAGTTGAGCTATGATACCGAATATGTTGACATAGTTAATTAGGCTATTAAGCAAGAACATCATTTGTATAGATAAAGGAAGAAGATAGATCTTCACCTGATATCTTATTTTTACAAGAAATTGTTTGTATAATTCTAGAACTATTCCACAAGTTTGTGGGGGTAAAGTATGTAAAATGTTGTAACATGCTGCAACCTTGTTTCCTTCACACATTTTCTTAACATTATAATATATCTAGTCATTATTTTTGTTCATCTCAACAAGCTCTATTTTAATCTTTCGGTATCCGTCATTTAGTCACCCTTCCTAATCCTAGGGTCTTTCTGAACGCAACCTCTTTATCCCAATGGATTGAGATAAGGCTTGTGGCCTGTCCTCATCTCGACCTCTCCAGACACTACTATTTTAGTAGGATTTTACTGGGTATGTTTGTTCGTTTGGGTCGGTGGGTCCAGGCTTAAAAGAGCCGAGTTATGCAGGTTTTTAACTGTCCATAGATCTTTAACCAAGGTTAGTTAGCAAAGATTGACTCAACACTTATCACCTAGACAAGGTGATCAAGAACAGTACTCTACCGTTGATCATGCAGATAATTTAGAGCAAATTAAGGTATTTTGTCAAGATCCCATAATAACATGCACATTTTCTTAGTTTGCTGGGCCACCCCTAAAAAAAATATATATATTTTTGGATTCTTGATGGTGATCTTTCTTAAAGAAATGTCATAATAAATAGCATGAAAACTGATTTTGAAAAAGATTAGATTTTGATTGTCATAATCTTGATTGTAAACCAGCTGTTAGTAGGGACATATAAGAACCACTCCATTCTGGAATCCAAGATTGACAACTATAATAATCCCACTGTTGACTGTTCTTATTCTACCCAGAAATGACAGCATTTAGGGGGTGAGTAATTTTCACCAAGGATGCTTTATGGATTTGGTACTTTATGCAATAAAGATTGTACCTTGTTCTTGAATTTGGTAGTGTGAGCTATGGATAGAGGCTTGTCCAATCTTTAAGGTGGAACAAATTTAGTGGTAAGCCTAATAGGTACTCTTGTACATGAAAATTGTAATCATGACTAGAAAAAGGCTTTCTTGCTATTAGTTACACACTTAAAGGTGAAGATACATTATATATATAATTTTAGTTATAAAGAGAGTATAGAGTAAAATGTTAGGTATAACTTTTTGTTTTGACAAACGAGATTTGTAGGAGTGGACCTACATACCAAATATGCCAATACTGGTGCCAGCATCAGTATAATACCACTCGTTAATAAATCTATAATATTAACCATGAATATGTCTATATATGCAAACCCATGCACACATCACATTCATATGGATGTGTGTGTATGTACGTGTGTTTATATAATATATGACAGTCGTGTTGTTTCATATAATATAATTATGTCCATGATATGTGCCTCAGATAACTAGATAACTAGATATTAGACATTGATATTTCTCTACATGTATGTATGCGTGTGTGTGCGCGCGTGCTTCATAGATATGCACACACAAACTCATATATGTCTACAATTGCAAATTATGAAGATATTATTACAAAAACAAGGGAGAAAGGGAATCAAAATCCCAGGTTGGCCAAGGAATCAAAGACCTGTGTTAATTGACAATCATATGCTTTAGAAACTAATAAAAAAAGAAAATCTTTTTGGATAAGTGGGATGTTTAAAGTAGTGGTGTTTAGATGTAGAAAGATACCCTTTGAGAGATAGACAGCCAAACCTTCCATGAAAGCCTGGCTCACAAATCCTTTTGCAAACTTCCAAAATTCAATTAGAATCTCCTTATCACCTCACCAAAAGAGACCCCCCCCCCCCCCCCCCCCCAAAAAAAAAAAAAAAAAACACACACACACACACACAAATCTTTTGTTTTTTATAAGAAAGATATTTGTTCTAACTACGATATAGGCTCTAATGTTTCAAGTTGGGGATGTTTAAGTTATGTTGACGAAATTTCCATATTTTGGCCATGTTGAGTTTCCGGGTTTCCTTCAAGATTAACTATTCATTTAATCGTATGGTTGATGAGGTGGTACTCTTGAAGTAGGGTACAAGAGGATGTACTTAGAGAGGATGGTTATTGCCTTATGGCCCCTTTGATTTGATATCTAACAAATAGTAGTTGTAACCAAATGTCTTGAAGACTGACAATTGACATTACATGAATTAAAGATATTAATTAGGTAGAGCATGTTTAAGGATTGCCAAACATTGTAGTGCAGTCCTCTAGATCCAAGATTAATGCAATACTGTCCAAATGGTCGAATCTAAGGTTTATTCGACACTAATACGTGTTTGATAATCAATATTGTCCATCTGGTATTGACACGAAGACTGTTTGGATAGTTTTATGGTATTAAACTGAATCGTGAATAATCCTGTCTATAAGTAATGCTATCCATTTCTAAAACTAATTTTCGCAAGATTGATGGGTATTCCTTGAATGAATTGATCTTTGAATTTTTTTTACTAAAAAGTCAACATTGTATCCCCTTTTGACTTTGGTTAAAAGTCATAAGAAAGCAAGATGAATTATGGAGTTTCATGATTAGGTTAGAATGGAACAAAGAAAAACCAAAGGTATAATAAAGGGAATGGTTAGGGGAGATTGATTGAAGATGTTTCCATGTGGGGTTACCGTTTGTTTATAATCAATTATGATTAGTAATGGTCCATTTACCAGCCTGTCACTAATGATCAATATAGCTTATATTCACTCTTTCCTCACTTTATGTCTCTTTCTTTCACTTGAATAAGCATCATTTCCCCTTTTATTCGTATTATTTCGTTATCTATTTCTCTCGCCGTGTTCACTTTAGATTACCAGATTCTCGTGTTCACAACTTCTATAGAGAGTTTGCTTTACGTTTCACATAAAGTTGTCGGACATGATTCGGACATAATGCAAGCGGTTAAGAGTTTATAAAACTAAACCTTTTGGACAATATACATTTGAGTAATAGTCACACGCATCTTCGTTTAACCAATAATTCGCATTTTCGATTTTTCGTAATAGGTAATCAAAACATGCCTTTATCAGCATCCATAATGTACTATGAAGAATGAAGAATCATATGCTTTGAATTAATCTTGTAAAATTTGGTATTCACAGTGTGGTAGTTTTGAGGTACCAACATATTTGACCCCCAACAACTCGGAGACTGGATCTACAAAGACTATTTCAACACCAATTGTCAGAAATGACACCTCAAAAACCATTCCTTAATCAAAGGGTAAATGGGTCATTTTGAGTTCACAATTCCTATGTGGAGTGATTTTATTATTTTACTCACACTATGTCAAAGCAAAAGCATTATCATATTCCTTCAAGTGTAAGTATAAGCATCCATCACAAAAACAAATTCAACAAGCAACCAATGTGCACATTGCAACACACTTCTCATACAACACAACTATTTTATGCAAATTATTAGTCATCATTACTAAATGACTAAATATGTATATGTAACACAACTATTTTTTGCAAATTATTAGTCATCATTACTAAATTACTAAATATGTATATGTAACACAACTATTCTTTGCAAATTATTAGTCATCATTACTAAATTACTAAATACAAATATGTATATGTAGGGTCAGGTTATACTAAAACCATTTTCGTCTGAGAAGCGTAAGAAGCAACCACTCGTCGTCACATCACATGTCAAACGAAAAATCTTGGAAAAAAACAAGCTAACGTATTGCTAGAAACAAAAGAACGCACCGACGCACTATGTAACTTTTAAGCTCACTCACTGTTAGAAACAAATAACGTTCGCACATTGTTGTTAGCAAAACAAACTGACACACCATGTAACTTTTAACGATGTGTCAACGTGAGTTTTTGTTTTTGACAAAGGTTTTCAACAATGGGTTAGCCTGCTTTTTCATGTTCCAGATTTTTTGTTGGACATGTGACAACGGGTGGTTCCTTTTTACTTTTTTACTTTTGAACAACAAATTTTTCCACCAAATACCATCAACCTTGTACTTGCAAGGATTTAAACCCTCACCATTTACATGGAGGGGCAATCACCATACGACTAGGCTACAAAACCATTCGTGGTTCCTTTTTACTTCTTCGGCGAAAATGGCATTTTAACATAACCTAATTCTGCATATATGCCTAACTATTATAGCGTATAGTATAAAAACAAATTGTGACTAGTAAGATTTCAGAAGTCACCAACATGGTCCATTTCCTGTCTAGAGTACCGTCAGCAATGTTTTCTTAAAATTTCAACTCTTTTTATAAAAGGAAAGTAGGAAAAAAGAAGCAAATGGGATTATCTATATTAGAAACTGAATGGTTAGACTTGTTACCATCATGGTCCATTTCCTATCTTCTGGTCCAATAGCAATAATATATCCTAATTGGTCCCAAAGCAGGAAGATATGCTTGTTAGGGAAGACAATGCCACAAGCTAATTGTTTTATGGTCTCTATTGTCATGAAACAGACTTATCTCATAACAGGGCACTAAAAATAGTATCTGCACAAAGTCTTATCTAACTTAGATTGTCCCTATGATGCCAAATACTAGATCTCAGGTTGCAGATTCTAGATGTGGCAATTATTCTTTTTTCCAAACGTTGAAAAGGGTGAAGTAAGAAAATTAGCAAAAATGAAACTGATCAAAGCTGGCGAAGTGTATTCCAATAGTTTAGGTGTAAAAATATAGCTTATGTAATGATAATTAACACATTAATTACTTATAGAATTTAAAAGAGAAAAGATGAAATAATGTTTGTGGGTTGGCAGAATCTGACCCGAGTCCCCGACCCATGCTAAATCACCTGTTTTGACCTCAAACCGTTTTGGTTCAAAACCCAACCCGCCCATTTTGGCACCTCTAGGCAAATGAGACTCAGAATCAAATCTTCATTTCTACTTGCACAATATGAATTTGGGCCTTTGGGGCCCAAACAGTGAAGTTGGGAGAAGACTACAAGGTTGGACAAACAATTGGTGAGAACTGAGAACCCCTTGTGGGGAAGCCTTAAAAGACTTGACCTTGAAGCTATACAAGAAAATTTTGATATTAGTTGCATATTTCTATTTCAAAATTGGCTTACCAATATGGTCCATTTAAAACTTCATCCTAAAGTTTTCTTCAGATTTTCAATTTGTTTGTGAGCCATCTCCTTTACTCGTTCAGACTCAGCGTGTGCCTGCACATTTAGAATATATTGATGTCAAAATTACATATGCAGGATCATCATGAATAATTTGCCAAAAGAAAAAGACCATCTAGAAGAACAAAAGAATGATGCTTATTCATATGCTATGCAGAGAAATTATACAAAATAATAGGAGGGCCATTACGGCAGTAAACTGACTAGAAAAAACTATGATATAAAAAGTAAAGGATAATGTATATATCAAAAGAGCATTACATGCCACCAATGAATCAACTTGGTTTCTTTATGCCATATATGGTGAAAAACTTGGCGGAATACAAAGATGCCCTCAAAAATATAAAAAGATATAAATGTTCTTGACGATTTGTCAAGATATTAGGGTGGAGGATGTCGTCCCTAACATCCCCAACATTTTTCACCCCCTCTCTCTTCCACATTAGCACCACATCACATTCTCTACACTTACCCTATCCCTTCCCAAAACTATGGAATGGTCATCTTTCACATCCCTCTCCTCCCAAAACTTGTTGGGTTGTACATTAAGCTTGGAAAATTGTACATCAAACATGATTCATGTGATGCTTTTTGGTACCCTCACCAAAGGCAAGCCGCAACGACTGGATAACTGTTTGTAAAGTAAAAACCGTTTTTTTAACAAAAATAGGTGATATTAACCAGTTTACAATTTTCAAGAAAGTTTCTGGCAGGAATTGGCATAAATATAATCAAACTGATATTTGGATGGCCTAAAATGCTGTATAGGAATTTGGATGGCCTTAATATAATTTTTTAAATACTCAGGTAACATGAATGTTGTCTTAAGGTAAGTATCTTATAAAGTTGGGTGGCTTATGCTGCTATGCATACATTATCCATTTATCCTTATTAATATCACTCTTAGAACTAAAAAACTACATAAACAATTAAACATATAAACAAATACATAGATATCCGGGTATGTAGAAAATGGAAGTACTAAAAAAACAAGAAACAAACCAGATTTCATAAAATTGAAACAAGAAACTATCTCAGCAGCAGCAACAGCCTCTTAGCATCCACAATTCCATCTTCAATTCTCCTTTGAGTTGTTAGCAGATTAGAATCTTTCTACTCTAAATCAGCATATAGTTCAAGCTTCTTCAAGTTCTTTGGAACACTTTCTTTTGATATCAAGTTCGTCTTTTTGTTTTTCATTACGCAAGTGACTCGCTTGTAGTTCATGTTCCAAATTTTCTTGAACTCTTTTAAACTCGATTTCAGCACTAGATTTTTTCACTTTACTTATTTGCTGTTTGGAGATGAAAGAATCATTGAATATACAAGCTGGTTTCTCAAATCTTGATTTTGTTCCAATAATACAACCCTTTCCACTAAGTCAGTGAGTTCTGATATCGTTCTAATTCCATCTTCAACTTGATTTTGGTCCTCACAACTTTTTAAACTTGAAACCTTTTGTGCCCATCTCTTTTAGTTATACCACGCGTCAGGCGTGAGTAAAGTTATTAACAAGAAATATATCAGTCTGCTAGAAAAACTAAAGCAACAAACATTGAGCAACTATTTCAAACTTACACAGAATCTGAATTTAATTTCATACACAAAATCTACTTTCTTGAGTTAAAGATTCACCTGCTACATAATCAATATAACCTTTCATAATGTGTTCATCTATTTGGTTGATTTTACATCTACAAAATCCTAACCTTGACCAAATTTGACCCATGAGGCACATTCTCCATTATTGTTCAAAGGGGGGTTCTCACTATAACCTAATAAAATCAAGAAATTAAATAAGGTCATACCATATGTCAACTGGTTTCTGATGATTACAAGTATGAATCCATTCCCCTGTGTACTTGCAGAAAACTTTCAATTCCGTCGATAATCATTTTGCAAAGGCATCAATTGCCTACTTTGTTTAATATAAAGAGGAGAGAATAAATTAGGGTTCAGGCGGTCGCATAAAGACATCATATCGATGGAGAAAAACGGTTGTTCGATAAGGATTAATAACTTTTAGACGGAAACACGTACGTTACTTTTATTAATTTTATTATTATTATTATTTTTTAACAGCCGTTTAAATATAATTTCCAAATCTTTAATACCGAGTGAGGATTTCTGAGACGTGATTGTAACTCTTCATACTGAATTTAATACTCTAGGCTTGACTCATACATAATCACTATCAATAAGAAAATTCACCATTTGAAAAAAACTCATTTGAATCAAGTTTGAACTGATGTACTTTTATTCTTATATTTTACATGTCCATCATAACTGAAGTGTTTCTATTTTTTTTAACTACAACAACTAACAGTTGAATAGTAGATTGCTGATACGCTTTCAAATGAAAGCTTGTACATCACTCACACTACTTTTATTTAACCAGTTTAAGAACATGTTTGAGATTGTTTATATAAGTGGACAACTGATTTTTGTTAAAAATGCTTATTTGCTTATGAATTTTTTTTTTAAAATGTGTTTTGATTAACTTTTTGTGGCGGGAAAAGTCAATAAATTATTTTTTAAAAAATGTTTGGTTTAACTTTTGTATCTAAAATGACTAAATACAGGTTAGGTGGATATAATGTTACGTGAGTATAAAGTTAAATAGGGGTATTATGGTAATTCATTCCTCAAAAAACTATAAGCACTTTTGAAAAGCCAGAGAATAATACTGAGTTATTAAAAATTGCTTATTAGCTTATAGGAAAATCAAAATGTAAAAGTGTCTATTGTGTTGCCAAACATTCAAATGTGTTTATTAGTTTTTAAAAAGCCAATAAGGCAATAAACAGTTTTGATAAGCAATCCCAAACATATCCTTTTAAAATTTAAATGATGTTTAATTTTTAAGGTTAACCATGTTAAGTGCCCATGTATACACACACCCCAATGTGATACACGCACTCTCGGTATACGATTTGTATTGTACAATACAACTCCTATGCAGAGAGTCTATGTTTTTTTGTCCTCTCAACGAGTCATATTTATCCTTACGATTCGTATTAGATTTAAGGTGGTCATATAAGGCTATAGGAGATACTCTAATATTTTTAGGTGAAAACACGTACGTTACTTATACTGTTTATATGTCAAGTTTTCGTGTTATATGTTACATGTACTTAAGTGAGTAGATTGTGTTTATGTTTTTCTTAACAACAACAATCGATTGACTGACACGTCCGTAAAGAAAAACTCGTACATCAGTCTTACTACTTTTATTCATCAGTAGAGTCGTATTCGATGAGGTCGTATGTACGGCTTGGAAACCCACTACTGTGGAAAAACCCTCAATGTGAGGATAGAACCTGTGACCTCAGAAGGTCCCAATCTCAAACTTTCATTCTTCGTATCATTAAACTAAGAGACCAAATGCAATTTACGACGCTGAATTGCTAGATCCTTTTAAATGATGTTTATTTTTTTAAGGTTAACCATGTTAAGTGGCCATGTATACACACCCTGATGTGTTATGCGCGCTCTCAGTACACAAGACGTATTATAAAATGTGGCCCGTATGTAGAGTTTATATTTTTTGGTCCCTCAACGAGTCGTATATATCCTTACGATCCGTATTAGGTTTAAGATGGTCGTATAGGGCCATAGAAAGATATGAACCATAATGAGGTTTCTTCAGTTTCTAAATCTTTTATAGCTAACCCACCTCATGATCCTTATATTGACATATACATTGATGAAATTCAAAAACAAATTGACCTTGCTATTCAAACTGACAAGCTTTCGCACTTACTAAGGTGCTGTTTGTTTTTGAAGAGGTAAAATGTCTGCAGTCTGCGGACCACATCTGCAGACATCTGTAGCAGAAGAGGTGGACTAAACCTCTGCAGTCTGTAAGAAGAAGAGTGTTTGTTTTTTAACTTATGCAGACTGCTAAAATAAACTGAAATCTAAATAAATTATTTTTTAAATTTATACATAATTCAATCATTTTATTTCTTTCCGTATATTTTAGCAAACAATTGTTTTTTAAACAATTTTCTTTTAAATAAAATATCAAAAATATTTTATAAAAACTTCTCAAAAAATTTTTTTTAAACAGTTTAAAAACGTTTTTAAATAAATGTTTAAAAAGTTTTGTTTAATAATTGTTTAAAATATTTTTTCTTAAAATAATTGTTTAAAAACGTTTTTTAAAAACAAAACTTTTTAAAAAACAATTTAAAAAAAACTAATTTAAAAAAAAAAACATTTTAAAATTTGTTTTTTAAAATTAATTGTTTAAAATGTTTTTTTTTTACTTTTTTAAAAGACGATTTAAAAAAAGTGGTTAAAGAAGTTTTTAAAACTTTTTTAATATATTAAAAACTTTAAAAAAAGTTTTTTTAGAAAAAGTTTTTTAAAAAGGACTTAATAAAATATTTTTTTATAAAAGAATTAAAAAACTGTTTAAAAATGTTTTTTTAATGTAAAAACAGTTTAAAGAGAAGGTTAGAAGATGTTACAAGATGTCAGAAGTGACTGGGTCACATCTGCACCAAGAAGAGCCTGCGCAGACATTTTTTAATGAAATGTCTTTGAGAAAACAAACAGTCTGCAGACCTAAATGTCTGCGCGTGGTCTGCGCGGCGCAGACAGAAGAGGACAGGAAGTGCTTTTGCAGAAAAACAAACACCACCTAAAATAACTACACCTGGGACCCAGCACGACTCCCCCAGCCACCAAGAAACCGCTTAGAAGTGTTAATATGTTTCATCTGGCCTCACGAGGTGTCAAGCAGGGCGGGCCTAGATTGGATGGAGCCTTGGATGGTTCAACCCCTAATTTTCCCACCGGTTCAAGCTAGGTGGTGCATCCCGCACCAGCCCAGTTGTAATACGAGACCTTGGTGGTGATTATAATATCGGCCGCATCCTGGTAGATAGTTGGGCTGGGTCTGACATCATGTATGAAAATTTGTGGCTTGCCATCTTGAACCTATCGTGTGCGCGACCTAGAGGTGTAAATGACTCAATCCGGCTCGTGAGTTATTTAAAAACAGATCGGTAAAGATAAAGAGAGAGTATAGAATACTAAATAACAGATAAAAAGATTCTGCAACTAAGAAAGATTTCTTATTCTAAGATTCATACCAATGGAGAATTCTTATTACTAATCAACTTCCATAAGTTTCTCAATGACACTGCAAAATCTCATCACAAAACCTCATCTAGCTACACACTAGTAATCATGTTAGTAGCTAAACGATTTTTTTAGCTATTCCCCATGATTAAAGATCGAGAAAGCGAGGCAAGATTCAATCATCATGCCTTGCTATCAATCGTCATGGGCCCGACCTCCTGCTTTCTTGCTCCATTCTGTTTTAAAACGAAAAAAAAAAGCAGTTAACATGTAACCTTCAATGTCAGTTTTTTTAACATGCATATATATACTGGTACATATATAGCGACTTACAGCAGAATTAAGGTGCTCGAGTTTGTTCATTTTCGCGAATATATTGCCATAAAACTGCGCGTCTTTCTTGTTATACTCCTTCACCTTCTCCCTCAACAGTTTGTACTCTAACTTCACATCCCTGATCAAACAACAAACTAAAGTTCAGGTACCAAAAAGCAAATTCATACAAAAGTTGTTTGACTTTCCAAAGTCCAAGTACAAAGGTGGCAAAATGGTAGGCCGTAGGCGGGTTGGTTAAAAATTATACGGGTCGGGTTGGCCAGCAAACACTTTTTCTCTTCATTTATTAGTTTTTTTGTAAATTATTATATAAAACAATATTGTTACAGTTAAAAAAAACAAAAAATTTGAATAAAAACGTTTGACCCGTTTCTCTTTCTGCAATAATTTTCTTTTAAACTGTGATAAAACACAACCCAAAGTGACTCATTCAAAAGTAAACGGGTCAAATATGAAAGTCAAAGAATCTAGAAGACAAAGATCACCTATTATCTGGATCAATATCAAGTGCTTTCTTGATATCCATTTCTGCAAGATCCGGATCCACTAGCTGAATGTAAGCTTGGGCTCTCCTGTAAAGCGCCTTAACATTCTTGCTGTCAGCGTCTAATACCTTCGTGCAGAGCTTCACTGCTTGTTTGTAGTCTCTCAATTTCAGTTTGCAGGCTGCATTGTTCAGATTGCAGCTGATTTTCAGCAATTTGGCCTGCTGTTTTTCGTCCTCGCTGAAAGCTGAATCGTATTCGATGAAACTTAGAGCCTATGTCATAAAAAAGGGTGTATTATCAGCTGGCGTTTGCTAAGAAACTGTGGGTATAGTTGACTTTTTTGTGATCAATAATCCAAGAATATAATCAATGCAGCCTTAAAGTTGCATTGATCATATAATTAGTTTTATAACACGAATTCGAAATGAAGCAACACCTAGTTTACCTTCTCGTATCGCTTCGAAGCCCTCTCGTATTTTTGTTTCTTGAAAAGGGAATTTCCTTCTTCTTTCTTTCTTCCTGAAGTTTCAATCTTTTCTTCTGCAGTTAGTTCCCACATGTCTTTTTCCTGTAATTAACAACAGTTTGCTTATTAAGGGCGGCTCAACTATTTCAGGGCCTCTCGAGAAATTTTACTGACAATAATAAAATAAACATAAACAAGAGATGCCATATATAGGTTCATATACCTTTTCAAACGAAATCAACTCGACATCATAGTATACGGTACTATTTGCAGGAACAGTGGCGGATTCTTGATGTGATTCGGTCAAACCGAATGCGTATTCTGGATGAATGGTTAAAAGTGAAACTTCACCCTTCTTCATAGTCTTTACACCTCTATCAAGTCCATCAATAACTTGTTCTGTCATCATATATCAATATCACCTTGTTTATAGTTGGCAAAATTTTATTTTTTTATGAAAAAAGAAGAAATCAGTTTAACAGTTAACACCAAAAAGGCACTCACCTTCATCTATTTTGAACTCAAATGGAACCTCATCATATCCTTTCTTCACAAACACTGTTCCATCTTGGAGTTTCCCAATCAGTTTCACTATAAAAAACAACATAGGCATCCATATAAAAATCAGTTCTTGATAATATTTTTTAATAATAATTATAACTCATTACTCATTTATTTGTGGGTCAACCCAACCCACACTAAAATTTCAACCCAGAGTCATTTTGACCCGTTACCCAACCCGTAACGACGATAAAGAAGAAGAAAACCTTGAACGACTGCACCATCGTTCGGGCGGTCATAACCTTCTCCCTCCTTCAAGATTTTCTTTAAAACCTTATTATCAGTTGTAACCTCAGAAACAGTTTTCCATGAAACCAACTCAAGCGTTATTTGGAGGGAAGTGTTTGGCGGCACGCCACATTCATTACCACCTTCTGGTTCCCTTCCTTTCTCCCCAAATGCATCTGGATGAAAAAAATGTTGAAATATGCCATCAAGATTCAATTTTGATACATATGACATTTACATTTTGTGTTTATTAGAGTTGAAATATCTCACATTGTGGCTTCACTGTAAGGATGCATTTTTCTCCTTTCTTCATAGTTTTCACAACTCTTGAGAAAGCAGGACAAAAACACCCTGCACAAATCGCGTATGTGTTAGTCTATACAAATAGTAAAATTTTGCTCGTGGAGCCGGGTCTAGGGAGGGTGAGACGAGGTTAAAACTGCATGTTTCGACTAGAACCTGTTTTTTAAGCCAGAAATGAAAAGAAAAGTGATTTTAAGCCAGAAATGACTTACCATCCTTCACAATGAACTCAACTTCCTCAGATTTCGAAACTAAACTTCCATCATCATGCCGAGCCTCATACTTGACTGCGTAACAAGAACCCGTTCACGAAAAAAAAAAACATATACAACAACAACATACCCAGTATGAAAAAGAAAAAAAAAACATATAGGACAAGTGCATAACAAATAATGTACCTAGAACTTCATCTGGATCTTTAGGAGTCTGCCAGTTCTCTCCTTCAGTAAGTATTGTTTTCAAAATGCCACCATCTTTGCATATATCCTTCACTTTGGTCCATGATATCAGCTCGATTTCGAACTGAAGTGTTGCGTTGGGAGGGATGGTTGGTGGCGATCCTGAGTCGCCATACGCGAGTGCAGGAGGTATTGTGAAAACGGCTTTTTCGCCCTTTTTCATCGTCTTGATACCATCATCCCATCCTTGGATCACATGTCCTGTAATTGTATAAATGAAGATCAATAGAACAACACAAGAGCTACAGAGATCGACTTTATGGGTGAAGTTATAAATGAAATTCCCAATTTAGAAACTGATCCGAGATTATGACTATGATGTTTTCATAATTTACTCTCTTGGTTCAATTGATTTTGAAACATTGACCTGAAAATATATAACTGTCATGTGGCTCCCATCTTCATTGATAGGACCCGCGGATATACATGTGTTAAACATGTTGTGTTTGCGGGTTAGCAGGTCGAATCCGACACTACAGCTAAAATCATGTAGAACACATCTAACTAAAAAGCTAAACAAAACATGTATTTGAGGGATCAAGATAACACAGAACACGAACTGTTTGACCTGAATAAAAAATTATTTTTGTTTTTCTATAGGTATTAGTACTCCAAAGTGCTGTTCAAAAAAATAAATAATGAAAAATAAATAAATAAATAAAATTAGTACTCTAAAGTTATAAGGGTTACCACTCATATATACAAATATATATAACTAAAGTTGTTTTCGGGTTCGATCAGAAAATATTCTCAACTCGTTTAAACTAAACTCTTACCGAGCCCGAGCTTGAACTTAAATGGCAAATCCCGATCAAAGCTTGAATCAAACCGAGTTCCATCAAGTAGACTTCCGACATAGTGAACTACAAAACCCGAAAGCATCAGTCAGAACACTACATTATGATTTGAATCAAAACTCTAACCCGAAATCAAACAGTTACCATAAAGGGGTCATCATGGGTCAAGGACCAGGCCGACCCGTATCAGACCAACCAGAAACCGAATATAAATAAGGTGAAAAATAAGGCTCAACAACCGGTCTGGTTTTCTGTGTTTCGGGTCGGTCTCAGGCCGGCTCATGTGGGTCCTGGACCGACCCGGCCCAAAACCGAATAAATTAAAAGTCAAGGACAAAATTTATCGGTTTTCCTGGGTCGGTCCACGAGGTGAAAATGTATGAAATAGTTACCTTCAACTTCATCTCCAGTAATGGGAGTTTCATACCCATCACCTTCCTTAAGAATCTTCTTCTTCAACCCATCTTTTCCAATCTCCTTCTCCATCCCAATCTCACCCGAGTCTTCTTCTTCTTCCTCGCTGCCCTCGAGTTTCCCGGCAGCCGGAATCTCAAAATCATCCTCCATTTAACCAAAAACAAACACAATTATATATATATATTCAAATGGAGACAAAATGACAAAAGGGATTGGTGAGTGAAACGTGAGGTTGTTATTGTTATCAAATGGGTGTTCGGATATGATCTGAGAGGCTCTGATTGAATCAAGAAAACCACACATCAGAGTGTGATTCTGACATATGGCTATATATATACGCATGGGTTGATGTTAGAGTTGCATGGATTTATTTGAGAGCGGGTAAATAGGGATGCTGATGGTGTGTTAATGTTAGAGTTCCTAAAATTAACAAAAGTTCTATTACTGTTTCAAAGAAATTTGGAATTCCTTGTTTCTTTATGAATTATGTGTTTATTATATTAATTATAAACGTATCATGGCTCGCGTTAAGGTTTGTTAGAAAAACTCTCTATACTTTTTTGCACGTGGTCGACTACTCGTGTGACAGTCATCCGATACATCGATGGACAATCGTTCGGGTCTGATTTGACAAATAAGATGATATGAGATTAAAAAAAAAAGAAAACTTATACAATATACATTTGGTCATTTGTAAGATAGAAGGAACAATTCTTGGATTTTAGTAGAGCACCTTGGATTTTAGTGGATCACGTGTCCACGTGGCAATATATTAAATTTTTATCTATCAAAACGCAAAGTAATTTGTGCACTTGTATAAGATAGTTTTTAGGTTCTAGCTTTAATATTTTAATTATTTGAGTTGTTACTGGTGGTCTAATAAGTATAGTCGTGTAACATAATCTTTAAGTTTTAAGTTAGATGGTAAATGTATTTTTTTTTATTTTCTGTCAAGCCATACTTTGATCATTTGA